>VWZF01006952.1:44230-98230 GCA_013396755.1 Sclerurus mexicanus | reverse complement strand
TGCCCAGTCTTTGTCTCTATAATATCAAGGACTNAAAGTGCCCAGTCTTTGTCTCTATAATATCAAGGACTTGGATTTCCTGGCACTCCAAAAGCAGCAACACCTTCCTGCCCTGGACTTTGTTGTCTGGGAGGAATCTTTGTCCCCATTCAATTCTGGCCAAAAATTGGCAATTTTTCCAGAAATTGTTCTGGCAACATACAGCAGAGATTTTCTCCATGAAGAAAGCCTGTAATCTTTGGGTCTCAGGTGCAAAGTTTGTGTCTTCCTTGGCACTCCAAAAGCAGCAGCACATTTCAGCCACGGCCCTTTTTCTCTGGGAGCAATTTTTGTCCATTCAGGCCCTTTAAGCAGCAATTTTCCTGGACTGCTTCTGCCCTTGAATGACAGGGATTTTGTTCAAGAAGAATGACTACAGACTTTGGATCTCAGGTGCAAAACGCGTTGTTTCCTTGGCATTCCAAATGTAGCCACATGTCCCTCTCCTGTAATTTTTTTCTGGGATCAATCTTCTTCCGAATTCCATTCAGGCCCCAGAACGGCCAATTTTCCCACAGTAATTTTGCTCTGGAGCAATGCGGATTGTCTCCAAGAGGAAACCCTTCAGCTATTAGATCTCGGGTCCAAAAGATGCAAATTCCTTGCTTCTCCAACACTCGCCACATGTCAGGGTCCTTGCACTTTTTGTCTGGGAGCAATCGTCGTCGTTATTCTATAAAGGCCCCAAAATTGCCAATTTTCCGATGGTGCTTCTGCCCTCGAACGACAAGTTTTCTCTCCAAGATGGAAGCCCGCTGCCGTTCAAAAGATGTGGCATTCTTGGCATTCCAAGAGCAGCAGCACATTCCTGACTTAGCCCTTCTTGTCTGAGAGGAATCTTCATCCCTATTCAATTCAGGCTTAAAAATAGCAATTTGCAGCACTAGTTCTACTAATGAATGGTAGGTATTTCTCCATGATGAAAGCCTGCAGTCTTTGGCACTCAGGTGCAAATTATGCATCTACCTTGGCAGTCCAAAAGCTGCAAAACATTCCTGACACGGCCCTTTTTTGTCTGCGATTCGTCATTGTCTGTATTCCTTTCAGGCCCCAAAACTGCCAAATTTCCCATGGTGCTTCTGCCTTCGAATAACAGGGATTTTCTCAATGAAAAAAGCCCGCAGCCTTTGGCTCTCAGGTGCAAAAGGTGTGTGTTGCTTGGCACTCCAAAAGCGGGAACACATTCCTGACTTGGCCCTTCTTGTCTGAGAGGAATTCAGGCAAAAAAATGGCAATTTGCCAGAAATACTTCTACTAATGAATAGTAGGTATTTCTCCATGATGAAAGCCTGAAGGTTTTGGTTCTCAGGTGCAAAATATTAATCTTCCTTGGCACTCAAATGCAGCAACACATTCCAGACCTGTCCCTTTTTGAATTGGAGGAATCATCATCCGTATTCCATTCAGGCCCCAAAACTGTCAATTTTCCCATGGTGCTCCTGCCCTCGACCCACAGGTATTACCTCCAAGATGGAAGCCTGCAGCCTTTGGCTCTCAGATGCAAAAGATGTGTCTTCCTTTGCATTCCAAAAGCTGCAACACATTCCTGACATAGCCCTTCTTGTCTGAGAGAAATCGTTGACTGTATTGAATTCTGGCTAAAAAAGGGCAATTTGCGAGAAATAGTTCTACTAATGAACAACAGAGATTTTCTCCATGATGAAAGCCTGCAGGTTTTGGCACTCAGGTGCAAACGATGCATGTTCCTTGGCACTCCGAAAGCAGCAACACATTCCTGACATGGCCCTTTTTGACGGGGAGAAATCATTGACCGTATTCCATTCAGGCCTCAAGGTGTCTCTTTCCCTACAGTCCTAATACCCTTGAACGACAGGGATTTTCTCCAGGAAGAAAGACCGCAGACTATGGATCTCAGGGTCAATACACGTGGCTTCCTTGGCCGCCGAAAGCAGTCACATGTCCGTGCCCTGGCCCTTTTAGTCTGGGTGCGATCTTATTCCGTAATCCATTCAGGCCCCAAAAGTGCCAATTTTCCCATGGGGCTTCTGCCCTCGACCGACGGGGATTACCTCCAAGATGGAAGCCTGCAGCATTTGGCTCTCAGGTGCAAAAGATGTGGCTTCCTTGGCACTCCAAAAGCAGCAGCACATTCCTGACTTGACCATTTTTGACTGGCAGCAATTATCGACCGTATTCCATTCAGGCCCCGAAACTGCCAATTTGCCCATGGTTCTTTTCCCTCAAACGACATGGTTTTCTTCGAAGAGGGAAGCCCGTCGCCTCTGGTTCTCAGGTGCAAAAGGTGCAGCTTCCTTGTTGCTCCAAAAGCAGCAACACGTTCCTGACATGGCCCTTCTTGTCTGAGAGTTATCTTTTTCCCTATTCAATTCACACTAAAAAATGGCAATTTGCCAGAAATAGTTCTTCTAATGAAATGCAGGTATTTCTCCATGATGAAAGCTGCTATCCTTTGGCTCTCAGGTGCAAATGATGCAGCTTTCTTAGGAATGCAAAAGCAGCAACACATTCCAGACATAGCCCTTTTTCTCTGGGTGCAATCTTTGTCCGTATTCCATTCAGGCCTCAAAAGCGCCAAATTTCCCATGGTGCTTCTGCCCTCGAATGACAGGGATTTTCTTCAAGATGGAAGCCCAAGTTCTTTGGCTTTCAGGTGCAAAAGATGTGGCATTCTTGGCATTCCAAGAGTTGCAGCACATTTCTGACTTGGCCTTTCTTGTCTGAGAGGAATCCTCGTCCCTGTTGAATTCAGGGTAAAAACTGGCAATTTGCCAGCAATAGTTCTACTAATGAAATACAGAGATTTTCTCCATGAAGAAAGCCTGCAGCCTTTGGCTCTCAGGTGCAAAACATGCAGCTTCTTTGGCCCTCTGACAACAGCCACAAATCCCTATCCTGGCACATTTTGTCTGGGAGCAATCTCCATCCATATTCAAGCCCGGCCCTGAAGAGGCAATTTTCCCATGGTGCTTCTGCCCTCCAATTACCCGAAATTTATTCAAGATCAAAGACTGCCACATTTGGCTCTCAAGTGTAAAATATGTGGCTTCCTTGGCCCTCTGAAAACAGCTACGAGTCCACGCTTTCTCTGGGATAAATCTTTGTCCGTATTCTATCCTGGCCCAATAGTGACAATTTTCCCATGACATTTCTGCCCTGAAACGGTGGGGATTTTCTCCAAGAAGAAGGTGTACCCCCTATGACTCTAAGGTGTAAAAGATGCGGCTTCCTTGTCCCTCCAAAACCAGCAATGTGTCTGTATCCTGCCACTTTTCCTCTGAGAACAATCTTTATCTGTGTCCAATTCAGGCCAGAAATCCTACACACTGCCCCTCATAACACTTCCCCAATATCTGCTCCCAGTAACCACTGTCACTATTTAGCATAACCACACAGTACTCCTGACCCTAATACCAACCAGAAGCCAAAAGCAAACCCTAGACATTACCGTGACGTAGCCTGGAGCCTACCACCCCCTCTACACAACTCTCCCAATAACCGCTCCCCGTAATTCCCACCACTGGTAATATCAACTGTCACTATGTAATACAACCACCCAGTATCTCTTGCCCTAATACTAAGCAGAAGCCAAAAGCTAACCCTAAGCTTTTACCGTAACCCTACTCTGAACCATTCACACTGCCACTCCATACCTCTCCCACAATAACTGCTCCCCATATTTCCCTCCATCGCTAATAACCACTGCTACTATGTAAAACAACCATGCAGTACCCTTGGCCTAACACCAGCCAGAAGCTGAAAGCTAACCCTAGTCTTTAACATAACTCTAACACAAACACTGCTCTCTGTCCCTCCGTACCTCTCCCGCAATAACCGACTACATAATTCCCACAACTACTACTAACCACTGCCCCTATGTAACACAATCACGCAGCACCCCTGGCCTTAACACCAGCCAGAAGCCGAAAGCTAACCCTAGCCTTTACTGCAACTCTAGCCTGAACCCTGCCCACTGCCCCACCGTACAACTCCCCCAAAAACCACTCCCTGTAATTCCAACAATTTCTAATAATCACTGCCAATATATAATACCATCACGCAGCACCCCTGGCCTTAACACCAGTCAGCAGCCGAAAGCTATACCTGGCCTTTGCTGTAAGTCTAGGCCCCACCATACCCACTGCCCCTCTGTACCACTCCCCCAATAACAGCTTCCCGAAATTCCCACCACAGCAAATAACAACTGCCGCTATGTAACTTAACCACGCAGTACCCCTCTGACTAACACCATCCAGAAACTGAAAGCAATGATCCCGCACACAAAGTTGAAGAGTGACGTATCATGCTGCGACCGATTTCAGTCTCCACACTTCTCTCAGGGGGGGTATAAAGAGAGTATTTTTCATAGGGAAATACGTGCGAGAACACAATTTAAGTGACAAACTTCTGTGGCAGCCCAGAACCCTGCACTTTCCTTCAAGGATCTTCTCTATTCGCAGTCTATCTCTCAGTGTTCTTACAAAGCCAAAAGCTTTTTGAGCTGCACAGCCCACAGAGAAATGTGCACGGAGAGAAGCTTGTTATGACAAAGGACGCACTTTACATTTCAAGCCCTAACAATTCTCAAGCTCCTCCCGTTTCTTCACGCATGAAGTTGCTGCTAAACCTCTTGAAAAGAAGAGGGAGAGGGAGCTGAAATGGGAAGAGTGCAGTGCCTTGATTGGGGAGGGAATAGCAGGTTTCAGAGGGACATATCAGGCTGCGACCAATTTTTCAGTCTCCCCACTTCCCTCTGGAGGGGGTGTTAAGAAGAGATTATTTCTCAAAAGGAAATATGTTCTAGAACACAAGTAAAGTGGCAAGTTTCTTCTGCGGCAGCAGTCCAGAGCCCTGCACTTTCCTTCAAAGTCTTTCTCTATTCTCAGTCTGTCTCTCTCACGGTGTGCTTGGAGAAAAGCTTATTGCAAGACATGGGGTGCACCTTTCTTCTCAGTCCTGTTATCAATCTCCTTCCGTTTCTCTATGCGTGAGAATACTGCTATACCTCTTGAAATAAACCAAGAGTGATTAGCAACTGCTATGAGAATATTTTTCTTTTTGGAGAAAATCATAGTCTTTCCAAGTCAGCAGAACCCGTGCAATTTTTGATTTTGGGGCCCGATTTGAATACAGAAGAAGACTCGTCGATGACGGAAAGCGCCAGGACAAGAATGTGTATCTGCTTTTAGAGCGTCAGGACATCCATATTTTTCGCACCTGAAAGAGAAAGGCTGCAGGCTTTTTTCTCTGAGAAAACCTTGTTTTTCAAGAGCAGAAAAATCTCTGACACATTGCCATTTTATTGGCCTGAAATAAACACAGTCGAAGATTCCTCCAGAGAGAAAAGGCCAGGAAAAGAATGTGCTGCTGGTTTATGAGTGTCAAGGAGTCTGCATTTTTTGCACAAGAGACCCGAAGTCTGCGTGCTTTCTTCTTGGAGAAAATCCTTGTCATACATTGGTAGAACCATCTCTGGGAAATAGCAATATACTATATCGCTTTTCTCTGGAAGGAAATCCCACAGAGTTGGGCACTCAGGTGCCAATGATGCAGCTTCTCTGGTACTTTGCCTTCAGAAGGATCTTTGTTTGTGATAAGTTCTGGGCTAGAAATTGAAATTTGGGAGGTGAGTTTCTGTCTTCGAATAATCGCTCGCCCTTTTCCCCAAGAAGGAAAGCCCGTAGCTTTAGGGTCTCATGTCCAATAATATTCTTACCCTTGCACTCTAAAAGCACAAGAACTTAAGGTCATGGCACCTTTACCTTGGGAAGGATTTTCATCCGTGTTCAATTCCCGACGGGTAATTGTGATTTGGGAGACAAGCTTCTGCCACTATCCCACAGCCTTTCCCCCAGGAAAGCAAGCCTGCACCCTTGTGTTCTGAGGTGCCAATGACGTAGCTTCCCTGGGTCTCCAAAATCTGCAAGATCTTCGGGTGCTGAAAATTTTAGTTTGGGAAGGATCTTCATATGTGTTTAATTCCGGGCTGGAAATAGCAATTTGGAGATGAACTTCTGCCAAAGTTCAGTTACCCTTTCCCGAAGAAGAAAGTTTGCAGCCTTGGGCTCTCGGGTTGTAATTAGTGCTGAGAAAAGAGGAGTACCACACCTCTTGCAACAACTTGTGCTCTCTGGACAATTCCCTGTGGTAAGAGGAGCTGGAAAGTCTGACAGTGACTACCTACTCTATGAATGACAGGATGCGAAAGGAAAATGAGCTGAGAACGCTGAACTTCTGCCCGAGAAGCATTCTTCCTATTTTCTTGAATTTTTCCACAGAGTTCCTTGGGAGGAATATTTCGCATACAAGATCCCCTTAGCCGAAAGTGATGAGACCAAAAGCTTGCTAGCAGCTTGCCACCTCCCTTTCTATCTTTGTATTCACTCCAAAGCTTACTGAGAGTCCCGTTCAATGTTTAGCTCACTATTGTTTTCTTGAGTTAGAGTGACATCTTGCGGCCTCAGAAGGTGGTATGGGTGAGCTGTTATTTGGAGTCGAGGACAGAGGTGCAAACTAGCCCAGTAAAAACTCTCCTGTCTGCACGCTCCCCTGTGCAAAAAGCACGAGGACACTTCTGCAATTGCTTACCCAATACGCGGATAACAGGATGCGCAAGGAAAAAGAGGTTAGAAGCAAATGGCAGGGCACGGCACTCCTGCCACAGAACTTGTTTTCCAGTTTACAGATTCTGCTGAGAGTGCTTAATAAGAAGAGCTAAAGGGAGAGGTACACTTTGGCCACAGCGAGCCTTGGAATTTGTTTTTGATTATTCTTGAATATGAGAGGGAAACACAGACAACAGCAGTAGCTCTAGAGTTTCCATGTTTGAAGTGGAAAGGACAGTCTCTTGATTCTGGAGAGAAAACAAGGATCGGAAGAGATGTGGCAAATTGCGAGCAAGGTTTGGGCTCACCATCTTCCTCTCAGAGGAATTTTTTTATTGGAAGTGCTTCTCTTAATGAAATCTGAGAGAGACAAGAAGCTGGCAAGACAAAAGACAAAACTGGCAAACTGCTTCTGTGGCAGGAGTTCAGTGCCCTGCTACTCAGATAATTTTCCTTCTCATTCTGTCATTCCCAGAGTGGGCTGGCAATAGCAAAATTATCCAAGTGCAGTTTGCACAGGGGGACTTGCAGAGAGGAAAGTTTATTGCTAGGTGATTTTGCGCCTTTCTCCTTAACTCCAAATGTCATCACACCCATACCACCATCCGAGAAAGCGAGATATTGCTCTAAATAAAGAAAAAATAGAGAACTAAAAGAAGCAGTGGAACTTTCAAGGAAAACAGACATCGAAAGAGAGGTGTCGTGCTGCAAGCTTTTGTCTAAGCATTTTCCTGTAAACAGTGTATTTTAAGAAGAATATTTCTCACAAGGAAATATGTGGGGGAAGAGAAGGAAGAGGCAGATTGTTTCTGTGGCAGAAGGCCTGTGCCCTGCAATTTGTTTCACTGACTATTCTCCTTGTCTGTCTCTCTCGTGGTGCCCTTGCGAAGGTGGAAACTTTTTGAGCTACTCCTCGCACAGAGAAATATATCTGGAGAAAAGCATGATGAAAAATAAGGGGGGCACGTTTCTTCACTGCCCAAAAAATTATCAAACCACTTCCATTTCTCTATGTAGGAACTTTGTGCTATACCTCCTGAAAAGAAGAGCGAGTGGGATCTGAAAGACGAGGAGTACAGGGCATTGAAGGGGACGGAAATACCCTCTTCCAGAGTGATGTATCATGATGAGACTAATCTCTCAGTCTCAACACCACACTCTGGAGAGGGTGATATAAAGAGACTCTTTATCACAAGGAAATGTCAAAATGTTTCCGTGGCAGCTGTCGCGGGTCCTGCCCTTTTCTTCACAGGTCTGTCCCCAGTTGCAGTCTCTCTCTCTCGCAGTGTGCTTAGGAAACCGAGAGCTATATGAGCTGCAATTTACACAGAGAAATGGGCATGGAGAAAAGCTTGTTGCATAACAAAGCAGACACCTTTCTTCTCAGCCCTTATTATTATGCCGTTTCACCTCGCTTGAGCGTGCTGCTCTACTTCTTGAAGTGAAGAGCGGGTGGGAGATGGAAGGTAAAGAGTTCAGTGTCTTGAATGGGGAGAGTATATTATGTTCAGGGTAATATATCGTGCTACTACCAAGCTTTCAACCTCCTCACTTCTCTGTGGGGGGGGTTTGCTAAGAGAATTTATCACAGAAAGAAATATGTGGAGAACAAACTAAAGTGTCAGAGTGCTTCCGTGGCAGCAGTCGCGGGTCCTGCACTTTTCTTCACAAGTCTGTCAACAGTTGCAGTCTCTCTCTCGCAGTGCACTTAAGAAGCCAAGAGCTTTAGGAGCTGCAATTTGCACAGAGAAATGATTATGGAGAAAAGCTTGTTGCAAGAAAAAGCACACACCTTTCTTTTCAGCCCTAAGTATTATGTCGTTTCTCTTCTCTTGAGCGTGCTGCTATACCTCTTGAATTGAAGAGCGAGTGGAAGGTTCAATGTGAAGAGTTCAGTGTCTTGACTGGGGTGAGTATACTCTGTTCAAGCTAACGAATACTACAGCGACCAAGCTTTCCAACTCATCATCTCTCTCTGTAGCGTGGTGTTATAAAGAGAACATTTAACACAGGGAATTATATACGCTAGAACAAGTAAAGTGGCAAAATGCTTCTTTTGCAGATGGCCCCTGCTCTACCCTTTGTTTCACAGCTCTTTTTTCCTTCGCGTCCTGTCTTTGTCCGAGTGAGTTTGCAAATCTTAAACTTGCAGTTCTTTTTTACACGGCGAATCATCCATAGAGAAAAGCTTATTGCACAGTACGTTAATCCCATTCTAGTCAGCTCTAACGGACATCAAGCCTATACCATCTTCCAAAGCCGCAAGGTGCCGCTCTATGACAAGAAATTAAGAGAAAGGGGAGCTCAGAGTTGAAGAGGACTGTATGTGCCCATTAGGGGGAATTCAGAGATCGGAAGAGCTGTGTTCTTCTGCGAGACAGCTTATGTGTCTCTACCTACTTCTGATGGGTTTCTTAGAAGTAGAAAGATTTTCACCATGAAATTTGCCAGAAATTCTTCTGCCGAAGAAGGAAAGGAATTTTCTCTGTGAGGAAATACTGCAGCCTTTGGTTCTGAGGTGCAAGAGCTGCTTTTGCCTTGGTACTCCCAAAGAAGCAAGAGCTTCCTGTCCTAGCGTTTTTTCTGGGAGGAATCTTTTGCCCTCTTCAATTCCGGTGAAAAAATGAGAATTTGCCGGGGTCCTTCTGCCGTGGAACGACAGGCATTACCTCCAAGAAGAAAGTCTTTGTCTCTATATTTTCAAGGACATGGATTTCTGGGCTGACCAAAAGCAGCAACACCTTCCTGCCCTGGACTTTGTTTTCTGGGAGGAATCTCTGTCTGTATTCAATTCAGGGCAGAAAATGCAATTTGCCAGAAAAAATTCTACATAAGAACGGCAGAGTTTTTAATCCATAAAGAAAGGCCAGAAACTTTCCCTCTCAGGTGCTGTAGATGAGGCTTCCGTGGCACTCCAAAAGCAGCCACAACTCCGTGTCCTGCCCATTTCTTTCTCCCACCAATCAATATTCAATTCAGGCCCCAAAAGTTCCAATATGGTCACGGTGCTTCTGCCCTCCAACGACGAGGATTTCTCCTCGAAGAAAGCATGCAGCCGTTGGCTCTCAGCTGCAATACGTATGGGATCCTTTGCCCTCCTAAGCAGCCGCATGTCGGTGTTCTTGCAATTTTTTTTGGGAGCAATCTTCATCTGTATTTTTCTCTGGTCCCTAAAGTGCCAGTTGTCCAAAGGTGCTTTTGCCCTCGATCAATGGGGATTTTTTCCAAGAAGAAAAGCTGCAGCTTTTGGCCCTCACGTGCAAACGATGCGCCTTCCATGGACCTCCGAATGCGGTCACATATCCTTGTCCCGGGCCTTTTTTGTCTGGGAGCAATCTCCGTCCATATTCAATTCAGGACCCAAAAGT
The DNA here is from genome assembly GCA_013396755.1 of Sclerurus mexicanus. Taxonomy (NCBI): domain Eukaryota; kingdom Metazoa; phylum Chordata; class Aves; order Passeriformes; family Furnariidae; genus Sclerurus; species Sclerurus mexicanus. The sequence goes on along the minus strand of VWZF01006952.1, from coordinate 88,239 downwards.
GCCAATTTGCCCTTGGTGCCTCTGCCCTTGAACAACGGGGATTTTCCTGTGGTGCTTCTGCCCTGGAGGGAGAGATATTTTCTCCAAGAAGAAAGCCCACAGCCTTTAGCCCTCAGGTGCAATACATGTGGCTTCCATGGCCCTCTGAAAGCAGCCACATGTCCGTGTCCTGCCACATTTTGTCTGGGAGCAATCTTCGTCCATATTTCATTCAGCCCCGAAAACTGGCAATTTGCTCACCGTCCTTATACCCTAGTATGACAGGGATTTCTCCAATAAGAAACCTGCACACTTTGGATCTCAGGTGCAAAATACATAGCTTCCTTGGCCCTCCGTCAGCCACCACACATCCCTGTTCCGGCATATTTTGTCTGGGAGCAATCATCGCCCATAATCCATTCAGGCCCCAAAAGTGCCAATTCTCCCATGGTGCTTTTGCCCTTGAAAGACAGGGATTTTTTTCAAGATGGAATTCCGCCCCCTTTGTCTCTCAAGTGCAAACGATGCGGCTTCTTGGCACTCCAAAAGTACCAACACATTCCTGAGGCAGCCCTATTTCTCTGGGAGAAATCTTCATTCCTATTCCATTCAGGACATGAAAGTGCCAATTTTCCTGTGGTGCTTCTGTCTTCGAGCGACAGAGATTTTGTCCTGAACATAGAGTGCAGACTTTATCCCACAGGTGCCATAGATGAGGCTTCCATGGCCCTCCGAAAGCAGCCACATGTCTGTGTCCTGCCACGTTTTTCTGGCAACAATCATTGTCCGTATTCAATTCAGGCCCCAAAATTGGCAAATTTCCTGGTATATTTCTGCCCTCGAGCAACAGAGATTTTGTCCAAGAGGAAAGCCCTCAGCTTTTTGATCTCAGGTGCAAAAGATGCAGCTTCCTTAGTTCTCCCACATTCACCACACATCAGTGTCCTGGCCTTTTTTGTCTGTGAGCAATCTTCATCCATATACAATTCAGGACCCAAAAGTGCCAATTTGCCCATGGTGCCTCTGGCATATTTTGCGTGGGAGCAATCATCTTCCGTATTCCATTCAGAGCCCATACTGTCAATTTTCCCATGATGCATTTACCATTGAACGACAAGGATTCTGTTCAGGATGGAAGCCAGCCTCCTTTGGCTTTCAGGTGCAAAGGATGGAGCTTCCTCGGCACTACAAACGGAGCAACACATTCCTGATGTGGCCCTTTTTGTCTGGGAGCAATCTCCGTCCATATTGAATTCAGGATAAAAAGTGGCAGTTTGCCATTAGTAGTTTTCCTAATGAACAACAGAGATACTCTCCACGAAGAACACCTGTAGCCTTTGTCTCTCAGGTGAAAATGATGCAGCTTCCTTTGCACTCCAAAAGCAGCAACACCTTCCTGTCTTGGCTTCTTTTATCTGAGAGGAATCTTTGTCCCTATTCAATACAGGCCAAAAAATGGCCATGTATTAGAAATGGTTCTGCCAATAAATGAACAACAAGGATTTTCTCCATGAAGAAAGCCTGCACTCTTTGGCTCTCAGGTGCAAAAAATGTGGATTCCTTGGCACTCCAAAAGCTGCATCTTTGACCTTGAGAGCCACTTTACATGTGTTCTCGCACATATTTCCTTGTGAGAAATATTCTCTTTAGAACACCCTTCCATGCAGACGGAGGTCTTGAGACTAAATCTCTCTCACAGCATGATCCTTCTCTCTGAACATGGTATTCCCTCCCCAGTCAGTACACTATACCCGTAATATTCCAGCTCCCACTTGTTCTTCTTTTCAGGTGGAGTAGCAGCAAACTGATGCGTAAAGAAAGGGGATGACGTTTATAATAGTTAGAGCTGAGGAGAAAGGGGCAAGGCTTATCTTGCAAGAATCTTTTCTCCGTGCACCTTTCTCTGTGCGAGGTACGGCTCAAATAGCTTTTAGCTTCGTAAGCACACCGCGAGAGAGACAGCCTACGAATAGAGAGAGACGTGTTAAGGAAAGTGCAGGACCCTGGACTGCTGCCACGGGAGCAGAACGCCAGGATACTTGTGTTCTCACTCATATTACATTATGATAAACGTTCTTCTTTTAAGACCACCCCTTCCAAGGAAAATGCGGAGACAAAAGCTTTCTCGCAGCATGACAACGCTCTGCCGGTCTGTGTATTCCCTCTAACATCCACTAGAAATACTCTTAAATTTTGAGCTCCCTCTTGCTCTTCTTTTCTTATGTTAGAGCGACATCTTGCGGCCTTGTAAGATAGTATGAATGTGATGTCTTTTGGAGCTGAATGGAAAACAATACACTTGCAATGCTATAAGCTTTTTTCTCTGCAAGTTTTGCCTTGTAAAAAAGAGCTGGCAAGCTCAGCATTTGCAAGCCCGCTATGAGAATGACAGAACGGGAATGCAAAAAGGCTGTGAATCAAAGGGTCGCACACAGGACTGCTGCCTCAGAAGCATTTTGCCAGTATGCTTGTTTTCTCGCTCATATTCCATTCTGAATAACATTCTCTTTTAAGATCCTCTTCAGAGGAAAAGCAAGAGACAAAAGCTTTCTCGCAGCTTGACACCACTCTTCCGATCTCTCTAGTCTCTCTAACAACGTCCACTAACAGGTCTCTTCAACTTTCAACTCCCACTTGCACTTATTTTCTGGAGTTAGATCAAGAATCCTGTGGCCTCGGAATATAAGAATTGATGTGATGTCCTTTGGAGCTGAGTAGAAAGGGATACATGTGCCCTGCAATAACCTTTTCTCTATGCAATTTTCGCCGTGTAAAGAACTGGCAAGCTTGGCATTTGCAAGCCCACTTTGAGAATAACAGAATGCAAATGGAAAAAACGCTGTGAAGCAAAGAGCAATGCACGGGACTGCTGTCTCAGAAGCAGTTTGTCACTTTACATGTGTTCTCGCACATATTTCCTTGTGAGAAATATTCTCTTTAGAACACCCCCCCATCCAGAGGGAGGTATGCAGACTCAAATCTTGTTTTTCAGAATGAAATATAGGCGAGAACACAGGTATCCTGGCAAATTGCTTCTGTGGCAGCAGTCCCGCGTGCTTCTCTTTGCTTTACAGCTCTTTTTGCTTTCGTGTTTTGTCATTCTCATTTTGGACTTGCAAATGCTACGCTTGTCAGCTCTTTTTAACACGGCAAAACTTGCATAGAAAAAAGCTTATTGCAGGGAACATGTATCGTTTTCTATTCAGCTCCAAGACATCACACCCATACTATCTTCCTGGGTCGCAAGATGTCGCTCTAACACAAGAAAAGACGAGGAAGAGGGCGCTCAAAATTTTAGAGGATTTTTAGTGGATGTTAGAGGGAATACACAGACTGGCAGAGAGTTGGAATGCTGCGAGAAGGCTTTTGCCTCCGCATTTTCCTCGGAAGGGGCGATCTTAAAAGAACGTTTCTCATAATGAGGTATGTGCGAGAACAAAAGTAACGTGGCAAACTGCTTCTGTGGTAGCAGTCCAGAGCCCTTCACTTTCCTTCGAGGTCTTTTTCTATTCGCAGTCTGTTTTCCCGAGTTGTGCTTGCGAACCAAGACCTTTTTGAGCTGTACTTCACACAGAGAAAGGTGCACGGAGAAAAGCTTCATGCAAGATAAGCCTGGCCCCTTTCTTCTCAGCCCTAACTATTATGAACCTCCTCTCCTTTCTTTACGCATGAGTTTGCTCCTATACCTCTTGAAAAGAAGAGCCAGTGAGAGCTGAAATGTGAGGAGAACAGTGTCTTGACTGGGGAGGGAATACCATGTTCCAGAGAGACATATTATGCTGCGACCAAGATTTCAGTCTCCACACCTCCCTCTGGAGGGGCGTGTTCTAAAGAGAATATTTCTCACAAGGAAATATGTGCGAAAACAAATGTAGAGTGACAAAATGCTTCTGAGGCAGCAGTCCCGCACACTGCTCTTTGCTTCACAGCCTTTTTTCCATTCCCATTCTGTTATTCTCAAAGTGGACTTGCAAATGTTAAGCTTGCCAGCTCTTCTTTACTCGGCAAACCTTGCATAGAGAAAAGCTTATTGCAGGGCACATTTGTCCCTTTCTATTCAGCTCCAAAAGACATCACACCCATACCATCTTCCAAGGATGCAAGATTGCTGCTCTAACTCAAGAAAATAAGAGAAAGAGGAAGCTCGATATTGTAGAGGTCTGTTAGAAAGAATGGAGAGATATGAATAGCGGTGTCACGCTGCGAGAAAGCTTTTCTGTCCGCACTCTCCTCTGAATGGGGTATTAGAAGAAAAATATTTTTCAGATAAAAATATGTAGGAGAACACAAGCAAAAGAGGCAAAACGCTTCTGTGGCAGCAATCCAGCGTCCGTGTTCTAGCACCTGTGCCTTCCTTGGCCCTCCATCAGCAGCCACACATCTGTGTCCCGGCATATTTTGTCTGGGAGCAATCATCGTCCATATTCCATTCAGGCCCCAAAAGCTACAATTTCCCCATGGTGATTCTGCCCTTGAACAACAGGGATTTTCTCCAAGAGGAAAGCCCGCAGCGTTTGGCTCTCAGGGCCAAACGATGCAGCTTCATTGGCACTCCAAAAGCAGCAACACGTTCCTGACATGGCCCTTTTTGTCTGGGAGCAATCTTTGTTAGTATTCCATTCAGGGCCCACACTTGGCAATTTTCCCATGGTGCTTCTGCCCTCAAACGACAGGGATTTTCTCCAAGAGGAAAGCCCTCAGCCTTTGGCCCTCAGGGGCAAAAGATGCAGCTTCCTTGGCTCTCCCACTCTCGCCACACGTCACTGTCCGGCCACTTTTGTCTGCGAGCAATCTTTGTCCGTATTCCATTCAGGCCCCAAATTGCCAATTTTCCTTCCCATGGTGCTTCTCCTTCGAACAACGGGCATTTGCTCCCAGAGGAAAGCCCGCAGCATTTGGCTCTCAGGTGCAAAAGATGTGGCTTCCTTGACACTGTAAAAGCAGCAGCACATTCATGTCCTGGACCTTTTAGTCTGGGCGAAATCTTCATCCTTATTGAATTCAGGCTCGAAATGGCAATTTGCCAGAAAGAGTTCTACTAATGAATGACACAAATTTTCCCCATGAACGAAGACCACCGCCTTTGCTGTCAGGTGCAAAATTTACAGCTTCCTTGGCCCTCCGAAAGCAGCCACATGGCCGTGTCCTGCCACTTTTTGTCTGGGAGCAATCTTCGTCCATATTCAATTCAGGCCCCAAACGTAGCAATTTCCCCACGGTCCTTATACCCTTGAACGACAGGAATTTTCTCCAAGAAGAAACCTGCAGACTTTGGATCTCAGCTGCAAACCACATGGTTTCCCTGGCCCTCCGTAAGCAGCAACACATTCCTGACGTTGCCCTTTTTGTCTGGGAGGAATCTTCGTCCGTATACCATTCAGGCTAACAAATGGCAATTTGCCAGAAAGAGTTCTACTAATGAACAACACAGATTTTCCCTATGACCAAAGCCCACCGTCTTTGCTGTCAGGTGCAAAATTTACAGCTTCCTTGGCTCTCCGAAAACAGCCACATGTCCGTGTCCTGACACTTTTTGTCTGGGAGCAATCTTCTTCCATATTCAATTCAGGCCACAAAAGTGCCAATTTCCCCACGGTCCTTATACCCTCGAACCACAGGGTATTTATCCAAGGTGCCTCTGCCCTCGAAAGTCAGGGATTTTCTCCACAAAGAAATCCCGCAGTTTATGGCCCTCCAGTGCAATAGTTGGCGGCATCCTTTTTCTTCCGTAAGTAGGCACATATCTGTATCCTGGGACTTTGTGTCTGCTGCAAGAGACACAGTGTGTGAATAGAGAAAAAACTGAGGAGAGTGAAGGGCCCTGGAGTCTTGTCACAGAAGGGATTTTTCTCTTTTCTTACGTTTTCCCACGTATTTCTTGGTGAAATGCATGATCCTTATAGGACCCCCAAGAATGAGGTTTGGAGAAAAAATTTCCCGCAGCATGACATTGCTCTTCTGAGCTCTTTATTTCCTCTAACATCCACTGGCAATACTCATCATTATGGAGATCCCTATTCCTCCTATTTTCTTCTGTTTTAATGACATTTTGCGGCCACTGAACATGGTATGGTTGTGAGGTTTATGAGCAGTATAGAAAGGGAAAATGGGACATCCAGAAAGGTTTTCCCTCTCCAAATTTCTTCATGCAAAGAAAGGGTTAGGCTGATGGAAAGATTAGCATTTGCAAGCTCGCTATGAGAATGACAGAACGCGAAAGCAAAAAGAACGGTGAACCAAAGGGCAGCGCACGGGACTGCTGCCACAGAAGCATTTTGCCACTTCACTTGTGTTCTCGCACAAATTTCCTTGTGAGAAACATTCTCTTTAGAACACCCACCTCTCCAGAGGGAGGCGCTGAGACTAAAATCTCTGCCGCAGCATGATCCGTCACTCTGGAACAAAGTATTCCCTCTCCAGTCAAGACACTGAACTCTTCACATTCCAGCTCCCACTCACTGTTCTTTTCAACAGGTAGAGCAGCAGCCTCATACGTAGAGAAACGGAAGGGGTTTGATAATATTTAGGGCAGAGAAGACACTTGCCCACCTTGTCTTGCAACAAGCTTTTCTCCGTGCACATATCTCTGAGTGAAGCGCACCTCAAAAGCTTTTGGCTTCGCAAGTACACAGAGAGAGAGACAGACTGCGAATAGTGACAGACCTGTGAAGGAAAGTGCAGTGCCCTGGCCTTCTACCACAGAAGCAGTTTCCCAGGATACTTGTGTTCTCGCTCTTATTCCATTCCCAACAACATTCTCTTTTAAGACTCGCTTCTGAGGAAAATGAGGAGACCAAAGCTTTCTCTCAGCGTGACACTGCTCTTTCGATCTCCCTCTTTTCGCTAACGTCCACTAACAGACCTCTTCAATTTTGAGCTCCTACTTGCTCTTATTTTCTAGATTAGAGTAGCGATCCCGGGGCCTCGGAATATAAAACTGGTGTGATGTCCTTTGGAGCTGAAGAGCAAGGGACAAACGTGCCTTGCAATGAGCTTTTGTCTATGCAAGTTTCGCCTTGTAAAGAAGAGCTGGAAAGATTAGCATTTGCAAGCCCGCTATGAGAATGACAGAACGCGAAAGCAAAAAGAACGGTGAACCAAAGGGCAGCGCACGGGACTGCTGCCACAGAAGCATTTTGCCACTTCACTTGTGTTCTCGCACACATTTCCTTGTGAGAAACATCCTCTTCAGAACTCCCCCTCCAGAGAGAGATGTTGAGTTTGAAAGCTTGGCCGCAGCATGATCCATCACCGTGTAAATTTTTTTCTGGGACCATTGCTTTCGGCTTTTCTTAGGCCAGACTGCTTTGTTGTCCTACCCCTGTGCAGTGGTGGGAATTTCAGGGACTGGTTATTGGGAGCGTTGTACGTAGTGGCAGTGAGTAGTGTTGAGCCTAGGATTACGGTTAAGTCTATGTTTAGCCTTCGCCTTCTAGCTGGTGTTAGGGCCAGTGGTTGTGTTACATAGTGTCAGCGGTTATTAGAGGCCGTGGGAATTACGGGGAGGCGTTATTGGGGGAGTAGTGAGGAGTGACAGTGGATAAGGTTCAGGCTATAATTACAATAAAACTAGGGTTATCTTTCAGCTTCTGTCTGCTGTTAGGGCCAGGGGTGCTGCATATTTGTGTTACGTAGTGGGAGTGGTTATTAGGTGTGGTGGGATATGAGGGAACCAGACATCAATTATAGGGAATGGAACTGAATAAGATATCAAAAGAACGAGAGAAAATGAAAGACTGTTCCCATGCTGCACCTTCCAAGCTCATGGAGGAAATATGGACTGAACATGGACTGAACGAGTCCGGCAATTAAATTTGTTATAACTGTTTATTGTGATTTGTTGCCAACCTCTTTGTTAAAATAGGAAGAATTGCTATTGCAATGTTCAAATATTTTCATTGGCTGATATTCTATTCTGTTTTACACCTAAGAGCCAAAGTTCGTGGGCTTTCTTCTTGGAGAAAATCCCCATCATTTGAGGGCAGAAGCACGGTGGGAAACCTACATTTGGCCCTTATATGAGCCAGAAGCAGAAAGATAATCCTAGCCTTTACTACAACCCTATGCCGAACCCTACCCTCTGCCCCACCTCACCAGTTCCACCATAACTGCTCCCCGTAATTCCCACCACCGATAATAACTGCCACTATGTAACACAGTACCACTGGCCCTAACACCAGGCCAAACCCAAAGCTAATCCCAGGCTTTACAGTAACCTTAAGCCGAAACCTACCCACAGTCACTCCGTATGAAGAATTCCACTGTGTGGTTTTTTAACACAATACCACTGTCAATCCCAGCCCTAAAGTGGCAATTTTCCCATGGTGTTTCTGCCCTCCAACGACGGGGATTTTCTCCAAGAAGAAAGACCGCCGCCTTTGTCTCTTAGGTGCAAAAGATGCATCCTCTTTGGCCCTCCGAAAAGAGCCACACACTGCATTTCTGGATAGACTTAGTGTAGCTATGAAAAAATATGCAACTTTAGAGCTAATTTCAAATGATTGTAAACATCAACTAGCAGGACTGTTGCTGGGGCAGATTTACCCTGATATTAGAAAGAAGTTACAAAAACTAGATCCTCCTGCTAATAGGGATCTAGAAATATTAATGTCTGAAGCTTGGAAAGCATACAATAACAGGGATAAGGAAGAAGTTTAAAAAGTGACTAAAACTATAGTAGCTGCCATAACCCAGAAATCAAATGTTTCAAGACCAAAGATCAGAGGTCGAGGCAGAGAAATATTTGTACAAGGAAAGGGAGGCAATTCCTCCCATCAAGCAAGAGTAGGGCCAAACCAGTGTTCCTATGGCTTCTAAATAGGTCACTGGAAGAAAGAATGCCCTAAACTGACAAACAAAAGATCGAGAGAGACTGTCATTGCCCATCAAAGCAGTGAATGAGGGGGACCAGTGAGTCATCTGCTAGTCGATGTCTGCTTGTTAAAATGGAGTTAGGGGAAAATGAAAAGAAATTAAACCTTTTGGTCAATACTTGAGCCACATTTTTGTTTTTAAATCAAGAATTGGTAACTAAAATTGATAAGTTTGTTCACTTTATGGGAGCAACAGGCCAATCAGAAAAAGCTTTTTTTCTCAGGCACCTCAAATACAAAATTGGGATAAAAATGGGGATTCATCAATTCCTGTATTTGACTAATTGGAAAACTTAGAGGCGGTGATTAAATTTGGAAAAAGTAAAGTCAAATTTCATGTAAATGAAGAACAGTTAATAGCAGCAGAGTTTAGTCACGGCTTTCATGGAATCAGAAAAAAATAATCAAAATATTAACCATATTATAAATTAAGTATACTCTCTGCTATCGGCCACTGATGTACCCAGAAGATCAAAACAAGCAATAGCTATTCAACTTGAATTATTACCAAAAGCGAAGCCGGTAGTTAGGAAGCAGTATCCACTGTGACTAGAAGACAGAAAATTAATTGAACCAATAATAGAGAACTTTTTAAAATTGGACTCGTGACAGAATGTGAATCCGATTTTAATACTCCGATCATTCCAATCAAGAAACCAAATGGGGCTTATAGATAAGCTCAAGATTTAAGAGCAATAAATGTAATAACAAAAAAAATATACCTGGTAGTTGCCAACCCATTTACACTTTTAACAAAATTAAGAGATAATTTAACTTGGTTCACAGAGTTAGATATGAAGGATGCCTTTTTCTGTTTTCCCTTAGCTCAAGAAAGCTAAAAGATCTTGGCTTTTAAATGGGAGTCTGTTAATAGAGGGAAAAAGACTAAATTAACTTGGATGGTTTTACCACGGGGGTTCAAAAATAGTCCCACTTTATTTGGAAATCAATTAGCCAAAGAATTACAGCAATGGGAGCAGCCACCGGGAGATGGCGCTCTTCTACAATATGTGGATGGCTTATTAATAGCAACCGAAAGAGAAGAATATGTGCAGTGGACTATCTCTCTTTTAAACTTCTTGGGTCTAAATGGTTATCAAGTCTCTCAGAAGAAAGCACAGCTGGTACAAGAGAAGGTGATATACCTAGGATATGAAGTCTCTGGAGGGCAACGATGCCTAGGAACAACAAGGAAAGAAGCCATATGCCAGACATCCAGATCAGAAACGGTGAGAGAACTACGATCCTCCCTAGAAATGACAGGTTGGTGCTGTTTGTGGATATGTCGATATGGAATACTCAAAAAACCCTTATATGATCTGCTAAAAGAAACATAATCTGGACTCCTGAAGAAAACAAAGCCTTTAAACAACTGAAAGAGGACCTCTTGAAAGCTCTGGTGTTAGGTTTACCTGATGTAACAAAACCTTTCTGGCTATTCTCATGTGAAAGGCAAGGCTTTAGGATTCCTAACTCAGAAATTGGGGCCATAAAAAAGAGCAGTGGCCTACTTTTCCTGGATGAAGTGAGCGAAGGATGGCCTGCCTAAGAGCAGTGGCTGCAGTAGTCATGAATAGAGAAGAAGCCAGAAAACTCACAATGGGACAGAAAATGACTGTGTTGGTATCCCATACTCTATCGTCAGTATTGGAACAAAAGGGTTGTCACTTTCCCGGTTCCTAAAATACCAGGCAACTCTGGCTGAATCAGATGATGTAACCATTCAAGTAATTAACATTGTCAATCCAGCCTCATTCCCAGTGAAACCGACCGAACATGACTGCATAGAAACGATTGAGGCAGTACACTCCAGCCGCCCAGACCTCAAAGAAGAACCTCTCCCAGATGCAGATGATTGGTTTTCAGATGGCAGCGGCTTTGTAAAGCAAGGTGTAAGGATGGCTGGGTATGCAGTAACCACCATGGAACAGGTAATCGAATCAAAACCCTTGCCTGCTGGGACTTCAGCCCTGAAAGCGGAAATGATAGCTCTCACCCGAGGTATTGAACTTGAAAAGGAAAAGCGAATAAATATATGGACTGATTTTAAATACGCCTTCTCTATCATCCATGCCCATAGAGCAATCTGGAAGGAATGAGGACTGTTGACTGCACAAGGGAAACCGGTGAAACATGGAGAAGAGATTCTACAATTGTTAGAAGCTGTCCAGCTCCTGATACCAGTGGCTATACTCCATTGTAAAGGACACCTGAAAGGTAACACCGTCCCAGAAATAGGTAACAGAAAAGCTGATGCAGAAGTTAAGCTAGCTGCTGCAAGAAAGAGAATTATCCATAGCAGCTCTAGTGCCAGAGAAGTTAAACATAGACTTTCAGCCAGAATATCAAGAAGCAGACCGTAAGTGGATAATGGAGATAAGAATGGAGGTAAGCTATTACAAAATGTGTGAGGACAGCTGAAGACAGGGATGCTAGTGTTGCCAGGAAAGTTGATTTGGCAATTTTTAAAAGCAGAACATGAAAAAATTCACTGGGGCTTGGGCTTACTTTTTCAGTATTTAAAAGTAGAGTAGCGGGTCCAAAAGTATTCACCTCAATAAAACAGGTCATATCCCGATGTGACCGTTGCCTGAAAAATAATCCCAACACTGGAATTAAAACACAAGGGGCAATAAACAGAGGGAAATTCACAACTGGCTTTTGGCAAATCGATTTCCCTAACTCCCAAGAAAAAGGGGGTTCAAATACCTATTGGTTTTGATTGACACATTTTCTGGATGGCCTGAAGATTTCCCATGTAGAACATGCAAGGAGAAAGAATTAAAGTTCTCTTAAACAAAATTTTACCAAAATTTGGGGTGCCTGGGAGCATCTCTTCAGACCAAAGCTCTCACTGCTGTGCAAATATTGTAAGAGCAATAGGTAAAGCATTAAGAATCAAATGGCAACTACCTACACCCTGCAGACCCCAAGTGATTGGGCATGTAGAAAAGATAAATCACCGCATTAAACAGCAAATTGCCAAAATATGCCAGGAGACAAACTTTCGATGGCATCAAGCTTTACCTATTGCTCTAATCAGGCTGAGGGTTAAGCCAAGCTAAAGAGAAAAACTGAGCCCGTTTGAAATTCCATATGGCCGACCCTATGCAATGCAGATTGTAAATAGCGAAGCTTTAGATCAAATAGGTAATCAATATGTTTATGAACATGTAAAAGCTGTGGGAAAACACTTCCATAAAAATGCTACAGTGGTGTTACAAAATCAACTAAAGAAACCTGACTTTAAGTTACATCCATTTAGCCTTGCTGATTTGGTATCTGTTAAGAATCTTCTAGGAAAACCTTTGCAAGAAAAGTGGGAAGGACCCTTCAAAGTGCTGATGACCACTTTCACGGTGGTTCAAGTGAAGGATTCACTTACTCCTGGGTCAAGAGAGCTCCAGAGAACAGCCAAGACAGCTCCTAAGAACTACCGAAACTATGAATGTCCACCTAATGCTGACTCTTGGATTTTGATAAGTATAACCTGATCCCATGAAACTACTCTAGACTGGCCACAGACTAATGCACATACTGTTGAATCGTTTCCATGGGCTGGGTACCCCTCTCAACTGACCCAGAGCCTAAGCCAAGTCTAGCCATTTATGTTTTACATGACAATCAACCATATGTGCAACCAGACTGGAAAAAGACCCAGGGTTCACTAGATACCATAATGGACCAAAAAGAAGATGAAATTCAAGTAGGATGTAAAGGAATAAACACATTAGCACAAGAGACAAGAGAGGTCAAGCTAGCAATAACACCGCTGAAAACCCACTCAATATGCAGTCGAAGGGTAGACATTAACTATAACCTTTGGCTAACAAGAAAAGCACCAGTCTCTTGCATATGGAATATTATTGATAAGAATAGACAAGACAAAGCCCAGTGTGAGCTTAAGCTGACCTTAAAACAATCAGTTTTACTCATGTGCTCATGGGCTAGTAAAGACAGAGGCGCTGCATAGATATTCATCATGAAGCTTGAAAAGGGCCTTACTACTAAAGCACCTAGCAAAACGACTACTGAATCATTTAAAACTTCTCATCTAAATTGTGAAAATATTCATAATTTGACATTCATTGGACCTCATGTGATTAGGCAGTCAAATGAAAAAAAATTGTTATTAGATCCCACATATTCACTCAAAAGAGTACAAATAAATGTCCAAGTAAATATATGTCACATACAACAAAGTTGCCAGCCTTACATACAACAAAGTCTTAAAGGATGGAATGCCTGGCTGGCTACCAGACCCCATCACACTAGGACTCAAAGACTCTGGATGGAATGGCACAGGACTAGGTGTATTAAATATCATAGACCAAGAAGTGCTAATTAACAAGCTCAGTGCTGTCACCTCTGATCTAGGAAAACTCAAAGTTCCTCTGAAGTCCTCTATGCTCACATTAGCAGAGACTCAATCTTTGGTTGTCAAATTGTTAACTTTAACATGGCCGAGGATTTTGTCAAAATTGTTGGTTATGCTGGAGGCATTGGTAAAAAATTGCACTCGCCATCCAGTGCACCCAGACTCAGCAGTGGGTGCAGTTTATAGCTGAGGAATGCTAAGAGAAGTAACATCAGTAATATTACCTCAGGAAATTAGAAAACTAATAGCTAGAGAAGACTCCACCACTCAGTTTGAAAGAGACCACCAGGCTTGGTGGCAATTTGTGAACTTCACATACAATCCACGACATGAACAAATTGAAGCACATGTACTCACTATTAGTGCAGCAAAAGATCAAGCAATCTTTCCTGTTCTCACTTTGGGGGCCATACACCAAAACGTCATTTTTAGACCCTTAGGCCATAAGGTCTGGGCCAAAGGCAAGTGCCAATCAATTAGCACTGAAGCCTGTATTCTCAGAGAACAGCTAGTATACATCTGCAAAAAAGCAATAATAGAAAATGAAGGTCTATGTTTAGATATTAGAGAAAGCACATGCACTTTTGAGATGTCACCACATGACAGTGGTCACAAGTATTTTACATAGGTAATGGATGTGCATGTGTTAGAACCTCTTGTGTTAATGTTACCATTGATGATTGACATCGAATGACTAGTAGTACTAACTTCTGTGTATGCAATTTTACCAGAATTAGAGGTTGTGATTTTTTTTATGTTATACCTGTAACCACTAGATTATTGAAGTTGATTATACCTTGTATCATGATAAGTTACAGATAGGAATGGATTATTAGTATCTTCAAAGCAAAGCTTAGACACACAGATGTAGAAAAACTAGTCCAAGAAGTAAACCGAACAACCCAACACATGCTTTGGCAAGTAAAACATGACTCTGAGAATATACAGTCTATCTTAACTGATACAGAACTACTTGGAGAACGCAGTTGGTGGAAAGACATTGTAAGATATTCTCCTAGAGTAACACAAGCGTTTTATCCCTTGATAGTTATAGTTGGAGGAATGGTCCTGTAATTCCTCTTGACCATTTATTTGTCTGTGGAACAAATTCAGTACCAGAGTTAAGAAAATACTAGTAATGTGAACAATGGTGCATGCCAACCAAAGTCCTCTGCTTCAAGAACTTGACGAAAAAATTTGTATGTTGTAAGAAAAGGGGAGAATGAAACAAGGCAAGGATTTTAAAAAGCTACTTTAGAAGGAGACTCAGTACCTTGCCCTAAGAGATATGCTGTTTTAAACTTCGAAAACAAGTTTCTAAAGATTAGCTGACCAATGGAACCCCTCCCATTGTGTTCCAAGAGAGATAACATAGAGAGTGGGCAACCATAGAGATAAGGAGGCCCCAAGTCAGGATAAGTCAGGAGGTTTTTCTTTGCAAGTGCACACATGTAGAGAAAAGGTGAAAAGTTCAACCGAGGCAGAGGAGAGAAGTGACCCATTTTGAGGCCGAAGAAACAGGAACGACCACCAAAAACCTCCCCAAAAGAGGACTTCACCACATGTGCTGCCCAAGCCCCACCTACTATGAATAATATAATTAGATAGCTAGACCTAAATGAATATGTATGTAAAATGTTGCAACCCCACTCTAAAAAACTGTATCAAACCCTAACTTTACACTGGAATGGCAGAGCTACTTTGTCAGATGCAAATCGGGAGCTCTCCAATGTTGTATCCAATAAATACATTTGCTGCTTCAAGATAAAATTCTGTCTTTGAGTAGTTTTTCTGTGCTATTTTGTCATCATCTTTCAGTGGCAGAAGCATCCTGCGAACATTGCCCTTTTCTGGCTTGAATGACTAGGGACAAAGATTTCTCCCAGACAAAAAGTGCCAGTACATGAAGATATCGCTGGTATTGGAGTGCCAAGGAAGCCGCACCTTGTGCACCTGAGAGCCAAATGGTGCAGGCTTTCTTCATGGAGAAAATCCCTGTAGTTCCTTGGCAGAACCATCTCTGGCAAATTCCCATTTTTTGGCCTGACTTGAATACAGACAAAGTTTCCTCCCAGAGAGAAAGGCCCAGGACAGGAAGGTGTTGCTGCTTTTTTGTGCCAAGGAAGCTGCATCTTTTGCACCTGAGAGCCAAATGCTGCAGGCTTTCTTCCTGGAGAAAATCCATGTCATTCGTTGGCAAAACCATCTCTGACAAATTTCCAGTTTTGTCCTGATTTGGATATGGATAGAGATTCTTCCCAGAAAAAATTGTCAGGACAGGAAGGTGTTGCTGCTTTGGAGTGCCAAGGAAGCAGCATCTCTGGCACCTGAGAGCCAAATGATGCAGGTTTTCTTCATGGAGAAAATGTCTGTCGTTTATTGGCAGAAGCATCCCTGGCAAATTGCCACTTTTTGGCCTGATTTGAATACAGATGAAGATTACTCTCAGACTAAAAAGACCAGGACAGGAAGGTGTTGCTGCTTTTGGAGTGCCAAGGAAGCTGTGTCTCTTCCACCTGAGAGTCAAAGGCTGCAGGTTTTCTTCATGGAGAAAATCCCTGTCTTTCATTGGCAGAACCATCTCTCTCAAATTGCCATTTTTTTTTTTCTGAATTGGATATGGAGAAAGATTCCTCACAGACAAAATGGGCCAGGACACGAATGTGTTGCTGCTTTAGGAGTGCCAAGGAAGCTGCATCTTTTGCTCATGAGAGACAAAGGCTGCAGGCTTTCTTCATGGAGAAAATTCCTGTCATTCGTTGGCAGTACAATCTCTGTCCAATTGCCATATTTAGGCCTGAATTCAATAGGGACAACGATTTCTCCCAGAAAAACATTGCCAGGACAGGAAGGTGTTGCTGATTATAGAGTGCCAAGGATTCCATATTTCTTGCACCTGAAAGCCAAATGGTGCAGGCTTTCTTCATGGAGAAAATCTCTGTCATTCATTGGCAGAAACATCTCTGTCACATTGCCACTTTTTCGCCTGAATTCAATACAGACGAAGATTCCTCTCAGACTCAAAAGGCCAAGACAGAAAGCCATTGCTGCTTTTGGAGTACCAAGGAGGCCGCATCTTTTGCATCTGAGAGCCAAAGGCCGCAGGCCTTCTTCTTGGAGAAAATCCCTGTGGATCATTGGCAGAACCATTTCTGGCAAATTGCCATTTTTTGCCTGAAATGAATAGGGACAGATTCCTCTCAGATAAAAAAGGCCAGGACAGGAAGGTGTTGCTCTTATGGAGTGTCAAGGAACCGCATCTCTTTCACGTGAGAGCCAAAGGCTGCGGGCTTTCTTCTTGGAGAAAATCCCTGACGTCAAAAATGGGTAGAGTTATCCACTCTGGTTTGGTTCACAAGTCCAAACCACGGAACCAAACAGGCTGCAATGAAGACAATTAGCTCAATCTCAGCCAGACAGGGTAGGCTGGACTACTTGGAAATTGTGAGAAGGGGTGCAGGGAAGAATATAAGAGTGGTAAAAAGGAAACAGTGGAAAAAAGATGAAGCCAGGGATGTCACTGTGAGTGTTTGGAATGTCTGTGATGCCACTGCCTTGGACCTGATGTGAATTATTTCCACAGTGGAAGGGAAACCAAGTGCTTCCCATAATGTTGATGACACGAAGGGCGAGGAATCAAAGTATCATTCAGGCTGGAAGAGACCGTGCTGGATATCTGTAGAAAACATCTGAAGAAAATAAGTTTGTCATAGGCAGGACAAGCAAAACAGTAGGAAAGGCAAGTGAGGTGTTTGCAAGGAAGCAGAAGGCAAGGCAGGGGCAGGGGAGGCCAGGCATGAAAGGGGTAGTCAACTCTAGGTGTGGGATGGGTATGTAATACAATGCAAGGCAAAGGAGAGGCAGGCGGGGCAAGGCAAGGGGTGGGTCTTCAAGTCAAGGGATAGGTAACTGAAGAAAGGCAAGCGAGTGGTAGGCAAGGCAAGGCTAGGCAAGGCAAGGCAAGGTCAGGCGTGGAAAGGAAATGCAAGGGTTTGGATATATGCTGGAGAGGAGGAGCTCTATACTTTCCCCCTAACAAAAGAGCTATCCTGGAAGAGGTGAAAATTCCTGGAAGCAAAAAAAAAAACTCCAGCATGCTTTAGGATTCTTAGCATTTTTGAAGGATGCACAGTCCTGATTTCTCCATCATAGCCCAGCCTTTATGTGACTTAAGCAAGAAAATTGCTTCTTGGGACAGGGCTCCAGTCCATGAGGAGGCCCTTAAGCTGTTGATGTTTGAGGCAGGAATATAACATGCTCTTGGGCCCATTCATCCACAGGACCCTTAACAGACTGAGTGGGGTTCTGCCTTTCATGGACTGTCAATTCATGTGGAGTAGCATGGGCCAGAAAGTCTCACCCATCCCATCAAATTCACTCATCCAGCTTTGAGCTTGCTGAATATGATATTCTGGATGGGAAAAGGCTCTGTTTATGCTGAACTTGGTATTACAGGAAGCAGGCAAAATTGGGCAAAAGCAGTTGAGGCCCCTTTAAGACAGGTCTCTCAGTACACACCGGATCCCATCAGGGTGGCTAAAAAAGGACACTATCAGGAAAGGCTATGCAGTTAGAGCAATCTTCCACATTCACAGGGTGGAGAAAGGAACACCAAAAATTCTCTCATTAAAAGAACCGACCCAGACTTGATCCCAAGAATCCCTTTCTCTTTCTCCCATTAAACCTGCTCCTCCTTATACCATCGATTTACAGAAAGTTTGGTTCACTGATGTCTCCGCTAAGAGGCTGAAGAAGACTCCCGACAGCCTCTTCCACATGATGCACTGCCCTTCCCCTTTCTTGTAATCTGATCACTGGCATCAACATGCAAGGCTCCAGCGCTTTGTTTGCGAGATGCTGCGCTGTGTGCCAGGTCCTGCACCAGCTGCATGTTGTGTCTGCAGGTCCCACCGTGGATCTCGTGGGGCTGTCATGCACAGGGACCCAGCTGCTGTCCCTCCCAGCTGCGGTGCAGGCTGAAGGGTAGCCCCTGCAACTGCTCCCCTGCGGCCGTGCCTAGCTCCTCCATGTAATAAATTAGTAGTAGTAATTTAATTTACTCATCAAATTAGTAGTAGTAGTTTACTCATTAAATAGTATTGCATGTTATATTCTTATATACATATATATGTTATTACAAGCAATGTTCTGTTAAGGTTGGGAGATTGTAAATTGCAGAATGGTTCATTAATCTGTCAGCATTGTAAGCTGATAGTCATGCTGCTTGCAGTTCTTAAGCTGAAAAGACAAACTGTTGTGCCTTGCTGAATAAGTATTTTGTATTTTATTTTTCTAAAAAGCATATTGTCTCTTAGCACGAATAAAGTAACGAAGGGAAGGACAAAGATCAAAGGGTCAAGAATGAGAACGATACAGAGGATCCAAGATGGACATGTGGAGATACCTACACAATGAGCTACACACCGGGCCCCAAGGACGGAGGGCTAATTAAAACTATGGAGAGGAAAGTACCTGGCAACTGAAACGGGCCTGCAGGGAAGCCAACCAGAACCAGACCTGCAAACTCAGATCCAATAGAGGAATAACAAGTGACTATGGGAGGGAAACTGATGAGGGAATAAAAGTTACTGTTTTTGCTTACTGCGCTTGCATGCTGTGAGTGGAGCAGGGGTCACCCCGGCCGCCCAGCACGCTGTTTTTTTATTTGCCTTTTATATAAATCTTCAATAAATCTTTATTGCTATATTACAGCCTAGCATCATTTACCTATAACATCCAGGTAACCCCAGCACTGGGGACACACCTTCAGTGGCTGCTGGTGGCCACGGCAGTGGCCATGTCCCTGCCCCTGGCAGGAGCAGCCAAGGAACTAGGCATATTAACTATATTTATTACTAACACAATTGCAGCAGGATAATGAGAAGAAAAATAAACCTGAAAAACACCTCCCTCCAGTCCTTGCCTCCTTCCCACCTACCTCTCCCCCGCCTCCAGGAGGGTATGGTAATGGGGTCATTGTCCATTCAACACAGATTATTTCTATTGATTTTCAAGGAGAGGAATCGGAGTCCCTTTCCATACTCCAAGGTGGGTTCCTGAACCAGTCCCAAGTCCTTCCAGCATCCTGCTCCATCGTGAAGGTGGTGCTATGATTCAAAAGCAGCAAGTCCCTCCTGGACCTGACTATCATAGGATAGGGGAAACTTCTAGCAGCTTCTAACAGAAGCCACTCCCTCCCTTATCAAAAAAACTTAGCCACAGAAACCTACAACACCATCCACACCATCCTTGCCGTTCCTTGCCTTGTCTTGCCTATCACTTGCTTCTTTTGCTTTGCCTTCCCCTCACTGGTCTTGTTTTGTCTTGGCTACACCCCACTTGCTTTGCTTTGCCTTGCCTTGCCTTGCCTTGCCTTGCCTACCTCTCACTTGTCTTTCATTACTTTTCATACCAGTCACCCAGCTGGACTTTCCTACCCCCTTTCTTTCCTGGCCTTGCCATGCCTATCTTGCTCCTCCTTTGACTTGTCTTGCCCACCGCTTCCTTGCCTTTCTTTTCATGTCTTTCCCTTCCCTTTTTTTGCCCTGTCTATGCCATTCTGCATTACCTTGCATACCAATTCTCTGTCTTGAAAGGAACCAATCCTGTTCCTTTCTTGCCTTGACTTACATTCCCACTAATCCTTTGACTTGCATTCCATGCTTCTCCCTGCTATCCCTCCCTTGCCTGACATTGCCTTTCATACTCATCTCTCACCTGGACTTGCTTACCCCCTTCTTTCCTGGCTTTCCCAGCTTTCCAGTGCCTTGTCTGTGCCTTCTTTTTCTTGCCTATCCCTTCTTTGTCTTGCCTTGCCTTGACTACCTCTCCCTCACCTTTCTTTGCATGCCAGTTTCTTGGGATTTTTTGCCCTTTCTACCCCTCCCTTGTCTTGCATGGCCTAGCATGGCCTTGCATACCCAACCCCTACTTCGACTTTCCTTCACTTTCCTTGCCTGTCATTGCCTTGCCTTTTCTACTCCTCACTGCATTTGACTTACCTTCCTCTCCCCTTCCTTGACTTGCTTGACCTTCCCTTGTCTTTCTTTCCTGGCACCAGCCTTTCTTTACCTTGCCTTGCCTATGCGTCCCTTACTTTGTATTTCTGACCCTCTCGTGTTCTTGTCTTGCCTTGCCTACCTCTCCCTGGACTTACCCTTGTCTTTAGAGATTTCACAGAATATTCTGAGCTGGAAAGGATTAATAAAGATCATTGAGTCCAACTGTTAATTGAATGGCCTCCCTCTCCTCTTTCTTGGCTTTCCTTGCCTACCCCTCCCTGCCTTGCATGGCCTACCCAACCTTGTCTTGCCTCTCCCGCCACTCCATTTCCTTACTTTGCCTGCAATTAACATCCCTTGCCTTGCCCTACCTGCCCCTCCTTTGAATTGCATTGCTTTGTCTATCCCTCTCTTCCCATGCCTTCCTTTGCCTACCACTTTCTTACTCCTGACTCTTACCTTTCATGCTCTTCACTTCCTGGTCTTGCCTCCTCCATCTTCCCTTTTCTTTCTTTGAATACACGTGCCTTGCCTTGCCATTCCTTCCTCTGTTCTCCCTTGCCTTGTCTTGCCTAACTGTTCCTTACCTTGCCTCACCTACCTCTCCATTGCCATGCATTGTGTTGCATACCCATCCATTACATTGCCTTGCCAACCCCTCCCTTGCTGTATGTTGTCTCCCAGCCTCTTCTTTTGACTTGCCCTCCCCATGCCTTGCCTTTCCTTGCCTAGACTTCTCTTGCCTTGCCTTGCCTGTCCCACACTTGCATGATCTTTCCTTGCTTACCCCTTCCTTTCCTTCTCTTTCTTGCCTACACATGGCTTGCCTTGCCTTACCACACCAGTCCCTTTCTTTTCCTTGCCTAGTCTCTCCTACCTCTCCCTTTCATATCCTTGCCTATCCCTCCCTTGCTTTGCATTGCTTTACATTGCCATCATGTGCCATGCCTTGCCTTAACTACTACTCCACTGCCTTGCCTAGTCTGCCCCTTGCCCACTGTGCCTTGTGTACCTCTCTCTTGCCTTTCCTGCTCCTCCCTTGCCATGCAAGGCAAGGGAGGGGTAAGGCAAAGCTTTACAAGGGAAGGGAAAGGTACAAAAGGGAAGACACAGCAGTGGTATGCAATGTTAGGAAAGAGAGGGGTAGGCAAGACAAGACACGGATAGACAAGAGAAGGCACAGGAGGTGTAGGACAGGTAAGGCAAGGGAGGGTTTAGCAAGGGAGGCATAGGCAAGACAATGCATGGGAGTAGTAGGCAAGGAAAGGGAAGGCAGGGGTAGGCAGGACAAAGGAAGGGAACAGCAGATGCAGCAAGGCAATAAAAGGTAGGGTGGGCAAGGTAAAGCAAGGCATGGGAAGACAAAGGTGAGGCAAGGGAGAAGAAGGCAAGACAGGCCCAAGCAACATAGTGGTTGCAAGGCAAGGGAAAGGCAAGGGAAGGTAGACAAAGCAAGGCAGTGGAGGGGTAGGCAAGGGAAAGTAAGGCAAGGGTGAGGTAGAGAAGGCAAGGCAAACATGGGAAGGCAAGACAAGGCAGGAGAAGGCAAGTCTTGGTGAGGTAGGCAAGGCAAATAAATGGAGGAGCAGGGAAGGCAAAACAATGCAAGGGAGAGCATGCAAGGCAAAACAAGGGAAAGGAGCAGTAAGCAAGGCTAGGGAGGGATAGGCAAAGCAAGAAAAGGGAGACAGGCAAAGGTAAAGCTAGAAAAGGGTGTGCAGCCAAGGCAAGGCAGTGGCAGGCAAAAAAACAGATAGGAACAGAAGGGCAGGATTGGCAAGGTAAAGGAGGTGTCAGGCAAGGCAAGGGATTAATTGTTAAGACAAAGCAAGGAATGAAAGCATCAAGGCAATGCAGGGGAGGGTGTGGAAAGCAAGGCAAAGAAGCAATAAGCAAGGCAAAGCAAGGCAAAGGAGTGGCAGGCAAGGCAAGATAGACATAGGCAAGGGAAGCAAAGTAACAGGAATATACGTTGAGCAGATGATAAGGTACTCTAGGGAGGTAAACTGCATCAAGACATTTCTTTCCCTGGCACCTTTTGTCTAGGAGCAATTCTTGGACATATTCAATATTAGAGTTGGTATGCAAGTCTTGAAGGTGGTCTCCTGAAAGGTAATGACACTGCCCTTCCTTAGAAATGAAAGTATGTAGTGCTAACATTTGTGCTGCAGAGAATGAAATGGACAGTCACATCTGTCTGGCACACTTTGTGTGGGAACACCTTCCCAGCTTATTCAATTTCTCAGGTAATTTCCACATTTCAGAAGTGGTTTTCTGAAATTTTTAGCAGTCTATTTTCTATGGGCAAGGTAAACAGCTTTGCCGAGTCTGGGTGTGCAGATGATATACTGCCTGGAGTAGGTAATGCCCAGTTACAGTGTTCTGGAACCTCTGTATGGGTACAAACATTGGATGCTTTCTATTTTCGAGATGGGGATCACATTTCTGCTGAGATGGGGTCATAGTTCTCTGTGGCAAGGAAAGCACATTTGGATTCACACATCAGGCAGTTTAGAGAGTGGCCTGGTGAATATAGATGTTTCTCCTAGTATACAGTGCTCACAGTTAGAGCTGTTGAACCACTAGAGTGGAATGTAAAAGCCAAGCTGTTGAGCTGTTTGTCCTTGTCCTTTTAAGTGTCTGAGCAGTCAGTGGTAGGGTTCAGTTTTTTGTCTTGACTCTGTGAGACTGAAGGATTATTATGGTACAGAGAACTGAGAAGGGAAGTGCAGATACCAAGGTGGTGTGGTGCAGTTCAATGGGTGCAGTTGAAGGTGGAGCCAGCAACAAATCTCTCACCTCACCCTTTTGTGAGCTCTGTTTCTGCTGGATGTTTTCAATTGTACAGCTGGATTCTGCGAGAATGGAATAAATGTATTAATACATATAAGTGGGAAGGAGTTTGTGTTGCCTCTCAGTGTGGTGTAAATAGCAGTTTGCACAGAGTTAGCTCTCTGTGCTGCCACTGTGAGTGTTTGAGCACATAGTGTAGGGGTTCAGTTTATGGATCCTGGCTCTTCGAGACTGAAAGGATGTGATTCTGCCTATATGTGGGAAAGAAGGAGAATCGTCTTCTTGCTGGGTGTGTGGTTTCTAGGCCTGTAATTCCAACAATGTATTTTTCTTCTGAAAACTTTTCTGTGGCATCAGGTGCTGATCGTTTTTAGTTTTGTAACTATAGTCTGTGAGACCGCAGGTGTGTGAGGGGACATAGAGCTGAGCACATAGACCTGTGTGTGTTGTGCAGTTTACAAGCTGCAAATAGTGAAGGCCAGAGCTTCACTATTTTTTTGTTCCAGTCCGTTTAGTATGGGAGCAATTGCTGGACGGATGAAGTTTTGAAACTGGGCTCTGCAAGAGGGAAAGAATATGATGGTACATGCAGCTGAACAAGAAAGTGCCAAACTCCAGACAGTGTGTTGTTTTTCAAAGAAAGCAAGTTAAACATGGAGACACCAATAGCTTGCTGAGCAGGAACCTTTTGTGACCAATATTTGCACCACAATTTTAATCTGAAAACAAAAGGGGAGAAAAGAGTTAATTGGTTTCACAGTCAGTATGAAGTTACAACAATACATGCACTGGGGCTATGAGCTTTCCTTTCAAACTAGATGTACTTTCACATTCTTTCAATCATGCAGGGATCCTGTAGCTAAATGAACTGTATCAAGCGTAAATAGTGGTCACAAAAGCTGAACACACTTTGTCTTGCCTTCTCCATTTTGACTTTGCCTTTCCTACAACTCCCTTGCCTTGCCTTCCCTTGCCTACCCTTCTTTTCCCTTGCCTTAAGTTTCCTTCACCTCTCTTGCCTTGCCTTTTACTGCCTACATTTCACTACCCTTGCCTTGCTCAGCAGTTCCGTGTCTTTACTTGCCTTGCCCTGCCTCCGCTGCCCTTGCCTTGCATTGCCTTGCACAGCCATCCCTCACCTAGAGTTACCTACCTCTTTGTTGCCTGGCCTCTCTTTGCCTTGCCTTACCTGCCTCTCCTTTGACTTCCATTGCCTTGCCTACACCTCCCTATCCTGGTCTTGCTTTGCCTGCACCTCCACTGTTTTGCCTACCACTACCTCTCCTTTTTTGGCCTACCTATACCTTCCCTTAGCTTGCCTCCCTCTCCCTCGTCTTGCCTTGTGGATCACTGCCTTGTTTTGCTTTGCTTTGACTACCCCTACTTTTCTTTGCCTACCCCTCCCTAGCCTTCCCTTATAAACCCCTCCGTTGCCTTTCTTTACTTTGCCTATGTCCTCCTTATAGTGGCCGGGACCAGTTTGTCACTGTGCAGGTGTGGCCAAGGCTTTGTATTCTACACCATCTATGTCATTTTCTCATGGACTGCTAACAATTGGATCATTTGCAGCAGCTGCCCAGGGCACACTTGGCCCCTCAGGCTACAAGCTGGGTGTTAAGGAACGCTGTGAGGTAGGAGAATTTCCTGTCTTCACATCAATAACTCAGGTGTGATAACTCCTCTCCGGGGGAGTCATTAGCACCTTCACACCCAGCCTGAGGGGTCATGTCTGCTAACGGGCCATCAAGGAGTATCCTATGACTCACAGTGTAGTAAATCACCCACTGTGAAATTCCTGCCCTGAGGGAGGTACCGGGCACTCCCATCTGAGCCCAAGCATATATAACCTTGGGGGTTTGGGACTTGGGTAACCACTTGTGGGATCTAGAGCAGGACCAGTAGTTTTGGTGCAGTTGTGTAATCAGTGTGTTATTTTGCTAGATGGCAGTATTGTGTAACTGTTTTTAGCTGCTGGTTTTTAATTTGTGCTCCAGGTGGCAGTGTTGTGCTTCTGTTAATTGAGTTGTATTTTTCAGGTGTTCTTTGTAGTAGTGGTGGTGAGGAGTTAATTAGATGTGTAATTTCCGTGTGTAGCTAGGTTTTGTATGCAGTTGATGGTTAATTGTTGTGTATTTGAATGGGTGTTGTATGCAGTTAATTATCAGGGCAATTTGCCTATGTTGCTTGTGTACATAATTAGGTGGTAGTTATTTTGATTTTTTGCATCTGTGATTCTCTGTTCTGCATGAACAGTGTTATTTGGGTCATCATTTTTATATCTGATTTGGTGTTCTGTGCAGTTAGGTGTTGATTAGTGGGTTTGTTTGCATATGTTATTTGTTTTTCTGCAGAATTATTTGATTGTGGTGCCATATGCATATAGGTTTCTGTGCTTTATATAACAGTTTGCTAATTAGGTGCATAGTTTGCATATCTTTCTTATTGTTCTGTGTTTTTCTGGTAATTTAGTTGGTGATCTGCATATATGATTAGGTGCAGCACATAGTGAGGTGCCAGGACAGAAAGATCTTGCTGCCCTTGGAGTGCCCAAGGAAGCCCATCATCAGCACCTGAGAACCCCAGGGTACAGACTTTCTTTCCTCTGGGAAAGACCCTCTGCTCTGGAGCCAGGCTGAGAGAGCTGGGGGTGTTTAGCCTGGAGAAGTGAAGGCTCCAGAGAGACCCGAGAGCCCATTTCAGTGCTTAAAGAGGCTCCAAGATCCAAACAGTTTGGACAAGGGCCTGGAGGGAGCACAATGGGGAATGGTTTCCCGCTGCAAAATGGAATGCTGGGGAGAAATTGCTCCCTGCGAGGATGGTGAGCAGGTGGGATGGAATTCACCGAGAAGCTGTGGCTAACCCCTGGATTCCTGGAAGTGTCCTAGTCCAGGTTGGACAGGGCTTGAAGCAACCTGGTCTGGTGGAAGGTGTCCCTGCCCGTGGCAGGGCAGGGGGACTGGATGACCTTCAAAGGTCACTCCATCCCAAAGCATTCTAGGGATTTATGAAACACTTCTCAGGGAAGGCCAGAGCCGAGTCATCCTCAACAATGTGACCTAGGAGTTGTTTCTATAAAATTACATATTTATATATATATTTGATATATAAAGAGCAGGAGGAATAATCATCAGAACAGCCCCTCTGTCAGTGTGTGGCTGCAGCAGAGAAATAAGAAAAAGATGTTTTTAAGAGGCTTGGTCTTGTTTTGAGACACCAGGAACACGTTCAGCGCCAGGAGCGGGGAGCAGAAGCCAGCCTGTAAAGTGCTGCCAATCACCCAAAGATGTTCTCTCAGTGTGAGACCCTCTCCTGTTCTCTTACCCAAGGAAAAAGATTTAATCAACACAAGTGATACTAAGATCTCCAAAATGCTGGAGGTGGCATTTAGTGCATGACAAGCACAAGAGGAAAATGCCTGGAGTGGGAGGGGAGTGATTCCATCAAGGCCAGACAGCAGGAGGACACTCATTGCTGGGAATTTTAACCTTTCCCTGCTGTTCCAGAGGTGAGAATGTGTCATTCTTCCATCTTCTTGTGTTGTCACCTTTGTATCCCTTCACCATCCTCACCTCTCTCCTGCTCACAGCAACTCCTCTTCCAGCTCAGCGTGAAACAACAGTGAATTCTAGCAGGAAAACAGCTCCAGCTGAGTTATTTCTCACAGATCTGGCTCAGGTTTCCTTGGAATTTTGACACCCATTCCCATGGAGGTCATGACACTATGACATGGAGTTGAGGGAGCACACGGCATCATGGCCAAATTGTCAACCTGAATTAAAATCTCTCCTCAATTATCATTTTAATCAAAGTGAATACGTTCCAGAGGGAGACAGGATAATTTTTTTTATGGAGAGAAATGTATTTTAAAGGGTCTTTTTCTGCTCCAGCAGTAGAAAATTCCAACATCAACCTGTCCCTCTGCCAAGGTTTTCCCACAGGACTCAACCCATGATCCAGATCCCTCCCTGCTTCCCTGCTCTCCACCGGCTGCCTGCTAACAAAAACTCTGGATAAAGGAGATTCATCCAAGAGACAAATTCAAATAAAGTGTCTTTATCCAAGAGTCTGTTGAAAGGAAGGGGCTGGAGGTTTGTCACCTGGAATTCATGTGTTTTCAGGAGAAGAGGCTCTGGGGATTGTTTGAAACCCTCCCAGTACTCACTTCATCTTCCCTCCCAGGTGTTGGGTTGTTGAGTCAAATTCCAGGTGAGTATTTTGGTGAGGCCCTGGCACAGGCTGGCCAGAGAATCTGTGAGTGCCCCATCCATGGAAGTGTCCAAGGCTGGGCTGCATGGGGCTTGAAGCAACCTGGGATAGTGGAAGGTGTCCCTGTACATGGCAAGGGATGGAGCGGGGTGATTTTTAAGTCCCTTACAATCCAAATCATTACATGATTTTCCCAGGAGGCTGTTTTCTGATGGAAACTGCAATTTCTTTCTGTGCTGGTTTAAAGGTAAACTGGCAGGAGAAATGAACACAGCTCACAAAGAGATTACAAGTCAGAGTTACAATTTAATAAAAAAGATTACAATAAGTACAATGATACAGAGAAAAAAAATTGGTTCGACCCACAAAAACACAGATGTATAACCCAGCAGCATGGGGCACAAACAGAATGGAGTTTATTAGCCCCTGTGCTGAGCACCACATGGCCACCCCTGAGTACAAAGTAAAAGGAAAGAAGAAACCTGTTGGTGAGGATGATGGTTGCAGTCTGGTCGAGAGTGATAGTCGCAGTCCTGTTGATGTTCTGCTCCTCCTCTGGATCTCACGAGTGTTACCAGAAGTCCCCAAACCCCAATATTAAATATGCTCAGGTTCAGATGGGAATGCCCAGCACCTCCCACAGGGCAAGGAGTTCCACAATGGGTGATTTAACTCTATGGGGCATGGGATGTTTTTGGAATCCTTGATGGCCCATGAGCAGACATGACCCCTCAGGTGGATATAAAGGTGCTAATGACTTCCCAGAGAGGATTTATCATCCCTGAGTCATTGGTATAAAGATAGGAAATTCTCCTACCTCACAGAGTTCTTTAACATCCAGCTTGTAGCCTGAGGGGTCAGGTGTGCCCTGGGCAGCTGCTGCAAACGATCCACTAGTAACAGTTCATGAGAAATTACACGGATGGTGTAGAATACACAGCCCTGGCCACACCCGCACAGTGACAAACTGGTCCCGGCCGCTATAACCAGGACACTTTCTCTGGAGGTATCCTGATTTCTTATCCTGAAAGTGGAAAAATAAGACAACTGTTGAAGTCAGGCTTTTAAACTTTTAAACTTCAACTTTTTAAAACCATCCTTTTCTTTGCTATAAAATACTATTTTTTCCCTGTTACCTGGACTTTTTTTCCCTTTCTTTTCATACTTTTCCCCCTTCTCCAACCCTTCAGTGGATAAATAACCTAAAGAGAAAGAGGAGAAAGGATCAAAACTGGAAATCAAAGTCAGCATCTGGAAAATCTCCTTATATTTCCTGTCTGAATTATTTTTATTGCTTTCAGATACAGGAAGAAAACAGGAAAATAGATATTGGGGCCACTTAGATGTTTCTCCATTAAATACATTTATCAAATTTGGATTATAATGCTGAATATTTAAGTTTAGAGTGATGTATGTAAATTTGTGAAGGCTTTTTCTGTGCAGAGGGAAAACTGGTTGTCAACACCCAACATCTTTGTGATTGTTATATATAAATATAACTGATGTATAAATAATAAATAAATGTATTAGACACAAAAATAGATAAATAATGTATATAGATAGATGATATGAAAAATGCATAAATAATATATATGTGATACATAAAACAGATAAATATGTATAAAATTAGATAAATAATATATAAAATAGATAAATACTATGTAAAAATAGATCAATAATACACAAAAATAGATAATATAGAACAGTACATAAATTATATATACCTATATTTTATATATAAATTCACATAAAATAAAAAGCTTATTTTCCTTCCCCCTCCCCTTTTTTTTTTTTTTTTTTCCTCCCCTTAATTGTACAAATATCAAGTGCTGGAAAAGTTGTCCAAGGCTGGGGTGTCCTTGACTTTGGTGATGGTGCTCTTGCCCTCAGTGATGCTCAGATTCCAGTGGGATACAACCCTACTCTGAGCAGGGGTGTAAGACAGGGGATAAAGAAGGCCAGTTTGGGATTTAGGAGCAGAATCTCATGTCTCTCCCTTCCTGTTCGAGTCACTGTTGGTGCCACGTCTCAGCTTCCTGTACCTCAAATCTCAAATCCTCCATCCAGGTGACCAGATTCAAACCACATCCTCCCATCCATGTTATATGTTTTCCTTTCAGGAGCAGTTCAAGGGCTGGATCTGTGCTGGCTTCTGCAAAACCAGATCTCTGCAGCCCTCTAGTGCCTGGAAAAACATTTATGGAGTTTGCAGAGCTTGGATGAGGACAAAGGGCAAGGATAGCTCAGGCTCAGTGTCCTCATATTGGGGTCTTTCTCCTCAAGCTGCTGCAAATCCATTTTCCAGCCTGTACTTGTGCTGGGATTGCTCCAACCCGGGGGCAGCACCTTGAACTCAGCCTTGTTGAACCTCACGAGGTTCCATAGTCTCTCCAGCCTATCTGGGTTCCTCTGGATGCCATCATGTCCCTCCAGCGCATCACCCCCACCACACAGCTCAGTGTCATCTCCAAACATGCTGAGGGTCCTCTCCATCCCATTGCCCACGGCAGCAAGAAAGATGATGTTCATGGACCTTTTCCTGCTCATTTCATGAACTCACAGATCCCAACACAAGCAATGGCAGAGCTGGAGCATCCCAAAGCATCCCGGAGTCCTGGATCCCACAAAGCAGCTCCTTCTTCTGGACTTTGTCAGGGGTCAAAAATCTTTTACGATCCCCAATGGAAAAAGCCTAGAGTGCAACATGACTCATTTTAAAGAAATCCTTTTCCAGCTCACTGAGGGGAAAAGGGATAATTTGACACTTGCCAGGGATCCATGGGAGGACCTGGATCTCCACACAAGGCAGGGAAGAGCTCAATCCTGTATCCATGAGGCACAACTGGCCTGTTTGGATGTGGTTGGTATCAGTCCATCTGCCTCTGAAGATCCAGAGAAGTACTCCTTCAAAGTATTTTCTGTGCAAAGGCTTCTTTTGTTGGAGATTTGTGGGAGAGATTCAATTGTAAAGAGGCTTTTCAGGTTTCTATAAGCAACAGCTTGGAAAGCAAGTGTATCCCAGTTAATTAACTTTGCTTTTTTTCTGTGTCTGTTTTTTTGCTAAAAGGGGTGATTTTTTTTAATGACAGTTGGAGGAGGGGTTTGGATGGAAGTGCAGGAAAAGTTTCCCAACTTTTATTTTTGTCACCGAGTGACACTAAGAATGGACTTGATACAAACAGGCAAAACTAGGAGGAAAGAAAACTTTTCCTAATCCATTTCCTTTCCAGAGCCTCTCAAACACAGTGTTCAACCTTGAATTTGTAGGATATAGGGAACTACAGCACTAATTAAAGCAGGAAAAAGGGTCCATGGAGCAGAACAGAGCAGGTAGAAGAAAGGGAAGGGTATGACCATGAGGAGGGAATGTCTATTGGGAGGGGACTCAAAATGTCCCTCCAGTGATGTTCCATGGGATGAAGTTATTACATCATTTCCATAGAGACCCTACAAATCCAATGTCTCCTTGGCATATCTTCTTGTGCAGAGCTTCTCCAGTGGGAATGGGCTCCATGAAGGAGCCTGTCTGAACATCAACAGCTGTTCAGGTAAATTCCAGATGGGCTCTGTCCTGGGAGCAAACCAGGTTTAAATTAGTGGTGTGAGAAAAAACAATGGTTGGAAACTCCTCAGAGATGCGTCCAGATGTTAGACCCCAATGTAAAGGTGTGGAGTTGCTGTAGCAAATGCAGAGAAAGCCACAGAGATGTGGAGGAGCCCCTGTGGTCTGGAGCCAGGCTGGGAAAGCTGGGGATGTTCACCTGGAGAAGAGAAGGCTCTAGGGAGACCTGAGAGCCCCTTCCAGTGCCTAAAGGGGCTCCAGGAGAGCTGGAGAGGGACTTTGAACAAGGGCCTGGAGGGACAGCACAAGGGGGAATGGCTTCGCACTGCAAGAGAGCAGGGTTAGATGGGATATTGGGAAGGAATTCTTCCCTGTAAGGCAGGTGAGGGGCTGGAATGGAATTCCCAGAGCAGCTGTGGCTGCCCCATCCCTGGGAGTCTCCAAGGCCAGGTTGGACAGGGCTTGGAGGAACCTGGTCTAGTGAAAGGTATCCCTGCTCATGGCAGGGGGTGCAACTGGATGGGCTTTAAGGTCTCTCCAACCCAAACCATTCCAGGATTTGATAGTCATTGGGAAGAAGGATTATGTTCCAATCTGTGATTCTATGAACAGCCACCTTCCATTTAAAGTGACAGCAGTAGCTTTACAATGGCTTTGCAAGGACAAAAGTAAAAGAACAGAGTAAAAAGCAGGAAATTTGGGATTTGGTCCCTAAATTGTGAAATGCTTTGGGATTTAAGCAGATGCAGAAATCCCTCAGGCAGCAGAGGGGTCTCAGCTTTCCTTTCCCACCTCTCCAGGCTGAAGCTGCCTGTGAAGAACCACATGGATAATCTTGTTATTTCCATTGGGCATACATTGTGCTGGTGTTCCCAAGATCTGGGAAGTTTAATTTTCCCAGCACAGCTGCTGGAGGCTCCTTGTCCCTATTAGGACTCACTTAGCCACATAAAAGGCACCAGGACACATCAGAGGACGCAGAAGTGCTGCCATCCCACCCTGTGGCTGAGAGGATGCTCCAGGCTCCAAACAAACCTCAAATTCAGAGCAACCCTCCAGCTCTGAGAGTTCCTGCGGCTCTGGAGCTTCCCTCAGCTAGGAGACAGGGCTGTATTAGCGCAATGTGTTGTGATTGCTCAAACTGAAACAACCAAAATACTGTGGTGTGACCTGATTGTGTCTGGGTGACATGGAGAATCAAAGGGCACCCTTGGGATGGGATGAGAGTTTGCAAAATTCACTCCCCTTCCAAAAAAACCCAGAAAGACAATTATAATATGCCAATCATTGCTTTATCATGTAGTGGAAACTGGATCAAATAAAGGCATCAAGATGTTGAAAGGCTCCATTTTCCCCTGATATTTCTGGTGCTGAGACCAAATCTGCCTCAAATCCTCATGGCAAACCCTTCAAAAACAAACTTCCAGTTATCCCCAGAAGACGACAAAACAGAGTTTTCCACTCCTGCACAAAAGATCCAAACATGATCAATTTCTGATTTGTTTTATATTTTATATTAAGAAATTATTTTATATTTCAATTTTGTATAGAACTTTATTAATTATAATCCACAGAGGGAATCATGGGGTGACTCTTGACCAGATGAGAGTGGGTTGATAATGGATTTGCAAAATTCACTCCTCTTCCAAAATACCAGGGAGACAATGAGGACAAGTTATGAATTCCTTGTGCCAGGCTGAGTTCTGGGAGAGGTCTGGGATACACAACCTAAATGGATCAGAATTTCAAGGAGGGAAAATACCAGAAACTCAGAGCTTTCAGCCACCTGAGGACCACACTGGGCACATTTGCATCCCTTTGTTTATTCCACCTATGTCTTCACATCATCTCCCTTTGGTTCCAGCAGGAGGGATCTCTCTTTGAAGCCTTCCTTGCATTGGGAATGAGCGTCTCCATTCCTGGGGATGTTTGAGGTGGTGCTCGTGGCTTTTTTCAACACTCTGTGTGTTCAGACCCTTCAGACTCCCATGGAACATGATAATCCTGAGCCGGGGGTGGAAGGAACAGCACAAGTGTGTCCCTCCAGGTGTGGGAGGTTCCCAAACTGCTCTGCCTGAACAAACACTTCCTTTCCAGCCACCTTCCCACAGAGCTGCTCCTGGAAAAGTAGCACCAGCCACCGTTGTGTTTTGAGTTGACTCTTCTTGTAGTTTGTTTCTCCTGATTCCCAATAAAAAAGGCAAAAATGAGGCTTTGTCTTTCCAGGCTCACACAGCAAAGACTTCTCCGGAATGTAATACAGGAATATTATCCCTTTCTAGGGTAAAAAAAAACCCTGAGGTGGTAAAAGCTGCACCCTCATGTTCCTGTCCATGGACTGGCTGACCTTTAAAGGCCATTTCCAACTCAAATGGCACAGGTTACCCAGAGAATCTGTGGATTCCTCATCCCTGGAAATGTCCAAGGCGAGGCTGGACAGGGCTTGGAGCAACCTGGGATAGTGGAAGGTGTTCCTGCCCATGGCAAGGTGTGGCACTGGATGAGCTTTGAGGTCCCTTTCAACCCAAACCATTCCAGAACTGTGTGTGACTGGTGTCACTTTGAGGGATGTGGGAACTTCCCTCTGCTGTGGCCAAGGAGGTCATGGACCACAAGGAAAGAGAGATGATGGAAGCAGAGTGGAGGAGAGCTGCTCCCTGGAATCAGTCATGGATAACCGCTTCCAGTGGTGCAGCTGTGCCTCACTGTATTACAACTAATATAGCTCAATATAAAAGTGGAATATAAAATAAAATTTTTTATAGAAAATATAAAACAAATCAAATTTGATCACAGAAACTTTTGGGCTCATCAGTGATTACTGGATGATCAGAATTGGACCCTGGGCCTGGAAAGAGGTTGGAAGAGCATCAGAAAGTGATTAAATGGGAAAAGCTGAGCTTGTTTGCCAGGAATTTGGGTGAGGTGGAGGCTAATCCTTTTCAACCTATCATGGAATATTCTAGGGGGAATTGTGCTGGCTCAGGGAAAGAACTTTCTATGTACCTGTGAGGTGATATGGCATATTCCCCTTCTTGCCCTGCATGTCCATTGAAGAACTGGGATAATCTGATGTGTTTTCCCCAAAAATTCAGTGTATTGTATTTGGAAATCCATGGCACATGGTGATGGATCACCAAAGTAGCATTTAGGGAATGTTAGAGAGGGAACTCTTGGCCATCTCATCAAGCAATGCCAAGGTGAGTCCCCATCTCTAGTCCCTGATCCAGAGGGAGAAATTCCTTAACAGCTGTGCCACCTAGGGAATTTTCCCAATCTAATGTAAATAGGAAACACTCCAGTCGGGTGGATCTGTGCCAGCTCCTCTGGACTTTAGAGCAAGTTAAGGAGTAAAAAAAATTATGTGATCTTGCATTTTTCATGAATGGAAACAATTCCCACAAGTGTTTCCTGGGGTCTGTCCAGCCTCCAGCCTGCTCCCATT
The DNA here is from genome assembly GCA_013396755.1 of Sclerurus mexicanus. Classification (NCBI taxonomy): domain Eukaryota; kingdom Metazoa; phylum Chordata; class Aves; order Passeriformes; family Furnariidae; genus Sclerurus; species Sclerurus mexicanus. The sequence goes on along the minus strand of VWZF01006952.1, from coordinate 54,002 downwards.
CCTGGGAATTTATAGGTGTGAAGGGTTTAAAACCTCATGCGGGTTTAAATCAGGGCAGGGATTAATGGTTTGGCTCTGTGCTGTAACCAAGACTTTCAGTGGAGCTGACTTAATTCAGCAAACCCTCCCAGCTGAAGAGGGGGAATAGTGGCAACCATCAAATCATTCCCATCTGAAAGAAAGGTGCATTTTGGAAGAGATCCAGTGTTTCAGTAGGAAATCAGGAGAGGGGCACTGTGTTTAAGGAGCAGATTTGTCCTTGAAAACAGCCCTGAAGGAGAATGGGGGAAGTTCAAGGACAGACCTGGGTATGATGTTAAAGCCACTCCTGACTGACCTGCAGCTTCAGGCACGATTTTCCTTTCCCTGAAAATCCAGAAGCTGCCAGTTTTATTTCATCCTGAACCAAAACTCTTGATTTTTCCATAATTTTTCCCAGTTCAGCTGTGGAACTGTGAACCTCTGGCGAGGTGATGTGAGGAAGATTAGGGTTTCGTCCCTGACACGGATGTGAACAGGAACGCACATAGAAGGGTCAGCTTCAGAGATCCAAAAATTTTGTTTTGGTATTTAATTGAGGCAGAACTGACCTCTTGGAGACTGATCCCAAATACCTGGTGCTTCCCCTCTCCTCCTGTGTCTGCTGAGAGCCGGGAATCCAACGGCGCTTGGCATGGAAGCAGAGGATTGAATGCTGGGGGTGGTTGGTCTCTGGCGCAATGACAGGAGGGTCCCTGGCTCCAGTGTTCCAGTTTCCCAGTCTGTACAAATCAGTCCTTCCCAGACCAGAGCATCCTGGATCCCTGAGGTTCCAGTGGGAGAAGCCCGGGGATGCCAGGAGATGGCACCATTCTCCCGGCTGGACCTGGACCCCATAACACCTCTTCCCCTTCCAAAAGGCTTGTCCGGTCCTGGAACAGGCTGACCAGAGAATCATTAAGGTTGGAAAAGCCCTGAGTCCACTGCCAGGGTCACCACTAACCCATGTCCCCAAGTGTCACATCCACCTGACTGTTAAATCCCCCCAGGGATGAGGACTTCACCTCTGTGCCAGTGCTGGACAACTCTTTCCATGAGAGTTTTCCCAAAATCCAATCTAACCCTACCCTGACACAACCTAAGGCCATTTCCTCTTGATCCAATGTCCTCTTGGCATCAAGCAAAGGGGGTGTCTGGGGGGCAGAGGCCCTGTTTTGGAAGCATTCGGGATTTTTGGAGCTGAGATGTGATAAGGATCATCCAACATCTCACCCAAGGACATCTGTGGTGTCCGACTTGGAAGGGACAGGATTTTAATAGGAAATTGTTGTTCCCGGCTGTCCCAGTGCAGCTGCCTGTCGGTGCAGGATGAACTACAGAAATTCCTGGCCAAAGGAGTGTGTGGGAGAAAAGGGATTTTTATCCTCTTTTTTTATATCTCTCTCTAGTTCTCTCTGCAGAGCTGCTGGCACATGGATCAAGACGTTGGCAACTGGACCTTGGTGACATCTCCAACCCAGTGGATGGGAGTGTGACAACAGCACAGAGCAGGATCCCCCCCACCCAGCACCGCTGGTTGTGCTGGGATGTCTTCCCACTTCCCAAGCCAGGCACAGGATCTCCACTTGGACTATCAGCCTTACCAGGATGTCTCCCAGCTCCTGAGCTAGGCACAAGATCTCCCCCTGGACCATGAGCCGTGCCAGAATGTCTCCCAGCTCCTGAGCCAACCTCCTGATGGATTTTTCGGCGGTCTGGCTGCTGGCCGAGCCACTTCCCTGGCCTTTCAAAGGCTTTTCTTGTTCCGCACCAGCTCCCAGAGAAGGGCTCCTTTCACAGCCACCTTTCCTAGACAGAAATTGTCATTTTCCAAACACAGCTTCCCTTTTCCTGGCCAGGAACCTTCGGCCTCCCTGACATCAACCCGCCTTTGCAGTGCTCTTTGTTGAATTTTGTGCTTCTGGTTCTTTTCACTGGGTTTATTTGATCAGGGGATGAGGGGCAACAGGGAAGTTACAGTGGGATTCTGATGGAGCTGGTGGATTGCCACTGGGATCCAAGCAAGACTGGAGCCCTGGGAACCATCACAGAGCCCTGATGGATGTGGAGAACTTTGTTATTGAGTTTATCGGTGTGATGGGACAAGAAAGGGATGATTTTTTATCATTATTATTCCCATTATTATTCACATTGTTCTCATTATTCTTCTCATTATTATTATTTATCATTATTGTCATTATTATCCTGGTTTTTCACTAATTCCAGGGATTTGGGGGCTGTCTGCCAAGGATTTTCCAACATGCTCACACAAACCACAGTGCACATCAGAGGGACCACAGCTTCATGTTCCTGGAGAACTCCAGGCACACTCAGGTCTGGTCCCTCCTGAGAGGATGAAGGCTTCTGGTACCTTTTCCATGACAGGGAAATGAGGATGAGCAGCTGACATAGACATTGCAGGGATTGTTTTCCCTCTTGTGAAACCCTGGGGTGCCATCACCCGGCCGAGGTGCAGTCACCGCTCAGGAAGCCGTTGCAACAGGATTCCAAAGGAGCAGCAATCCCCAGAAAACTAATCCCCTGTTCCCTGCCCGAATTCCCCTTCTTGCTCCAGCCCTGTCTCCTGGATCCATCAAAATGCCTGGAAGGCAGAGTCCCGATGATGGTGGTGGCATCATCCCAGGGTTTGTTCCTGCAGCCTCGGTGACTCCTAGATGTGTCCATGCTGCTCCTGGCACTTGAAATTTTCCAGCCCTGGCCCTGGCACAGCATAAGTGTTTGTTTGACAAGGATGCAAAATCAGCTCAGTGTTGTCACTGGAGCAAAGTTTGGGTGTGCTGGGCTCTTCCCAGTGGAATGTTTGCTTTACCCTGCTTCCCACCACCTGGGATGCGTCCTCTGGACAGTCCTCTTGTCCTCAGAGCTCCATGGAATCATATTTGATCCTTGAAAGGGATCTTGAGGATGTCTCTTTCGGGATGGAAGGGGCTGGCACAGGGGCTCTGCATCCCATTCCCAACTTATCTTGTCATCTGTGCCACCAGCCTGTCACCTTCTGTGTGAAGGGTCTCTGGCACAGCTTCTGGATTTACTGGAATGCACAGCATTCCAATATACTGGTGGTGTCCCTCGTCCCCACCACCCTCCAGAGCAGGGACACCGAGGAGGAGAACACCAAATTCCTGACCCTACTGTCTCCCAGAAGGTTATTGCTGCCTCTTCCCAGCTCCATAATAAGCCAAACTCAGAGCCTTGGAGTGGTGTAGGGACTGGCAGCAGCGACTGCACCATGACCTTGCCAGGATCACGAGCAGATCCCATCCTTTCCCTCCCAGGTTTGTCTCCCTGGGGAACGCAGGCATGAACTAGGTAAGATCTCAGGGATCTGCAAGCGTCTGGGAACTTCCGGTGCCTCCAGGGTCTCTCTCTGCTTCCCGGAGAGAGTTCCGGAGAGTGCCTGGACCTGTCAGACCTGTGTGCGCCTTCCCGGGGCAGGGACACATTCCAGCCGTTCCTGCGGACTGAGTCACACGTCGTTCCTGTGGCTCCCAGACCGCGATCCTTCACCCCCATCTCCACTTCCGAAGGTGAGTCATTCCCGTGGGAGGGAGGTGGGAATCGCCTATCGCGCTGGGAAGGCTCAGCCTGGGGCAGGGGACGACAACGTGGCTGTTTTCCCACGTTCCCGGGGAAAGATGGGAGCTCTGGGCACGATCCCATGCAGCCGAGAGGTTGTGCCAGTGCCATCCCAAGGTGCTGGTAACATCCCAAAATTCCTGGCTCCGGTTCTGGCAGTGCCATCCCAAGGTGTCAGTGCCATCCCAGGGTGCTGATAGCATCCCGAACATCCCAGTTCCAGTTCTGGCAATGCCGTCCCAAGTTGCCGATGCTATTCAGAGCCTCCTGGCTACTGTTCTGCCAATGTATTATCAGGGTGCCAATGCCATCTCAAGATGCCAGTGCCATCCCACGGTGCTGATTGATGCCACCCCAAACCTTCCAGGTCCAGATGATGACATCCCAAGGTTCCGATGCCACCCCAAGGTGCCAGTGTCATCCCAAACTTCCTGGCTCCAGTTGTGCCAATGCCATCCCAGGCTGCTGATGGCATCGCAAAACACAGCTCCGGCTGTGTCAATGCCACCCCTAGCCTTTCAGCTCCAGGTGTGCCTATGGCATCCTAAGGTGCTGATGCCATCCCAAACCTCCTGGCTCTGGTTCTCCTGATGCCATTCCCAGGTGCCAATGCCCTTCCAAGATACTGATGTACATCTCCAGGTGCCAAGGCCATCCTAAGGTACCAGTGTACTAATGCCAATCCCATGTACTAACACTATCTCCAGGTACTGATCCCTTTCCAGGTGCGAACACCATCTCCTTCTGCCAATGTCATCCCCAGGTGCCGATCCCATCCCCAGGTTCTGAACCCATTCCCAGGTGCCAGTGCCATCCTCTGCCCGGCTGTGGGAGCAGATGGATTCCCGGGTGGTCACCGCATGGAGAGTGGGGCCGCGAGGGCTGGCTCAGTGCTCCGAAGGGTGCGGAGCTGCTCCTGCCAGGCCTGCACAATGGGAGCACTGGATAAACAGGCAGAACAAGGACAAACAGCTCCCGCGGGGGCACTGCCAGCATTGTGACCGCTCGGATTAATGGCCCGGACACTGAGAGCCTCTGTTCCACCGCCGGCTGCTTTCCGTGGGCTTTTTCCTGGCTGGACACCCTTTTCTGGCCCTTTGCCCTGCTCCAGTGACTCAGTGAGAAAGGAAGGACACAGGGAGGAACCCCAAGCCTGAACAGCTTGGCTGGTTGATTGGGGAAACCCACCTGGGGTCCCACCTGCACTGTGAGGGTATCCCAATTCCCTTCCCAGTGTCATTTGGGAATGCTGCTCCCCCAAAAGTCACCCCAACACCCTCTTGCCCTTTCCCATTCAGCCACTGAAAAGCCTTGGAGGGATCCCAAAATGGAGAAGGAGAACCAGAGCATGGATTTGGGATCCCACCACAAAGCCCTAGAGGGAATCCAAGGAGGTGGAGAACTGGATCAAGAATTTGTGCTCGCATTGCAAAGCCTCAGAGGGAATTCAAGGAGAAGGAGAACTGGAGTGCAGATTTGGGGTCCCACCACAAAACCCCTGGAAGGATCCTGAGGAAGAGGAGGAGGAAACTGGCGCATGGATTTGGGGTCCCACTGCAATGCCCTGAAGAGATCCTGAGGAGGGTAACTGGAGTGTGAATTTGGTGTTCCACCACAAAACCTCAGAGAGATCCTGAAAAGGAGGAGGACAACTGGGGTATGGATTCAGGATCCCACCACAAAACCCTGGAGGGATCCTGAGGCAGAGAAGAAGAACCAGAGCATGGATTCAGGTTTCTGAGGGCACAGCCAGACGTGCAGCCATCCAAGTGCCCCCAGGGCTCCAGTCACCCTGAATGATCCCTGTGTCTGTTGCATGGATGGACGTGGCTTCCTGTGACCACAGCAGGTCATGGAGAGCTGGAAAACCCCAAAACACCTGGCAGAGGGACCTGCCAGAGCCACCACAGGATCAGCTGTGGAGTGGGATCAGTCCCTCTTCTGCATTCACAAGGAGAATTTTCTGGACATGCTTGCCCCTGCTCCACCACTGCTGGATAAAGATAAACATGTATTTAATATAATCTGGTGCTAACTGTTCCATTATTGACATTATCCTGGGAGCTGCCAGCCCGAAGCCAATGGCATTCCAGCAGCCAACAAAAGCCCTTGTTAGTGGTCAGGCTTGAACTGCTCCAAATCCTTTATTTATGGAGATTTTTGGCAAAAAAGGGACATAAACAGAAAAGGGGGAGTAAGGAAAATGGGTGGGAAAGGGAGAAAACCCTGAGAAGTTATTTAGGAAGGGAAGAAAGAAAAAAACCTGGAATAAAATGGACACTCACAGGGAAAATCCCAGCTATGAAAGAGCCTTTTAGGCTGGCAGAAAAACAGAACCTATAAGATAAAGCCAGGAAAAAATTCTCAATAAAGCCCCATTTTTAGTGGGATGGGGGAGACATCAGAAGCACTGCTAGTCTGATAATGGAATGGAGATGCCCCAGGATGGGTCAGAGCCCCAAAATTTGGAATGGAGGAGATATCAGAGGTGTTGCCTCTCCAATAACAGCTCTGGCATAGGGCAGACTCCTAAAATTTGGGATGGGGGAGACATTGGAGACATTGCCCTTCTAATAAGAGCCCTGAGATGGGGTGGACCCCCAAAATTTGGGATGGAGGGGATGTGAAGGCTCTGCCCTTCCAATTAGAACCCCAGGATGGGTCAGACCCCCAAAATTTGGGATGGGGAAATGTCAAAGGCACTGAGCATCTGATAACAAAACTCAAAATTCAGGATGGGGCAGATATCAGAGGTCATGTCCCTCTAATAACAGCCCCAGGATCTGCCAGGCCCACAAAATCTGGGATGGGGCAGCAGAGACCAGAGGATCCCAGGTCTGGGACTCTCCACAGCAGCAACATTCCTGACCCTGGGAATAGCATTTAATTTATTCTCAGCCCATATATTAAGAAAATAAACACAGAGAGGGGAGGACTGTTTCCCCCCCCTCTGCCACCGCCTGATTGATTTCGGGGCTCCACGGAGAAGCCAAACCCATCCCAGCAGCTACAATTTGGGATTGTGTGAGCCAGCAGGAAGGGCCAGGGGGAGCTGAGGGCCGTGTTTTTGCTTTGCCTCATTTTCACGTTTCCAATCCAAAACAAACAGGCGGGCTAGAGGCTTTTCTGGTGGACACGAACACATAGCCCCCTTGTTCCTCCTTGCTTCAGAGAGGGAGGGAAACGGGGATTTCGGGGATTTTTCCCATTTTTTTTCATTGCCACATCAGAATATCGGTGATTAAAATTATGGGAGCATGAGAGAGATGAGAATCCACACCAAGAAGAATATTCCCTGTCCATCCTTGGGGGTTGGAGTAGTCTCCAAGGAAGCATAGATGGTGTTTGGCAGCTAGGGATTCCCTAAATCCCCCAAATCCCATATTTTGAGTGAGTTTTCCCATTGACTGCTGCTTGGAGAGGTCTGCAGTGTCACACTCCAGTCTGGATAAATCCCTAAATCCCATGTTTTGGGTAGATTTCCCACTGGCTGCTGCATGGAAGGGTCCAAAGTGTTGCCTTCCAGCCTGGATATACCACAGGCAGGGAAAGAGGATGGAATGGGAGACAGAGGTGAAGGGGTTTATACACCTATTTTAGGGATTTGCCCTAAATGGATGCATTTATGCTGGATTCAGCACACTGCCTGCTCAGCTCTGCTGAATCTGCAGGATTTGCCCCTGGGAATGACCCTTTAATCCCAAACCCAGAATAAGCCATGGACAAAGAGCAATTCCAAAAGGAAAACCCAACTCCTGAAGGCTCCCCAGGGCAGAAGCAATTAAACAGTACCAATTTAATTATCCTTGTAATCCCAAAATAACACCTAGCTCAGTGGTTATATAACTCAGGAAAAGGTACTGAAGCCCTGGAACTCCTGGAGCTGATGATTGGAGAGGGCTGGAGTGTGAGGGGTGATGTCCTAGGTGCTGCTTCCAAAGGGTGGGAGTCAGGAATGTTGGTGAGAATTGGGGATGCTGGAGGGTGTTAGGAATGCTGGTAGGGGATGTTGGGGGATGTTGGGAATGCCAGAGGATGCTGGGAATGCTTGGAAATACCAGTGGGGAATGACAGTGTGTGCTGGGAATGCTGGTGGATGTCAGGGATGCTGGTGGGTGTTGGGAATACCAGCAGGTTTTAGGGATGCAGGTGGGTGCCAGGGATGCTGGTGGATATTAGGAATGCTGGTGGGTGGTGCCAGGGAGAAAAGAGCCACCATTTCACATGCCGTGCCCATCACATTCCAGGTGCTTTCAAGATACTTAGGATCATCTCAAATCCTTCCAGCTCCTCCTGCCCACTCTGTCACCCCAGCCCTGCTACCATTCCCCTTCCAACAGCAGCAAACACTTCCAGTGCTGATTCCCAGCAGGCAGGAAGATGGTAGCACAGAAGGAAACCTCTGTTTACAAATAAATGTCCCAGGAAGACAGGAACGGGGGAATACCGAGGATCGGCTGCCAGGGTGTTTTGCCTTTTGAAGGCTGGGAAAGGGATCACTGACTGTGACAGAGGATCCTTCATAGGGATGGTGGGACCCCCTGAGTGTCACCACCCTGAGATGTGGCAGCCAAATTTCTTCTGTCCCAGGGGATGTATCCACCTGGAGCAGCTGGGAAAGACTTGGGGATTTGGGATGAGCCCTGCACAGTGCAAATGCTCTGAGGTGCCTGAAGGAACAGGGAACCTGGGATGTGCAGCCTCCAAGGCCCCCCATGATCCAACAAGCTCCAGTGGGACTTTGAGATGGTCATGGCACTGAGATGTTTGGGTTTTGGAGTAACATTCCGAAGGATTTTGGGGTGTTTGAGATGAGTCCCAGGAAGTAGGAATGCTGTATAGTGTCCTAAGGGATGTGGAGCCCAGGATGTGCAGCCTCCAGGGCCCCCCATGATCCAACAGTCTTCAGTGGGATTTCTTCATGGCTTTTACACCAGGACTTATGGGTTCTGGGGTAACATTCCAATGGATTTGGGAATGTTTGGGATGAATTTCAGGGGGTGGGAATGTTGTGGGATGCCTGAAGGAACAGGGAGTCCAGGCTGTGCAACCCCCATGATCCAATAGGCTTTGGTGGGATTCTCGAATGGCCTTTGTGCCAGGATTCTTGGGTTCTGCGGTAGCATTCCAATGGATTTTGGGGTGCTAGGGATTCAGGATCAGCAGCATTGGGAAGAGTCAGCTCCTGGCCCCTTCAAAGAGCTGCTTTCAAGTGCTGAGGGGAGATGGTATCACCTGGGAATGGGGAGGGCTGGGCTCTGCTCCCACCACAGGGCTGGGAGCAGCTCCCACGGGATGCCAGCACAGCCCGGCATGGCCGCAGGGGCTTCTGGCACCGGGGGATCTGGAGAGACTCTCTGCCTGTCCCCACCCCTCCATCACCCACCAGTGAGGCCCAGCCCCATCTCAGGGGGCTTCCATGGCTTAAATGTAGTGTCCCAGGGAATTATCCTCCTGGATCATGGGGGATGCATTGGCCACTGGCTGGATTTTGGCCACCACCATCTCTTTGTCCCCAAAGCCCTGTGGGGACATGTGCCCACAACATATCCCTTCCCCCCAAAGGAATCCTGGCTGGGTCCTGCAGATTTAGGGATGACCAAGGCTGGGATCAGCAGCTGCCGATGATGATGGATGCGCTGGCAGCGGATGTGGCAATCAGGGAGTCACAGGAATAAACAGAGGGATGTGAGGGGGGCTCCTGGTTCCTCCTGCCCCGCCTCCGTAGGGGGACCCTGGTCAGGGGCTGATACTGAACTGGGGGCTCTGGTGGTGTTGGGAACCCAGCCTCTGTTTACAAATTCAGCCTCAGGGGGGTCCTGGTGGTCCCGTGGGGCGTGCCCGGGGAGGGGTTCTTGAGGGGTTTCCGGGGGTTGCCCGGCTGGCCCCCGGTGTGGCCCGGGTGGTCCCGGGGCGGGATCTCATNCGGCCCCGGCCCCGGCCCCGCTCGCTCCGGTGCAGCCCCGCCATGGCGGGCGGCCCGGCCGCGCTGGCCCTCGGTACGTGCGGGGCCGCTCCGGGGCGGCGGGACGGGGAGGGCTCAGGGGGCTCCGGCCCGGGGGGACCCACTCCCCGACTTAGCTGGACAGACCCCACTGAGGGTGGGGGGGAAACACCCGCGGCACCCCCAAACTGAGGGGTTTCTAAAGGTTTCGGG
>VWZF01006952.1:3509-26566 GCA_013396755.1 Sclerurus mexicanus | reverse complement strand
CTCACGGGGGCGCCCCGGCGGGCGGGAAGAGCCGGGGCGGGCGGCGGCGGCGCCATGGAGGATGAAATGCCCAAGACCCTGTGAGTGGGGAGGGGGCGAGACCGCCTATTGTTCCCGACTCCGTGGGGGAGGGGCGGCCTGGGGTCGCCTCATGGTTGGGCCCCTCAGGCACCGGCGGCGCAGCTGGGGTTCCGCTGCGGACCGCCAGCCCCCCGCAGTGCTGGGGGAGCGACCCCCGCCCGGGGCTGAGGGGTATCCGACCTCCCCCAGGGAGCGGAGGGAACCCGGCCCCCCCCTCCGTTGTTCCTGCCTTTTCTCAGTGCTGGTCACCGCCATTCTGCTCCTCGATCCGCATGTTATCCTGGGCCTTCAGCTCGCATCTGGAGGGGAAACGGTGTGGAAAGTGTGTGCCCCTCCCCAGTCCATCCTAGCTCACTTCTGGAGGGAAAGGGGGTCTGAAATGTGCCCCTCCCTCCCCCGTACCTCCCAACCTACATCTGGAGAGAAAGGGAGTCTGGAAGGTGTGTTCCCCCCTCTCTCTGGAGAGAAAGAGGGTCTGGAGTGTATCCCACTCTAGCCAGTATATCCCAACTAACATCTGGAGGGAAAAGGAGCCTGGAAGGTGTATGCTATCCCCTCAATCCATCCCAGCCCATGGCAGGGGGACAGAACTGGATGATCAAGTTCTGTTCCAGCCCATTCCATGATGATGATCCTACATGCTCCATGTACATTTTATGAGCATCTGACTGGATTTTACCATCTCTGGAGCCATGATCAGCAGCTCCAAGGAAATAACCAGGAGGCGCCCATGAATCCATTGCTTGTTCCAGTGATTAAAGCACGCCTTGAGCTACTTGCTTCTCGAACTAATTATGAAGCTTTGTCAGAGTAGGTTTAGTTTGGATATTAGGAAAAGGTGATGGTCCAGTGGATCCCTGGCACTGTTTTTCAGAGCTCCTCTGCACACCTGAGTTGTGTGTTTCCCTCCTTTTCCTGGGCAGTTGTTACCTGGAGTTGTTTCCCTTGTATAGAGCAGGGAAATCAGACTCCAGTCTTTCCATCCCACCTCTGCAAGCTTTATTCTCCAGTGCAGGAGCAAAGACAGGAAGGAGAGGAAATCATTCCAAGGTGAGAGAACATTTTGCCTGTGGATTGCTGCACCTCCCCAGGGGTTGAAAAACAGCTTGGCTGAGTGACCACAGCAAAACAAGACTCTGAGGTGCCTCACCCCAGCTCTCCTGGGCCGTGACCACTCTGTCTACTGACCCAGTCCTGTTGTTTTCCCACATTTCAGGAGCTATTCTTGACATCTGCAAACATGGTTAGTCGCATTGGCCTATTTTGTGTTTATTTAGGAAGATGTTTTCCCCCTCATCCCAATGGTTGTGTGGAGCTCGGTGCTCTCAGTGTGTTCTCGAGGGAATAAGGTCCCTGTCCTGGAACACGTGCGGGTGGCACAGACGTGGAATTACTGAGTTTGGAAAAGGCCTCCAGGATCATCGAGTCCAACTCAGCCAGGTTGTGAGTGCAACAGGATTGAGCAATATCCCAGGATGGGATTTCTCTGACTCCCTCCGAGTGACTTTCTCAAGTCACACAGGATATTGTCACCACCTGGATGTCACAGGCCAGGTTTAGAACAAGTAGTTGAAGGCAGAAAGTGGAGCTAAAGGTGATTTTTGCAGCTGGGGGCTGAAGTGTTTGTTCAATCCATGTTCACACAAGGATTTCTGCTCCAGAAACCCCACCTGGGTGTGGATTTTGGGGCTCCCTCCTTGCTCGTGTGGCAACATAAGAGGTCCCCAAAGACCCCTGTCCATGTTCCCTTCCTTTAGCACGTTTCAGTCCTTTTGCTGGAACAGATTCCGTATGTTATTGGAAGGAACTTCTTGTTTTTGTCATTGAGGGGAGTGTAGAGCCTTGGGATCTATTACGATTCCTTATGTAAATGTTTTCCTGAAGAGGCAGCTTGTTCTCTTGTGGTTCCCTTCCTTGAAAGCCACTCTCCAACAGCAGATTATAGATCTGCAGAGTGGTTATGAGGCAGGTTTGAAGTGACAAAATCCTCTTGTTTGTTTTTCCATGGAAGTCCATGGATGCTTGTGGAATATGTGTCCTAATTCAATTTGTCTGTCTGAAACACCCAGAAGTGCTGGCAGTGGTTGGGTTTTACTTCTCAAGAAGTCATGTGCAGTGGATGAACTTGGATAATACAGTCCTTCATCCTCGAAGAGTCATCAACTGACTTATTTATTGGATTCTCATCCAATTATCAGGAAAGAGAGGAATGGAAAAGGTGCAGGAAGAGACAGGACTGACATCTCCTGTGAATGCAGAGGTTGGAGTGCGGACACCCTGTTTGGGGAACTCTTGAGTCACAAGTGAATTAATTTGGACCCAGAAGGTTGTGTGAGGCTCAGTTTCTTCATTATTCAAATTGTGATAATATCAAAAAAAGAAAAGGGAAGGAAAAAGAAGCCTTTCTAGTTCTGGTCTGATTGACAAGGTGGTGATCGGTCACAGGTTGGACTTGATGATCTTGGAGGTCTTTTGCAAACTCAGTGATTCTGACTTGTAGTTGAACTTGGTGTGGGGGAGAACGTCCTGGTGTTAATTGCCTTAATGAAGTGCACTAATCCCTCATTTTTTTAAGGTTTTAAGGCTTAAGGAAACTTGTCAGAAGTGCAGGAGTCACTCATTTAGAGTGAAATGATGCCTGTGAAGGTCTGCCTGGTGATTCTAAAATATAATCCTGATTCCTACCTAAAATAATTGTCCATATTAATAATACAGAGCTCCTGTGTTTATAATTTCTGGCAGAAAAACAAGCTCTTTGTCTCCTTCCCACATTATCTGCTTAACCAAATATTGGGGCATATCCCTCTGGCCGTTTCCCGGCCTCGTGTCACCATCAGGAGCATGATCAGACCCTGTTGTTGCTGTCTGGTTGTTTTCTTACAACACTTTTACACCTCTTAGCAGCAGGTTGGGGGGGTTGCAGATGCACCAGCATGGTTTTGGTGGTGGGATTTGGCCGGGATTCCCATGGCAGAGGTTTCCCACAGAACATTCCTTTGCAGAAAGCTGCTGTCACACCTTGGGGACTGAGGTTTCTCACTGTGGTTTTTATAAAAATCCCATGACTTGACCTTAACAACAAGAGCAAAAATACTCACCTGTGGGTCACGGAAGGTCTGAGAAAGCCAAAATCCCAGATGGGAGCAGAGATTCAGGTTGTGTTTGTGCACTTGAGCACATTGGCCTGAGATTGTTCCAGGCAGATCTGATGCTTCCAAAACTTGTGAAAGGAGCTGATCAAATGTTGTGTAACAACCTTGACAAACACCAGCCTGAGCTGCTGGAGCAACCGGAAAATGGTGCCTGGAGAACAATGATGGTGTGCAGATATCGAAACTGCCATTTCTGTATATGGAAATCGGTATGGTAGGTTGAGTTCATCGGGCGATAGAATCCTGGAATGGTTTGGTTTGGAAGGGACCTTAAAAATCACTCAGTTCCACCCCATTCCACTAGCCCAGGTTGCTCCAAGCCCTGTCCAGCCTGGCTTGGACACTTCCAGGGATGAGGCAGCCACAGCTTCTCTGGGAGTTCCATTGACCCTCACCACCCTCAGGGAAGAATCCCTTTCCCAATATCCCATCTAATGCTGCTTTCTGGCAGTTGGAAGCCATCCCCCTTTTCCTATCACTCCAGGCCCTTGTCCAAAGTCCCTCTCCAGCTTTCAGTGTGACCAACATCTGTGTCAGTGCTGTGTTTGTCCCTCAGGTATGTGGGGAACCTGTCCAGAGACGTGACTGAGGCTCTCATCCTCCAGCTTTTCAGCCAGATTGGACCATGCAAAAACTGCAAAATGATCATGGATGTAAGACCCTGTACCCACTGATTTCCGTGTTCCTCATAGCTCGTGGTTTCAGGCCATAGTTGTGTGTCTCACAATTCCCCGGGAAATAAGGCACAACCATGTTAAAAGGATGTAATAAGTCTGGAGATGCACTTTTGTGCTTTTGGCATCGTTCCTGCCTTGTGCCTGGAGTGAATTTAAGGATGGGTGGACGTGGCGAGGGGGAGTGAACAGCTTAAATCATGTGGGGGTTGTAGATGAGATTTAAAAAATTCTTTACCATAATTTTTCCTTTCTAGAGGAGAACTGAGACCTCCAGAAGAGTTGTTAATCCCCGACTGTAATCCCTATAGAGTGAAAAAGCCTGTCCACTTTGGGATGTTTAGGTGTGAGAAATTGGGAGCTGAGCAGAACAACCAGAGTGCAGTTTGAGGAGGTTTGTATCCCTAATCCTTGGTTTGTTTGTTGTCTCAGACAGCTGGAAATGATCCCTACTGCTTTGTGGAGTTCTACGAGCACCGGCATGCGGCAGCAGCACTGGCTGCCATGAACGGCCGGAAGATAATGGGTAAGGTAAGCTGTCATGTCTACTGGGTGAGTTAGAGTGGGAAAACAGGCTGTCTCAGGGGTGTGGGTGACAGATCCACAGTCAAAATTCCAGTGCAGAAAAAGTGGAACTGTCAAGACACTTTGTTTGGACAGAGATTTTAACACGACAGGAATCAAAGTTCAGACTGTTGTAGGAAGAACACAGAGGGAGGTGGACATGTGCAATAGGGAAGGAAGAACACCCACAGAATTCAAGAGTGGTTGGAATTGGAGGGGACCTCTGGAGATGATCCTGTCCAGCCCCACTACTAAGGCAGGTTCACCCAGAGCAGGCTGCACAGGGAGCTTTCCAGACAGGCATTGAATATCTCCAGAGAAGGAGATTCCACTGTCTGTTCCAGGGCTCTGTTACACTTAAAGTAAAGTTTTCCATCATACTTCCTTCATATTTTCCTCCTACTCAGGTGGAACTGTTTCAGTTCATGCCCATTGCCCCTTATCCTGCCACTGGTCACCACTGAAGAGAGTCTCTTCCCATCCTCTTTACACAGCCATAAGAGATTTGGAAGAGATTTGTCATTAGAGATTTGCCATCCCTTGTCCAAAGTGCCTCTCCAGCTCTCTGGGAGACCCTTCAGGCACTGGAAGGGGCTCTAAGATCCCCCTGGAGCTTTCTTCAGGCTGGACAATCCCAGCTCTCCCAGCCTGTCTCCACAGCTGAGGTGCTCCAGCCCTCTTAATAATCTTAAGAATAAACTCTTTTCTTAGAAATGTCTTAAACTTGAGCTTTTGCCACAACATTGCCCATGGGATGCCCTGTAGGTTCAGAATTAAGCACTGGAGGTGTCTTGAGCTCAATTGGGAATTCCAATATGTAATTATCTTCCATTTGCAGGAGGTCAAAGTGAACTGGGCCACCACCCCCAGCAGCCAGAAGAAAGACACCAGCAGTAAGTGCCACTTATGCCTTGAGTTGTACAAGTTCTTAAATATAAATACATCAAACAGTGCTCTGTGTGAATATTTTTTATTGTACTTCTATTGTGTCTTTGTGCTAATGAACTTAAGAACAAATCTGATCTTTGTCATCAGGTAGTTCTATTGCCAACACGGTGTTTACAAGGTAATTGTGTCTTCTTAAACATAAATGACAAATCTCCAGGATGTTCACTAACCACCTGAAGCTACATTTGGGGATCTTTGTTTTCCATTTATTTTTTTATGGAAAGGCTTCCCTTGGAATTTCTGTAGGCTAGTGAGGCTAAACCACATCAGCATCTGTGGACTCGAGTTTGGTACCCGTTGCAGCACAAATCTGTGTGATTGTAGTGGAAAAATCTGTGTGATTGTTTGTTTGTGGTGGAAAACTCCTGAGGCTGAGGACTGGTTTTCCTCCTTGGTTTGGTTGTTTTCCATCAATTAAAGGGATCACTCTTTCTATCGCAATGCCTCTCCTCGTAATTCACTTCCACACAGGTTCACAGATGTGGAAATCACATGGATTCACGTCATTTGTTGGCTGGGCAGCCAAAACTGGGGTTTTGAGAAATCAAATCTTTAACAGCAGAGTATTAAGTTGGGTTTTTTTGATTTGTCCTTCGTGATCTACAGTGTTAATCCAGACATTTTGGGTAGGATTAAAATCCCTCCTGCTCCAGAATACTGTGTTTCTTGAAACATTCCAGCTGGTGGAATTTTGGGCGGTGAGTGATCTCCTGCCATGTCCAGAGAAGTTGTGGCTGCCCGATCCCTGGAAGTGTTCAAGGCCAGGTTGGACAGGGCTTGGAGCAACCTGGTCCAGTGGAAGGTGTCCCTGCCCGTGGCAGGGGGTGGGACTGGGTGGTTTTAAGGTCCCTTCTAACCCAAACCATTCCATGATTCCATAATTCTATGTCACAGCTTAATGGTGGCATAGGAAGAGAAAGATCTTTGTGTATACTGGACACATTAATTAAGTAGTTTCAGATTTGTGAGTAAATGCTGGCAGGTTTTAAAAGCAGTTGGTAAAATTCAAGATATAAAAGTGGCTGCAGTGTCCTTCAAATCACTGACTTGTAGCACTGCCAAGCACAGGGTCTGTTTGGAACAGCAGTGAATTCTGTTCCACAGCAAACTCTGGTCTTCATGTAGCATTTAAGATATTATTTTTGTGATACTTAATAGGTATTTTTGTGCTGTTTGATAATGTATTGTTAATAATAGCTGGAGTTTTAGTAAAGGTTTTCTTAATTATTTTACTCTGGTCTGTTCAGAGATATTCAACCATTAAATGCTTCTTTCTCTTTTCCCCAAAAGACCATTTCCACGTCTTTGTTGGAGACCTCAGTCCAGAAATCACAACTGAAGATATCAAAGCAGCCTTTGCTCCCTTTGGAAGAATATCGTAAGTCCTTTTTTAGGGCAAATAATCTTCAAGTTCTCTCTCCTAAGTGGAGGCAGCTTTGTGTGTGAGTAAGTAATACTGTGCAGTGCAGGGACACACACTGCTCTGGTCACACAGCAAGCCTCTAAGCCGAATCCTTTATCTCAGTTTGTTCTGCTTTCCTGAAAAAGTTGCATCCAGCTTGCTTTGGCTTTATCCGCCTTGCCTCATTTGGCAAAGCAATGCTGGAAAATCCAGACTCCTAAACCCAGGATGTGCATTTCCCTGGCCTGCCTAGCCTGAGTCCCTTTACACTCTGGATTTTTGGTGTGGCAGCCACCCATGGCCAGTATTTTTTAGGGAGTTAATCCCAATTTCCCACAAAATTAACCTTTTTTTGAGCAAAAGGCTTGGGTGCCGGGGTGCCGCGACAGCATCAGTCCCTTGACCCAAGAAAAGATTTATCCAAGCCTTTTGGGTCAGGGAGCTGAGCTGATCCCAGCGGGACAGGGATGGTCCCAGCTCTCCCTTCCAGTCTGTCCTACTCAAGGTGTAGCAGAGTGAGGAGCAGTTCCTTCATTCCATCTTCCAAATGTAAACCATTAATTTTCCTTGTAGTGTTGTCTGTACTGGACATTGGAGTTTCTTGATGGTGATGTAAGAACATAGAGTGCTTTGGAGTGTTGGGTAGTGAAGCATTTAATTGAAGTAAGTTTGTTTTTTGTTGTTTTTTTTTTTCACCCCCCAAGAGTCCAGTTTATTCCTCTTTTAATGCCAGTTTGATTTCCTTTCATTAAAAGGTTTAAAAATTTATATATATATATATATATATATATATGTGTGTGATCTTACTTCAGACATCCACAACGCCTGACTGCATCTAATGGCCAGGGAGTGCAGAGGGAGGGCTCCAAGGGTCAGTTTGTCCTCGGGCCAGATGTGACTGGGTGGAAGGGATGGGTCTCCAAGGAGTCAGTTCATCCTCTGTCCAGATATGGCTGGATGGAAAGGATGAGGCTGGAATGATGGGAGAGGGAGGCAGGAACAGGCTGAGTGTTGGTGTGAGAGGTTTATCCCTATCTGGGTGTCAAAGGTGACAGCTCAGTGGACACACCTTCCACAAATAACCCCCCAAACTGCCTTCTGACCCTGAATCTGAGGCCAGACCTGTTGTCCCATCTTTCCTGGGAGCATTTTTTCCCTGGAAGCGCTGACACTGTGGTGGTGGTGGAAAGGGGAGCGATGCTTGTGCTGCTCACACACAGAACACTCATGGCTTGCCCTGGCTCAGGCTGACAGTCCAAACTGAAACTCAGTTTTTTATCTCCAAAAAGCAGAATTCTTCCTGTTATTACTCTTTTGAACTCTTTTTTCCAAACCCAGAAGGACCCAGATTTTCTCCTTATTTGAATTTAGCCTGGAAAAAAAATGATTGAATGAAGTGACTTGGCCTCACCTGTTCTTCGTCAGTGACCAGTCTGTGGAATTGTGCTGCTAATGGAATATTTCTTGATTTATTTGTTTTAATATTTATTGGTGCTAAACTGAGCTTTTTTTTATTAATGACATTGAGATTGAAGTACTGCATGATTAGCACAAAAAGAAATTGGGATAATTCTTTGCATCTGTTTTTTTTTTAAACAAACATCTTTTCATTGTGGTTCCTTTTTTGCTCTCTCTGCACTTGTACTCAAGTCTTTATTCCCAAGTTTTCAGTTGAGGGTAAGTAGAGATGAGTTTTTCCCCCACTCCCTCTTTAGACTCAGCTTCCCAGAGTGGCTTTTCTGGGGCAATTTGTAATGTTTGACCCAAATTCTGACTTAGGAAAGAAAAAAAGGGGGGAAAGGGTGGTCTAACAGAGAGGAAAAGACAAATATTCCTGTGTAGCTTTGGAGAGGGACTTTCCTCAGGCACCAGCAACACTGTCAGTGCTGTGGGTGTCATAATTAGATTTAATTAGGCTTAAAATCTCCAAGCCTTTAACAAACTTTCTCTCCATTGTGGCTCCTCTTTTAAGTCTCAATGCTCAATGTTGTGCCCATGTTAACACTAGTTTCTCTGCCCCCTCTGATTTATCCACCCCTAAATTGCATGACTTCCTGAGCAGTTTTTCTGCTGTTTCTGTTTGGTTTCCTGCCTGTCTGTGGTGGGAGGGGAGGAGAGGGTGGCCTGGGTGTGAGGACATCTCACCCTGTGCTGGCTTGGCCCCGAATTGCTGCGCTGTCCCATGAGTGGGTTTAGCTCTGATAGTTGGGTTCTCTTCCTAACTCAATCCCAAATAATAGGGCTCTGGTTATTTTGCAGAGTGTCCCTGAAGAATGGACAGAATTCCATGGCTAACTCCAAGCTACAGTTCACAGTGGACAAACGTTGTAGTTTTCTTATTTACTTTTATTAATTTTATTAATCTTTTCCCTCTTTTATATGTATTTTGTAGTTCCAATCACTGTCGTACCAATGATGTGTAATGTGTAGTTTAAAAATATGAATATTGCAGTGTTTTCTTCAATAATTTCTGAAATATCAATCTCTCAAAATTTACAGCTGCCCACAGTCCAAAAAGGGGGTAACGACCCAAGAATTAAAGAATTCAGTTAACAGGCGATGTATGCCTTTTAATTCCTATCTTTTTTTTTTCTTTTTTATTTTTTCTATTTAATATTTGGAATGAGTAGGTAGAATGTGTTGGCAAATAACTAGAGTTTAAAAATTGCATGGTTCAAGAGAGCCATTCAGCTCATGCCAGCCTTAAGTGCTTTGGAATAGCTGCTTTGACCATGCTTTGTGTCTTAACAGTCTGTGAAAGTGTTTTGAAGCAGGAGCCAGCTAGAAAGTGCAGATATTTGTTAGAGAAGCCATTGATTTGCATGTTTACACAATTAAGTTTAATTTTGCTGCTACCTGGCAAATCCTTAATGAAGTTCTGTGTAGACAAGGAGCCTATTGCTTTGAGTTGCTGGTTTGAGTGTTGCTGGTGCAGTGAACAGTTGAGGGTTAGTGGAGGTGAGAGGTGAAAGTGACTCAGGGCCTCGAGAGGGGATTGGACTGGAAGGGACTGAACTGGCTATTGTTTGTGCTTTTTAGAGACGCGCGTGTGGTCAAGGACATGGCGACAGGGAAGTCTAAAGGATATGGCTTCGTGTCTTTCTTCAATAAATGGGTAAGATATTCCTTTCCTTCCTCAATAAATGGGAAAGATCCCTTTGTTTCATTCTTCAATAAATGGGAAAGATACCTTAATTTCCTTTGTCAATAAATGGGTAAGATCCCTTCTTTTCCTTCTTTAATAAATGGCTGAGCTGTGGCGCAGTCTTGAGCTCCCCTGGATGATTTTCAGTGGAGCGTTTTCAGTCCCAGTCTCTCTCCAGCTTTGGTTTCCCTGCTTATCATGGGGAGGGGGAAGCTTCTCTCTGTGTTTATAAAACTGTAGAAATCACAGAATCCCAGAACGGCTTGGGTTGGGAGCGACCTTAAAGCCCATCCAGTCCCACTCTCTGCCATGGGCAGGAACACTTGCCATTATCCCAGGTTGCTCAAAGTCCTGTCCATCCTAGCCTTGGGCACTTCAAGGGATCCTGTGAGTCAGAAGCATGATGATATTATTCCTCTGGCTCTGTCCCAAAAGGAAGAGCTGCTGACAGTGGGTTTTCTTGTCTCCCTCTCCTGGACAGGATGCAGAGAACGCGATCCAGCAGATGGGGGGGCAGTGGCTTGGGGGACGGCAAATCCGAACCAACTGGGCAACAAGGAAACCTCCAGCTCCAAAGAGCACCTATGAATGTAGGTGCTCAGCTGTGTGCCCTGCCAGCCTCTGGAGTCAGGGAATCATGGAATGGTCTGGGTTGGAGGGACCTCAACACCGTCCCATTCCAACCCCCCTACCCGTGAGCAGGGACACCTTCGACTAGCCCAGGTTGTTCCAAGCCCCATCCAGCCTGCCCTTGGACACTCCCAGAGATGGGGCAGCCACAGCTTCTCTGGGAATTCCATCCCAGCCCCTCCACACCCTCACAGGGGAGAGTTCCTTTCCAGTATCCCATCTAACCCTGCTCTCTGTCAGTGTGAAACTATTTCCCCTTGTCCTGTCCCTCCCAGCTCTTGTCCAAAGTCCCTCTCCAAATCTCTTGGAGCCCCTTTAGACCCTGGAAGAGGCTCTAAGGTCTCCTTGGAGAGATTCTCAGTGAGGGATATCAGACCTCAGTAAGTGTTTGGAGGTTGTGCTCAACACCTCATGCCGGTTAGGATTATAATTTCCCCACCATTCGTGTCAGATCCACTGAAAATCCCTGTCCAATCTTTCCCAGCAAACACCAAACAACTGTGCTATGATGATGTGGTCACTCAGTCCAGCCCGAGCAACTGCACCGTGTACTGCGGGGGGGTCACCTCGGGCCTCACAGGTACGTGGCCTCCCGCTCCCTGTGCCCCCCTGGCCCTGTGGCCCTGCAGGTGCCTCATGCTGCTCCCTGTCCTTCCTGCTTCAGAGCAGCTGATGCGCCAGACCTTCTCCCCCTTTGGGCAGATCATGGAGATCCGAGTGTTTCCAGATAAAGGATACTCCTTCGTGCGGTAGGTGGGCCTGGGTCGGGTGGGAATGGTGGGTTTGCATGGGTGGGGGTGTGCCAGACTGCAGAGTCCACCCCACAGCAGGGGGCTATGACTTGTAACAAGCAGGAAAAACCCTGGAAAACGGCTGGAACTGGTACAGGGCCCTTCCTGATATGGAACTTTGGTCTGTTGTGTCATGTCAGAGGAGTTACTGAAGCAATTTGAGTCTTTGTCAAACCCATCCTCATCTATTGATGAGGCTCAAGATAAAAAACATCATAAATCTACTGCTCTCCTGCGGCAGCGGCGAGCACACACACACACCGACACACAGGCACACTGACAGCAAGAGCCAACAACAACCATTTTATTAACAGAAGGCTTCTCTTTTGTACTTTTTCTTATCTGTCCAAGCATACACGTCATACTCTTATTAGCCAAGCATTTCTGTCTACGAGTCTTAGACCATTTTCTGATAGGTAGTTCACATCTCTCCTCATGCTGGTAAGACTCAAAACACATCTTGTTTTTCTCAGTTGTGTTCCTTCTACTTTCCCATGCAGCTGCAAGGCCATAGACTTGTTTATCTCCACTTTCCCATGCTCACAGCTGCATCCTTCCCAGGCCAAAGGTGTCTTCAGCCCAGAAATCTTCCACACTCTCCTTGCTGGATTTTCCAGTTTATTTAGGGAGAATCACAACATGGAGACAGGAAGAACAACCTCAAGCCTTTGCAACCTGCTGGTGGAGGATAGGGACAGTTTCAGCTGGTTCTGAGACCTCAAACCCATCCTGGGCTAGCGAGGACCCTCAGCGTTACTCCTCACTGTTACTCCCTGAGTGAGTGGCTCCTGTTGTCCCAAACTTAATCACAACAGGTTCAATTCCCACGAGAGTGCAGCACACGCCATTGTGTCTGTCAACGGGACCACCATCGAGGGCCACGTCGTGAAGTGCTACTGGGGCAAGGAGACGCCGGACATGGTCAGCCCTGTGCAGCAGGTCAGGGCTCCTCGTCTGGGAAGGGGGCGGCTAGTTAACCTGTTACGTGCTGAGGGTGCTCAGCCTGAAGAACAGAAGGCTCAGGAGGGACCTTCTTGCTCTGACAGGCGGGGGGAGCCAGGTGAAGGCCAGGTTCTGCTCCCAGGGAGCAAGGGACAGGACAAGGGGAAGCAGCCTCAAGTTGTGTCAGGGGAAGTTCGGGTTGGATATTGAGGAAATTCCTTCATGAAAAGGATTGTTCAGCCCTGGCACAGGGATGGAGTCCCTATCCCGAGAGGATTTAACAGCTGTGTGGATGTGGCACTTGGGGGTGTGGGTTGGTGGTGGCCTTGACAGTGCTAGGGAAACGATTGGACTCAGTGATCCTAAAGGCCTTTTGTAACCCAAACTATTCCACAATTCCATCGATCTCTGGGGTCTCCAGCACAGGAAGGACATGGAGCTGTTGGAGTGAGTCCAGAGAAGGCCACAAAGCTGATTAGAGGGATGGAGCACCTCTGCCATCAGGAAAGGCTGAGGGAATTGGGATTGTCCATCCTGGAGAGGGAAAGCTCCAGGGAGACCTCAGTGCATTTTCAGAGCCTAAAGGGACTCCAAGAATGCTGCGGAGGGACTTCAGACAAGGGCCGAGAGGGACAGGGCAAGGGGCAAAGCCTTCACACTGCCAAAGGGATATTGGGAACGAGCTGTGGCTGCCCCATCCCTGGAAGTGTCCAAGGCCAGTTGGACGAGGCTTGGAGCAACCTGGGATAGTGAAGGTGTCATTCCCTGATTCCTAACCTTTACTTTTCCCCCAGAACCAGCTCAGTTACCCTCCTCCCTATGGGCAGTGGGGGCAGTGGTACAGCGGGGCCCAGCTCGGGCAGTACGTGCCCAACGGGTGGCAGGTGCCCACCTATGGCGTGTACGGCCAGGCCTGGAACCAGCAGGGATTCAGGTGAGTTTGGAGGGCCTTTTAATCCCCTTTTTATCTCTTTGGGATGGGACTTTGTGACTATGGAGCAGCCTCAAAATTCCACTCCAAGACATAGCACTTGGGACTGGTGGAGAACACCCCCCAACACTCATCACCCCAATTCCTCAGGAAATGCCCCTTTCCTTATCCTCCCACACGTTTCTAAAGGATTCTTTTCTCCCCCCACAGCCAGACCCAGTCATCAGCAGCGTGGATGGGCCCCAACTATGGAGTGCAACCAACCCAGGGCCAGAACGGCACCATGGTACCCCCCCAGCCTGGCTTCCGTGTGGGCTTCGAGAACCCCTGAGTGCAGGGACCCCCCAGTGACCCCCCCACCCGGGTATTTATTACCAGAGCCACAATCTGAGGGGTTGGAATCATGTAAAAATCACCCCAATCCTTTAAATTTTAAAATTCCCCACCCCCCCCACCCCAGATGCTGGATCGCCGCCTTCTGCCTTGGTTGGTTTTCCTCCTTTTGATGTGTTTCTTAAATCCATGTTGTTTAGAAACACAAATGCAGGGACTTTGCTGCCTTAGCTGAGAATTGAGGCAGGAATTGCACAAGTAATCCTTGTTTTTATATTTGGGGGGGGGAGATGTTTCCCTCGAAGCCAGTGGAAAAGTACACTATAAACAGCTGTAAAACCCCCCAAAATAAGCCAAAAGTGTGGAAATCCTGGAGCTGCCCTGCACCCTCTTCAGCCTCACACCCTCTGTTTTAAAGGAGTCTCTTGGAAAAACCCTCTGGATTTTCTTCCACCAGGAAGAGCTTTTTGAGGAGAAATTACTCATTTTCATCAGTTTTTGTGGATCTCAGTGTGCTTTTCAGGGTCGGTTTTGCCTTATGATGGGGGAAAAAAAGGGATGTGACAACACTCGTCTCCCCACGTGAGCCAAGTTTCCCACCCTGAGACAGCAAAATTCCTGTTGCTAACGTGACAAATCCCTCCAGGGTTGTTATTTTGATTTTTTTTACTGATTTCTACATTTTCCTGTAAAATATTTGAGCAAATTGAAGAATTTTGCACAACCTTTGGCCACTTTTGTACATTTCCTTATTTAAAGGTAGGACACAGAATCTTTTTGATGTGATCTTATGCCTCAAATCTTCTTTTTTTCCCCTTATTTTTTGTGGATATCAAATATCTCTTGAAATATAAAGCTTTTAATTAATTGTGTAAAATTCCCTCGATATCCCAGGTGTGTTTTACAAGGAAGTGAATGTGAGAAGAGCTCCCAAACCTGATCTATCAGAGGCCAAAAACACCCTTTTTTATCCTACCTCTTGCCCAGCCTTTAAAAAAATGCAAAAACCCCACAAAAAAGGGAAAAAATAGGAAAAAACTTTTAAAAAATGTGAAAAATGAAAAAAAAAAATGAAGTTTGTGTGCTGTGTTTTGTTGGTCGGTGTCACGGGGGAGTGGAACGGCTGGTGGTGGAATGTGAGGGGAACGGGTGGAATTTGAGGGAGGAAAGGGTGATATTGGTGAATTCTTGCCGCGGAGAGTGCTGGGGGTTGTAGTGTGGGCGCTGCAGATGGGCGTGCCACTTCCTGGACTACATCTCCCATCCACCTTTGCGGTGGGCCGCGTGGTGCCGGCCAACCAATAGGAGCGCGCGGGTGGTGGAAGCGGGATCTCCTTCCAGGCGCTCCCTACGGCGGTAACGGGTCTGCAGGGACCGGGGCGGAGGTGACGTCACGGAGCGCGGGGGGTGCTGGGAGACCCCGGGAGACGCTGGTGAGGGGGCAGGAGACCCCCGGCCTGGTCGTGAGAGGAATCGGGGCCTGGGGATGAAAGGGACACGGGGTCTGGTGGTGAGGGGAGGCCGGGGGCAGACATTGGGGTCTGAGGGGGCGCAGCCTGAAGAAGAGGAAGCTCAGAGGGGAGTCCGGGGAGACAGGAAGATGACAGCAGGTGGGGGTCGGGCTCTGCCCCCAGGGAACGAGGGACAGGACAAGGGAAAACGCCCCCAAGCTGTGCCAGGAGAGGGTCAGGTTGGACATTGGAAAATTGCTTCATGAAAAGGATTGTTCAGCCCTGGGAGGATTTAACAGGACGTGGCACTTGGGGACAGGGGTTAGTGGTGGCCTTGGCAGCGCTGGGGGAACAGTTGGACCCAGTGATCCTAAAGCTCCTTTTCCACCTAAATGGTTCTGTGATGTCTCCACGAGACACTGCAGCTCCATCAGTGACTCAAACACCACTGGCACCTCTGCCTGGTGCCCTCACAGACACAGAGCCTGGCTGGAAGTCACAGCTCCATGTGTTCCTTCACACCCTGCCCAGTTGTACCCAGAAAGGTCCTGGGAAGGCATTTAGGTGGTGTTGGGATCTCCAAGGTAGCGCACTGTGTGAATGGGCTGGGGGACGTGTTGGGTCTGAAGTTGCTGTCCTGGTCCTCAGCAGCCAAACTGGTGCAAAACCCAACATGGAGGGTCAGGAGGCTATGACCCTGTTTCTGCCCCTTTTCTGCCCCCATTTTTGTCTTGTTTCTGCCCATGATTCCTCTTTTCAGGGGTGGCATAAGGACCGTCGAGGTGGCACATGGACTGTCTGGATGGCACAGGAATTGTCAGGACGGCACAGGGACAGGGAATCAGACAGAGGGAGACTGGGCGACATTGAGACCAGCAGAGACCAGGCAGGATGTTCCTTGGAGTGGCACTAGGGCTGTCAGGATGGTGCCTGAAATGTCAGGGTGGGCCAGGACCTGTCAGGGTGGCTCAGGGACTGTCAGGATGTCCCAGGGACTGTCGGGGCACCACTGGCACCAACCAATGAGTCTCTTCCCCACCACTCCCTCCCTGTCTCCTCTCTGTCCTTCCAGCTCCCCAAACATGGATCCACCCCTGGCAAGGCCCAAAGCCCCGTCTTTCCTGTCGGACCTAGGCAAGGCCACCCTGCGTGGCATCCGCAAGTGCCCTCGCTGTGGCACCTACAACGGCACACGGGGGCTGAGCTGCAAGAACAAGACATGTGGGACGGTGTTCCGGCCCGGTGCCCGCCGCCAGCCCAGTGCCAGCGCCGTGCGTGTCCTCACTGGCTCCCGTGCCCAGGTGTATTCGGTGTGGCACCGTGGGCATGACTCCCGCTGCTTCGTGGAGCTGGGGGTCTCTGAGACAGCCATCCAGACCCCCGAGGGGACCCTCATCACTCAGCTGAGCTCGGGGCGCTGCCACGCGCCCACCTGTGGCATGGTGGCAGCAGAGGGCGAGGAGAAGCAGTGCCAGCACCTGAAGCTGGCGCTAGGCTGCCAAGCTGAGGCCACACCACTGCCCCTCAAGAGCTCTGTGCTGGGCTCCATGCAGGCACCTTCTGAAGCCAAGCAGAGCCTCTGGGAGCTGGCGACAGAGCCTACGGGGCCACTGGTTCAGAGGGTCACCAAGAGTGTGCTGGTGGTCAAGTGCAAGGCCAGCCAGAGGCACAGTCTGGGGTACCTGCACACCTGCTTTGCCCAGCACCGCTTCTCCTGCTCCTGCCGGGCTCCCAGGGGTGGGCATGGGAAGGAGGAGGAAGAGGAGGAGGAAGAAGAGGCCCCACCAGCACACTGCATCCACTTTCTTGCCTGCATCTGTGCCTTTGCCAGCGACGAAAGCCTGGCCCAGGAGTTCGCAGAATTCCTTGTCTCCGATGCTGGGGGTGGGAAGAGGGGTACACAGTGGGTTTAGGGACATGTCGAGGGGCTGGTGCCACCGCAGCTTGGGCTCTGGTACCTACCTGGCATCTCCCAGCAGCCCTTACACCTGCTCCTGATCAGTACTATGTTGCATTAGGGTTAGATATGTGTCTTGCCTGTCCCTCTGCAAGCAGTGGGATACAGCCAGCTCCTGGCCCCCAGAGTATGGGAGCAGACTGGGGGGCCCCCTGTGCTCCCCTGGGAGCTGGGTGGGGGCAGATTCCACTGGACTTTGCTGTGATGTGTGTTCAGGACGAGCTGGGGGTCCTTTCCAGGGCTGGAACCTGTGAACCCCTTCTCGCAGCAGCCCCTGATATTCATTCCCTCTGAACTCCCCTCCCACAGCAGCTTCTGGGATTCATTCCCTATGAACCCCTTCCCACAGCAACAATATCTGGGATTGACCCCTCCCAAGGGGTTCTGCACCCCAAAAGGTGCATCCAGATAATCCCACCCTGTCCTTGGGCACCTGAAAGTGAAAACCCAGCCTGAGAGCAGGATAAAATCCCCCCTCCCCTCAATGTCCACCCAATGGAGTACGTCCAGAGGGCAGGGGGTTCCTCTGGGGGTATTTGGGGTGTGCTGGGAGGTCTTGGGCACATGAGACCCTCTTGTTCCCTGGTTGAGATGTTTTTAGGGACAGAATTTGTGTCCCCAGGTCTGAAGGGGACAGTGGTCCCACAGCTGGTCCGTGGTCCCGGATCCATGGCACGGCCTCGAGGGGCAGCTGCTGCCAGGGACAGGAAGAGGAAAAAGGATGTGGGGCTGGGTGAGTGTCTGTGGGAAGGTCTGTGGGAGGGGTGGGAGTTGAAAACCCCCCTGGAGAACAGCTCCATGGGACTGGGATCCAGCTGTGGGATGGGTGGGAGTTGAAAATCATCTGAGGAGAGCAGCTCCAAGGGACTGTGTTGGTGGCAGTGGAGCCTTTGGAACAGCTCTGACCTTCCCCAGATGGGTCTTTCCATGCTCATAGTGGTGTTATGGTTGGAGAAAGGCCCCAAGGAGGGAGGTGACAGGGGAAGACAGGGATTCCATGGAGTGATTCCTGCAGTGACAACCCCTCCCTCAGGGACAGAGGTGACGAGCACACCGCTGACTCTGGACCCAGCTCATCCAGGCCCCAGGAGGAGCAGCCTGAGGAAGCCACCAGTTGCCTCTTCCTCTTCCTCCCTGAAGAGACACAGTGAGTGTGGGGACACTCAGGGACCCCTTGGCAGTGCCCACGATGGGTTTATATGGATTTATGTGGGTAGTGGGAAGAAATTCTTCCCTGTGAGGATGCGGAGGAGCTGGGATGAAATTCCCAGAGCAGCTGTGGCTGCCCTGTCCCTGGAAGTGTCCATGGCCAGATTGGACAGGGCTTGGAGCAACCTGGGATAGTGGAAGGTGTCCCTGCCCATGGCAGGGGTTGGCAATGGATGGGCTTTCAAGTCCCTTCCAACCCAAACCATTTCATGATTCTATGATTTATTTGAGGTTTTTGTGGGATGTTTGGAGAGGAAGGGTCAGTCCTTTGATTTTCCACAGAACTCTGCAGGAAAACGCTCTCTCAATACTGGCAATGCTCTGTGCCAGGGCAGAAGCCTCTGCTTGGTGCTTTTCTCCCTCTTAGCTTTAGTTTTGGCCTGGAAAGTGGAACAAATCCGAAATTCCCTCCTTTTTCCTTGAGACAAAACACATCCATCCCACCCCACAGCAGGAAGGGCTGGTTTGGCTTCCACAAATGCCCCCAGGGAGCTCTGGGGGAGCGAGATTTGGAGCAGGTTGATATTCTAATGTCCCTTCCCTCCCTCTTACAGGCTGTAACCAGGTGCTGGATGAATCCCAGGTGTCACTCTCCTTCCAGGACTGGCTGGCCAGTGTCACAGAGCGCATCCATCAAACCATGCACTACCAGTTTGAGGGTGAGGCTGGGAGGCACCCAGGGGGCTTTGGGCCTCCAACCCACTGAGGGACTGCCCCAAGGGCTTTGTCTGGCTTATAGGGAGTTTATTTTGCCCTAAGAAGTTTTGACTTTGATGAGGTCAGATCAAGGTGAGGAGGGGATTCTGCCCCTCTGTCCTACTCAGGTGAGACCCCATCTGCAGAGCTGCCTCCAGCTCTGGGATCCAACATGAGGACATAGAGCTGCTGGAGCAAATCCAGAGGAGGCCACAGAGAGGTTCCCAGGGCTGGAGCCTCTCTGCTCTGGAGCCAGGCTGGGAGAGCTGGGGGGGTTCACCTGGAGAAGGCACCAGGGACACCTGAGAGCCCCTTCCAGTGCCTAAAGGGGCTCCAGCAGAGCTGGAGAGGGACTGGGGACAAGGGATGGAGGGACAAGACAAGGGGAAATGGCTTTTCACTGCCAGAGGGCAGGGTTAGCTGGGACATTGGGAAGGAATTCTTGGCTGTGAGGGTGCTGATCCATCCTCCTCACCCACTCAGTGTACCCCAGGGCTGAGGCTGCGGAGGGAGGCAGCAGGTGGTGTTAGAGTTCTAAAAATCCTTAATAGGATTTTAGGGATGAAATTCCCAAGTCTCTTGGTTGCAGGGAGAGCTGTGCCTGGCCTAGCTGTCATGCAGAGTACCTGGGCCCCCAAAAGAGGGACATTGCTGGGTCACAGGGGTGACAAGAGGACTGGGTGGGCCAGCACAGAGCCAGGGATGGCACCTGGAGCACAGACAGCACAGCAAAGGGAAATCAGAGGCTCCCAGGTTGGGNAGGGCAGGATATCAAAGAGGCAGGGGAAGGGGAAAAAAAGCGGTGGGGAAAGTGAGGGAAGAAAGAAAAAAGGGGGAAGAGAAATGGGAAATGGAAAAAGGAAAAAGGGTGAAAAAGAGAGGAAAAAAGTGGGAGGAAGAGGGAAATAAAGAGCAAAAAGGGAAATGGAAAAAAGGGGGTGTAAAAGGGGGGAAAGTGGGTGAAGAGGGGGAAAAATGGAGGGGAAGGGAAGAAAAGGGGGAAATGGAAAACAGGAAATGGAAAAAAGAGGAAGGGGTGAAAAGAGGGGAAAAAAAGGGGGAAGAAGGGAAAAGGGGGGAAAGCAAGGGGAGAAGGCAAAAAATGGAGAAAAGGGTAAANTCTGTGCCAGGGCAGAAGCCTCTGCTTGGTGCTTTTCTCCCTCTTAGCTTTAGTTTTGGCCTGGAAAGTGGAACAAATCCGAAATTCCCTCCTTTTTCCTTGAGACAAAACACATCCATCCCACCCCACAGCAGGAAGGGCTGGTTTGGCTTCCACAAATGCCCCCAGGGAGCTCTGGGGGAGCGAGATTTGGAGCAGGTTGATATTCTAATGTCCCTTCCCTCCCTCTTACAGGCTGTAACCAGGTGCTGGATGAATCCCAGGTGTCACTCTCCTTCCAGGACTGGCTGGCCAGTGTCACAGAGCGCATCCATCAAACCATGCACTACCAGTTTGAGGGTGAGGCTGGGAGGCACCCAGGGGGCTTTGGGCCTCCAACCCACTGAGGGACTGCCCCAAGGGCTTTGTCTGGCTTATAGGGAGTTTATTTTGCCCTAAGAAGTTTTGACTTTGATGAGGTCAGATCAAGGTGAGGAGGGGATTCTGCCCCTCTGTCCTACTCAGGTGAGACCCCATCTGCAGAGCTGCCTCCAGCTCTGGGATCCAACATGAGGACATAGAGCTGCTGGAGCAAATCCAGAGGAGGCCACAGAGAGGTTCCCAGGGCTGGAGCCTCTCTGCTCTGGAGCCAGGCTGGGAGAGCTGGGGGGGTTCACCTGGAGAAGGCACCAGGGACACCTGAGAGCCCCTTCCAGTGCCTAAAGGGGCTCCAGCAGAGCTGGAGAGGGACTGGGGACAAGGGATGGAGGGACAAGACAAGGGGAAATGGCTTTTCACTGCCAGAGGGCAGGGTTAGCTGGGACATTGGGAAGGAATTCTTGGCTGTGAGGGTGCTGATCCATCCTCCTCACCCACTCAGTGTACCCCAGGGCTGAGGCTGCGGAGGGAGGCAGCAGGTGGTGTTAGAGTTCTAAAAATCCTTAATAGGATTTTAGGGATGAAATTCCCAAGTCTCTTGGTTGCAGGGAGAGCTGTGCCTGGCCTAGCTGTCATGCAGAGTACCTGGGCCCCCAAAAGAGGGACATTGCTGGGTCACAGGGGTGACAAGAGGACTGGGTGGGCCAGCACAGAGCCAGGGATGGCACCTGGAGCACAGACAGCACAGCAAAGGGAAATCAGAGGCTCCCAGGTTGGGAGGGAGATCCTGCTCCTCAGAGATGGGATGAATTCCTCTCTCTGGTGAGAGGAAGGGAAACCAACAGCCCCAGGCTCCCCTCAGCAGCATCCAGAGACGGGACAAGGGAGACAGGACACCCAGTGAAACAGTAGCCTCTGAATCCAAGATACTTCCCTGGAAACATGGTCATACCCCACCACTGCTCATCAAACTAGCCCCAGGGACGTTCAGGACCTGAGCAGGATGGGCGTAGTGGATGTTCCAGCCACACAGCCCCCTCCCACCTCCTCATCCCTGTGCTCCCCCTGTTCCCCATCCAGGCCATCCTGAGCCCCTGGTGTTCCACATCCCCCAGGCCTTCTTTGATGCCCTCCAGCAGCGCATCTCCAGTGGGAGCAGCAAGAAGAGGCTCCCCAACTCCACCACAGGTGAGGGATCCCAGGGGAAGGAAGGATAAGGTAGAAAATACAGGGAGACCTGTCTGTGTGCTGTGTTTGGAAGGAAAACCAGCAACACAGGAGGTCAGAATGAGACCTGGGGACCTCTAGCATTGAATCTATGCCCCCATTATCCAAAGGGACACAGCTCGGTTAAGCCCAGAATTAGTTAAGATTCAGTTTAGCAGCTGCTCTTAAAAGACCCCATGGGGAAGGACAGGGCAGGATATCAAAGAGGCAGGGGAAGGGGAAAAAAAGCGGTGGGGAAAGTGAGGGAAGAAAGAAAAAAGGGGGAAGAGAAATGGGAAATGGAAAAAGGAAAAAGGGTGAAAAAGAGAGGAAAAAAGTGGGAGGAAGAGGGAAATAAAGAGCAAAAAGGGAAATGGAAAAAAGGGGGTGTAAAAGGGGGGAAAGTGGGTGAAGAGGGGGAAAAATGGAGGGGAAGGGAAGAAAAGGGGGAAATGGAAAACAGGAAATGGAAAAAAGAGGAAGGGGTGAAAAGAGGGGAAAAAAAGGGGGAAGAAGGGAAAAGGGGGGAAAGCAAGGGGAGAAGGCAAAAAATGGAGAAAAGGGTAAAAAAAGGGGGGGAAGGGTAAAACAGGGTGGGGAAGGAGAAAAGAGGGACAAAAAAGGAGGAGGAAAAGTGTGGGGGAAAAAGGGGAGGGAAAAGAGGAGAAGGAAGAGAAAAAGGGGGGAGAAGCCGCCCCGCCCTGACACTCCTCCCCTGCAGCCTTTGTGCGAAGGGATGCGCTGCCCCTGGGCACCTTCTCCAAGTACACCTGGCACATCACCAACGTCCTGCAGGTGAAGCAGATCTTTGACACACCCGAGGTAAGGGGGGGGCAGCCCCCCAAACCCCCGGAGCCCTCCCGAGACCCCTCCCTGACTACCCCCTCACCACAGCTGCCACTGGAGATCACGCAGAGCTTCGTGCAGAACCGGGATGGCTCCTACGAGCCCTTCCAGACCCCCCGTGTGAAGGTGGAGACAGTGGGAGAGGGGTTTGGGATCCCCGAGAAACAGCCCCCGCTGCGGCCCCTGGAGCTCCAGACCTTCCTCAAAGTTGGTGAGTCAGGGGAGGGGATAGGGTGGGACCCCAAAATCCACAGAATGGGACCCTGAAATCCCAGGGAGGGGGGGCAGGATGAGACTCCCAAAACCCTGGGAGGGGGCAGGATTGGACCCCAAAAATTCCAAAAAGGGCAGACTCCCAACCCTGTACTGGGGCAGAGCAGGGACCTCCCCACTCCAAGAGCTAGTTTTCGAGGGACATGGGACCCCTACAGGAGCTGGTTTGGAGGGCCTGGGACCCCCCCAGGAACTGTTTTGGGGAGACCTGGGACCCCCCCAGGAGCTGGTTTTGGGTGGGACATAGGACAGCCACAGGAGCTGGTTTGGGAGGGCCTGGGACCCCCCCCCAGAAAAGGTTCTTCCCCTATATATGGCAGAGTCTGGAGGGAGACCCCCCCCCCCAACC
>VWZF01006951.1:406786-482450 GCA_013396755.1 Sclerurus mexicanus | reverse complement strand
TGCAGGTGACGGTGCTGCGGGCCCGCGGGCTGCGCTGCAAGGGCGGCTCCAAGGGCCGTGCGGGCGGCAGCGACGCGTACACCGTGATCCAGCTGGGCCGCGAGAAGTACAGCACGNGAGTGTTGTGGGGTCCCTGTGTGCCCTTGGTGGGTGCCATGAGGTCACTGTGCACCCCAGGATGGGTGTTTTGGGGTCACTGGGCATCCCAGGGTGGGTGTTGTGGGGTCATTGGGGACCACAGGGTGGGTGTTGTGGAGTCCCTGGGTAACCCAGGGTGGATGTTGTGGGGTCACTGGGTACCCCAGGGTGGGTGTCACAGGGTCACTGGGGACCTCTGGATGGGTGTTGTGGGGTCATCGGGTACCCCAGGATGAGTGTTGTGGGGTCCCTGTGTGCCCTTGGTGGATGTCGTGGGGTCCCTGTGCATCCCAGGGTGTGTGTCATGGGATCATTGTGCTCCCCAGGGTGGGCACATGGAACCCCCCTGTGGCCCAGGGTGGGTGTCATGGGTCCCTGCTTGCTCAGAAGGGGTGTCAGGAGGTCACTGTGTGCCTTGGGTGGGCATCAAGGGGTCACTTGTGTGGCCCAGGGTGTGTGCCATGAGGTCCTTGTGCTCCCTAGGATGGGTGTCATGTCATGGGGTCCCTGGGTACCTCGGGATGGGCATAAGGAGGCAACTGTGTGCCCTGGGTGGGCGTCAGGGGGACGCTGTGTGTCCCAGGGTGGACGCATGGAGTCCCCCTGTGCCTTGGGATGGCTGTCATCGGATCACTGTGTGGCCCAGGATGGGTGTCGTGGGGTCCCTGGGTGCCCTGAGATGGGCACATGGAATCCCGGTGTGGCCTGAGATGGGCGTCTTGGGGTCTTTGTGTCCCAGCACCCCTGGGCGCCCCGGGATGGGTGCCATGGGTCTGTGTGATCCGCAGGAAGGGCATCGCAGTGGGTGGGGTGTGCTGGGGTCCCTGTGTGCCCCAGGATGGGTGTTGGAGGAGGAAGGGCAGCTCAGGACCCTTTGGACACCCTAAAGAGGGTGTCACAGGGATTAGGGTGTGATGGGCTCTGGGGAAGGGCTTTCCAGGAGCTCCTCCACCATCCGTGGGCTGTGCATCCACCAGGAAGCGTGTCACGGGGTCCAAGGGTGCCCTGGGAAGGGTGTCACGGAGGGTGGGTGGGGTCCGTGTGTGACCCAGGAAGGACATTGCAGGACACAGGGTATCACAGGGCCCGTGGATGCTCCGGGAAGGACACTGGGGGGGATGTAGGACATCACGTGTGCTCCAGGAAGGATGTTGTGGAGGATGGGATGTCTCAGGGTCCCTCCATCCCCCCTGGAAGGGAGTCGTGCCGGATCCATCCTCCCCCTGGGCAGGGGGTCCCTCTGCATCCCAGGAGGGTTTTCCAGGGATCTGTCATTCCCGGGGAGCCGTGGCACAGCTGCACGTTGTGGTTTGTCCCCCAGTGGCTGGGGTGGCTTTGCAGCCCCTCCCCATCTCAGGGGGGCCATCGGTGCCACCTGGTTTGTCACGGTGCTGCAGGAGGGTCCCCAATTCGGGGGTCTGAGCCTCCAGCCTAAAATCCTCTGTGTGTGTGTGAATTCCTGATCTTCCTCCTTCCTCCAGAAGGG
Organism: Sclerurus mexicanus; assembly: GCA_013396755.1. NCBI lineage: Eukaryota > Metazoa > Chordata > Aves > Passeriformes > Furnariidae > Sclerurus > Sclerurus mexicanus. The sequence continues at coordinate 480,826 of VWZF01006951.1, read as the reverse complement.
TTTAAAACAATCACGACGTTTCCGAGCCTCAGCCGAGCACAGAAATGCAGGAATGTGCCTGAAATTCCTTTAGAGAAGAAGTTTTGGGGTCTTTGTTCCAGGCAGACCTGGCTGGGCTGTGCCTCTGGAAGCATCCCCCCTGCTCCCTGGCCCCCCAGGATCCCGGGAATTCGGCTGGGTTGCTGCCCGAAGCTGCAGGCTTGGAGAGGAAGCTCCCTCACCCCCCTATACCCAGGGAGGGAGTGGGATTAGAGCGAGAAAGGGCTGGAAAAACTTTTCCCGTGGGGACTCCTGGTTTGCCCTAAAATGGGAGCGTGGGGAAGGAGGAGCAGCGAGTGACTAACCCCGGAGGTGGTGTCTGGGTGTTTTCCCCCCCATCCCCACCGGCGTTTATTTTGCTTTTCTTAGCAAAATGCCTGGAGAACGGGCGGTGCTGGAGCTGGATCAGGATTCTTGGGGGCCTAATTGAAACCAGCAGGACTTCAGAGAGAGGCACGGCCTGGCGGGAGAGACGTGTTGTCCTGGCACAGGGGGAGGTGGGATAACTCTGCGTCCTCTCCGTGGTGCGGGGGAGCTGAGACAGGAGCTTGAGGGAAGCCACGATTCCTGGTGGGAGAGGTTTATGGAGCTGTGCAAAGCCCCAGGGTTTGGGTGGGCGAGCCCCTGGTCTCATCTCAAAGGTCTCGTCGGGCGTCAGGGGCTGTTAATCCCATGGGAGCAACGTCCAACGTGGCTGGACACCGTGTCCTGGTTATCCCACGGCCCCGCTCCTGCTGCGAGGCTGCAGATCCCCAGGATTTTTGAGAAGGCTTCAGCNATCCCTTCCAACGCAAACCATTCCCTGATTCTCTGCTTTGCTGTGTGTCTCCCTCCCTTCCTGTAGCTTCGCTTGCATAAGGAAAATTTACTTCCCCTCACAGCCTTCGGGATCACAAGTGCTTTGAAGGCTCTTTATCTCCACCCGTGGCCCCCGAGGATGGAAGTGAGCACGGAAAACATGCTGGAGAGCTCTCACCCTGTGCCCGGAGCATCTCCGCTCGCTCCAAGCCCTGAGCTGGAAGGTGTCCTGAGGGTGGGTGGCAGCTCTGCACCACGGGAGAGGCTGCATTTTTTTTTGGAGAGGAATCCCAAGGGCTGGAGCTTGTCCAGCCAGGTGAGAGAAGGATTGTGGGGAGCCCAGGGGGGTCCGCCAGCCACCGGAGCTTCCAGCCGGCTCGTGGCGTCTGGTCTGGCCCCTTTGGGAAACAGTTTTTGTTTGGGAGGAAATTTTTAGTCTGAGATGAAAAAAGAGCAAAACAAACAGAGGCTCCCATCCCCCCCGACCCAAGCCTGTGCCCCAGAGATAACGGGGGGTGTGGGAGTTGAGGCTCTGCCACACGCTGGCTTTGGGGATAGCACGTCCCCCACTGCCACTTGGAATGGGACCCCATTTCAAAAAGGCCTCCTTGTGGGTGTGTTGACCTTGCTCTCGTTTTCCTGCTGGTTTTTATTGCACGGAAACTTCCCCGGTGATAATTATTATCCTTGTTTTCGGCTCGGTGGAAAATGTGCCGTCAAAACTTGGACTCTTCTCCGGGAAGGAGCCGGTGGCCGGGGGTGTTTACGAGCTGCCTCCTCCAGCTCAGCCTCGGTCATCTCAGGGTTTTGCCGGAAGAAAATCAACTCTTGCAGTTGCACAAGAGCAGCCTGAGAGGTCTCATGGCCTTTTTGGGGCATCCCAAGGCTTGTCTGGCTCCAAGGATTGGGATTGGCAGGCAAAGCAGGCACCGGGCATCGTTTCTCCCTTTCCACTTGAGATTTCCCGCATCCAAAAAACCCTGTGCCGTGGTCCTGCCTGGGCAGGATGCTCCTGGTCCTCACCTCTCCCACCCAGGACCTGATCCCTGCGGCTCTCTGTCGTGCCTCATTTTTTGGGAGGTCAGTCCCTCCCAAAGCAGGGCCTAGGCCAGCGGGGGTACTCACAAGGCAGCTGGTGCTTCTGCTTCCTGACATCCAGGAAATGCCCTTGGAGTCCCCCACGGGGGCTCATCCTGCTTTTCCCTGTGGTGTGGCAGCGAGACAGGGAGTGTCACCTCCAACAGGAATCTGGGAGGGCTGGAAGTGCATCCAGCAAAACAAGCTTCCATCAGACACTCATCAGGCTGTGTTTTCATAGATCATGGAATGGTTTGGGTTGGCAGGGACCTTAAAGCCCACCCAGTGCCACCCCTGCTATGGGCAGGGACACCTTCCACCAGCCCAGGTTGCTCCAAGCCCCATCCAACCTGGCCTGGGACACTCCCAGGGATCCAGAGGCAGCCACAGCTTCTCTGCCCACCCTGTGCCAGGGCCTGCCCACCCTCCCAGCCAGCAATTCCTTCCCAATATCCTACCCATCCCTGCCCTCTGGCACTAGGAAGCCATTCCCTGTGTCCTGTCCCTCCAGGCCTTGTCCAAAGTCCCTCTCCAAGGCACTTGGAGACTTTTCCCCTTGGCCAAGGTATAACATCCCTTGGGTGGGTGACGTGGTGGGGTCTCAGCACTGAGGGGGACAGGTAACACCTGCAGGGTTGGACTTTGGATCCCGCTACGTGGGGACTCAAAATTGCTTGATTTTGCTTTGTGGGCTGTGAGGCTGATGGTGGGAAGGAGCAGTGGGCATCCAAGGTTTCCTGGGCTGGGTGAAGAAAAGCCTGACTGTCATTCCTTCCTCTCTCCTCTTGGAAATACCATTTCCTCGTGTCCCTGAGACCTCCCAGCCCCTTGGAAATGGGAAAGGTTAACGCCATGAGTCTGCTGGCCATGCAAGCACCAGGCTGCTAGAGCTCAGTCTCCAGAGAGCAAAATCCAGGGCTTTCCAGTGCTGGGATCTCGTGTTTAAGGGGATGAGAAGTGTAGCAGGAGTCGTGATTCCTGGCTCTGGGCTTTTCCTGCAGTGACTTGCAGTCGCTCTGTGGCTGCTGCCTCAGGGCGAGGCCTTGGGTGTCTCTGCGACAGGGAAGTTGTCTGGGGGACTTGTTCCCCCTGCAAAATTAGCTCAGCTTCAAGTTCCCCCAAGCACTTCCCTTTCCCTGTTCCCGTTCCTCTCCAGCTGTGGAGGGGGAGCTTGGAGGGCTTTGTGGAGCCACAACATGTCCACCCTGGCAGCAGGAGTGGGACACTCTCCTCCCTCTCCATCAGCAAAGAAACTTCCCTCTGGGCGCTGAACTTTTCCAGCCGAGGTCCTTGAGGCCACTGGGGCTTTTCCTGCTCCATGCCTTGATGGAGCTCTTTTGGAGTGAGGCTCAGTGGAAAAGGGACGGGGAATTCTTTGGGTTTGGGGGGAAGATGTCTGGTGACAGGCCAAGACGGCGGAGAAGGAGTTCGTGAGCCCCGTCACTGGCTTGGCATGGAGAGGGAGAAGCAGCAGAGCTGGGGGGAAGGAAAGGGCTGATCCAGAGACACATCCAGGGCTGATCCAGGGCTCAGCTGAAAGGTCACATCTTTGCTCAGTAATGGGACCTCAGAGGGTCCCAAGCTCCCTCAAAACCAAGGATGATCCCCAAATCCCTGCCAGGGCTCCCTCACTGAGCCCCTCACCGGGCGCTTTTCCCTTCCCCTCACTGCTGGGACCCATCACATCCCCTCCTTGCTGTGGCAAATGTTTTCCCTGGCACTGTCCTTGTGCTTTCCCGGGAATGGATCCACCCTCTTCTCCTTTTCCAACCGCTCTGGACCTCCATGCTGTGCCTGTGTCCATCTCCCTCCCTAATCCAATTAAAACCAGGAGATCATTAGCCGTGGAGCCCTGCGGGCTCAGGGCTGTGGCATCCCTGGGATGTGGCTCTTGTTGTCATTCCCATGGTGGCATTGGCTCCTCCTGCATCTCCCAGGGGACGCTTTCACCCCCGGTGTCTGCTCCCAACCAGGCACCAGCAAGGCCAGATCCCTGCAGGTGTGTCCTTGGCACATCTGTCCTTAAACCAAGGAGAGGAAGAGACCTTGCAGGGGATGGAGAGGAAACTGCTGCTCCGTGATGGATTTGGGATGGCAAGTTTTAATCCAAGGGCAAATCCAAGCCCGTTTCCCCAGGGGCTGCCATCAGGGGATCCCAGCAAGGCTGAGGAAGGTCTTTGAGGTGGCCAGGAGCAGCAGGGAGCAACTCGGAGGCCCCGAGCTGTGATGAAATCCGCGTTTTTGGGGCTGAAAATGCAGCTTTGAGGGGGGTTGTTGCATTTCAGCCGAGCCAGGAAACGCCCTGGAGTGTCGAAACGCTGCTGAGCAGGGGGAGGAGGGGGTTAGTGCTGCCAAAAACCAGGTCAGGATGCTCTGTGTGCTGCAGGAGGGCAGCCAGGCCTCGGGATAACATCCTTGGTGGCCAGCTCATCCCAGGCAAGCGTTTGCCCATCGTCGTGAGCCCCAAGGTGCTTCCCAGGGCTTCATTTTCCTCCTGCCTGCCCAGCAAACCCCATTTGCACCCAGTAGCCAGGGCTGGTTAAAGGAGTGTGAAGTGTTTGCTCTGTCCTGATCCAAACAAACTCTGTTTTCTTGGTTTTTAAAAGGTATTTGAGTGGTTTAGTCCCAGCTCTGCGAGTTTGGTCTGTCAGTGGCTGAGATCGCTGGCCCGTCGCCCTCCATCATCTTCAAACCCAAAAAGCTGCAGAATTCAGGCTTTTTTTCCTCTGTTTCACGCTGATTTTCAGGGCCCTGGCTTCCTCCAGCTGCAGGAAAACCTGCAGCCAGCATGGAAAACACCTCAATCGTGTCAGGACACAGCTCCAGACACGGGGAAGCTGGTGCTGTTGTATGTGCTGAGTTCAGCTGGTGCCTCGGGAATGTCCCTCCCTTCCCTACAGAGCCTGCCAAAGTGCTTCTTGCCAGTCTTTGGTGACCAGGAGGGCAGGGTTGGCTCTGCTCTCCCCTCCTCTCCCCCCGCCAGGGGTGGCTCAGAGGCAGGAGAGGAGTTTTCGCGAAATGCTCCTCCTGGGGGAATCTGCTCAGTGGTGGAGGAGTCCAAGAAAAGCCTGGCCCTGTCTCCACACGTGGTCTGTCAGGTGGAGGTGGCCTCTAAACCCTTGCTGTTGGCTCTCTTTGCACCCCGGGGGCTTGTTGGAGCCTGCTCTGGCCAAAGGTGTGCACATACCTGCCCTGGGAATTTGCTTGCTCTGGCAGAAGCTCGGATGGGACGTGGGGCTTGGCTTCCCAGCCTGGGATGGGGGTTTGGAAGCTCCGTCCCCGGAGCAGTGTCCCAAGGCCTGCCCACCTCTGCCTTTCCAGCACCTGGGTCTCTCCATGGGCGAGTCCAAGGAGGATAAAGGTGTGTAACCAGCTGCTGGGCTCAAGATTCGTTCCTTTTTCCCTTTTCCCCCTTTTTTTTGTGGGTGTGGCTCGTTCCTGAGAGCAGTTTGATGTGACGGATGAACAATCCATGCGTGACCTGTTGCCAGAGCGGGTGTAGCCGGTATTTTAAGCTCCTTGGAGCCCTTGGGGTTGGTGTTCCTTCGGAGAACCGACGTTCCCAAGCCTCCCATTGCCTCTGGGAACTGAGTTCTCCATCCAAGCCCTTCCGTGATGCTTTTCCCAGCTGGAAGCAGGGAAGGATTTACAGCAAAAAACACGTTTCTCCTGCCCGTCCCATGCACGTTGAGGTGCTCCAGGGGAACCTGGAGGGCAGCTCCTCGTGCTTTGCAATCGTGCAGAGTCAGCCTCGGGCTCGTTTTCCTTTAACTTTGGAATCTCGTGCGGCAGGTCATTGGAGCACCAGCTCTGCCTCCTCTCCCATCCTCACACAGGGACCTTGTCCCCGTGTCCGGTGGTGCCCGGGAAGTTCAGGTCACTCAGTGGCCACAGAGGTGGTTTATTGGCTTGTTGGCAGCTGGGAAAACACAACCCTTGGATGCTCTGGAGCGTGAGCGGATAAATGCAGCTGGAGTGATCTCCTCCCGACTCCTGCTAGTACTGTCCCCATTTATAAATGTTTCATGCCCTGTTTTACAGCTCCATAAGTCTTCCCTCCTTCCCTTTCCCCTCCTGCCCATCCTGTGCTAGAGAGAGGAAAAGCCTCAGATTTTCTTAGCCCAGAGTGATTTGAGATGAAGTTACTGCCTGTGTTCTCATGTCCTGGGGGCTGAGACCTCTTCTCCATCCCTGGTGTCTGTCCTGATCCAGAAGTTGTTCCGCTCTGTGCCATCACATCTCCCTGCTTCCCTCTGCCAGCTGGCACAGAGACTGTAGGGACAGATTTGGGAGCAGTGAGATGGTTGGGAAGCATCCTCTATCTCCTCAGGGTGCAGGGACGAGGGAACAACTTGTCTGGGGGCTCTGTGGGCCACCCCAGTCCCTCCATAGCCAAGGGGAGGGTCCTGTGGGGCCCTGCTCCAGCTGGGGATGCTCAGGACCTTGCCAGGATGGACCTTGTCCATGGAGCGCTGAGGTGCTGCAGGATACGTGGCTGGAGCATCAGCACCAGACATGCCATGACACAAGCAGGGCTGGGTTTATTCCTGGTTTCAGGCTCTTCCCTGCCCTTGAGTCCCACTGGAGTGACAATACCTCTGTTCCTGGCCTGCAAGTTGTGGGATGAGCCTTTCAGCAGGGCACGGATCCAAGTGCAGGGCAGTGGTGGGATTTTCTCACCTGGGTTCCTGGTTGTCCCAGCAGTGCTCCCAACATCACTCAGAGCACCAGCACTGGGCTGTGTCCTCTTGCATCCCTCACCACCCACAGCTCCTGCTCTTCATTCCTGAGGAATTCCATTTAGCCAGCACCTCTGGAGCTGCTCCTGTTGAAGCTGGAGCCCATAGAGGGGCAGGGCTGAGTTGCCTCGTTAGGGGCGAGCCGAGTTATGTAACGAACTGGCGGTGTTGTTTTCTACAAGTTCTGTTTTCAAGCACTTCTGGGAAGGATGGAGAGGTGAACTTCCCACCCCAGCTGCTCCATCTGCAGGGGAATCAGCCCCTGTGTGTTTTCCAGCTGTGCTTTCAGCAGCTCCCAGGGATCACCTGGGCCATCCAAAACCAACACGAAAAGCGACGCTGCGGAAAAGCTTCTGCCGGGGAAAGGAACACGAAGCCAGACAAAAAGGCACAAAATTCCCCGGGGTTGGGTTGTTTTCCACCCTGTGCTTCCCTTCCCAGGCAGGTGAGCTTCCTCACGCACGGCTGCTCCAGCTCTTGGCTCACCAAAATCCTCTGTGCTCTGCCCTCCACGGGGTTGTGCCAAGAGGAGCCAACGCTCGTGTTTCCCTGGATTGCCCCTTCTGTGCTCTCTGTGCTGCTCTGTCACTGTAGCAGCCCAAGTAATCCTGCATTTAGGACCTGGGGCTCTTCTCTCCAGCCAGGCTGACCTTGTTGCAGGGATGAATCAGCAGGAAATGTCAGCCCGGTGTGGTCGGGGAGGAGGCTTTGGCTCCACGTTGGGATGTGAATGTCTCCAAAGTGCAGCTCGGGTGGCCAAGCAGGAGAGTTTCTGCTCAGTTTAAGGTGAACCTCGACCACCCTGATAGCGCTCAGTGCTTTTGGGAGGCTTTTGGGAGGCACCTGATGGTTAAAGTGCTCCAGAAACGCTCCATCCTTCCCTGTATGGATCCGTGAACACCATGAGTTGCTGAGGGACTTCTGTTCCTAAGGAAGCTCTTTTGAACTCATTGTTGGTAGAAACTGGGACCAGTTTGGGAGCAGGTCTGGTGGGGCGAGGTAGGACCAGCTGAGCTGGAGGGTGGACAGGGATCTCTTGGAACCCCAGCTGGAGTCATGGGAGAACAAAAGTTGTCCTCCTTGGAAGGACCCATGTCCTCCCTGGAAGTGGAGCAGGATGGTGCCCATGGTAGCTCTGAGAGTTGTGTTGTGTGCACTGCCTTGTTCATCCAATCTCATCCTGGTGTCCATTGGTAATCCCAAACCAGTGAAGTGAGCTTGGATCACCCCAGTGCTTCGGGATACCGACCCCCTGAAGCTGCTGATGGGATGGAGGCTTTGACTTTGTGTGTGGTTTTGTGCTGTAGGACTTGTTTGGTCAGGGTGGGGATGTAGAAAGGACAAGGAGATGGAAAACCTGAGGTCACAGACAGTGTTGCCATTCTGTTGGGGTTGGCTCCGTGTCCTTCATCCCAGCAGCTCGGCTTCCCATCCCAGGAGGTGCTGGGGTTGGCTCTGTGTCCTTCATCCCAGCAGCTTGGCTTCCCATCCCAGGAGGTGCTGGGGTTGGCTCTGTGTCCTTCATCCCAGCAGCTTGGCTTCCCATCCCAGGAGGTGCTGGGTTGTCTCAAACCCAAGCGAGTCTGCTTGCTGACAGGGAGCAAACAGTGCCCAAGCAATTCCATACCCAATGGAATGCCCCAAGGAGCGTCCCCGTGTCCCCCATAAGCTGTCACCTGCAGCCTGAGGGAGGACAAAGAGCAGGGAAAAGGGGATGGTGCCGACCCTGAGCAAATCCATCCTGTCCTCCTCCTCCTCCTCCTCCTCCTCCTTAACAAACATTCCTCTGCTCCTGTTTCCAGGCCAGGGTGATTTTCCCCTTTGCTCAGCACCAGCCGCCTTTCCGGCCCGGGATGCTGCCGGAGGGTGAGGGGGAAGCACGTGTTTTTTGGGAAGCTGGAGACACAGCAGCGCTCTGTGTGCCTCTCTCCGTGCCTCCGATGGATCCTGGCAACAACAAATGTAAAAATAGACGCCGGGTGCCTTTTGACAGCCACTCCCTTTGACTCTCCGTGGAAATGAGTGGGAGGAGAGAGGGAAGGGATTCACTCTCAGTGTCTGGAGGCGCTTGGGATGTGCTGATTAAACCGCGGTGACCTAAATGAGCGAGCGCAGCCACGGGGTGGGGGCTGGGGAGGCCTCTGCCGCACATGGATGCTCCCAATCCGTGTTCCAGCAGCGGGATGTGAGCTTCCAAACCCTTTGGAGCACCTCCGGCTTCCCAGGAGCTGCCTCGGAGCTCGCGGGGGCCTCCGGCTGCTTCCCCTTTCCGAGGAGTTCTCTCTTTGAGGTTTCCTCTGTGTGATGGGGTGAGTTGCTGTTTCCTTCCCCCTCAGCCATCCCCAGGGCCTGGGGGGCTCTCCAGCCTCTTCCCTGCCACAGCATCCATGGAGGACAGATCCTGGCATCCCACGTTTTGGGTGGATGCGCGCCCAGCGCGGCGCAGTGCTCCACAGAGGAACTGGATCCATGGGGTGTCAGGGGGAAAAAATACACATTTTTAGCAAAAGCTAATTTCCTGAGCCTGTGGCTTCGTGTCTCCAGGCTGAATTCCCTGGATGTGTCACATTGGAGATGTCCCTGAGCACACCTGGCTCTCCATGTGGCCGGGACTGAGGTGTCTCAGCAGGAGCATCACTGCTGATCGGGCAGAAGTGGATGGGGGAAGGAGCAGATCTCCATGGAGCGGCAGGATGTGGGATGAGCAGCAGGATGTGGGATGAGCAGCCTGGGAAGCAGCAGGTTTCATCCTCTGGGATGCCCCTTTCCAGCTGTAGGGAGCGAGGGAAGGAGCACAGACTGGGGGACCAAGCACATCTCCTTAGGTTGGAGCAATCCTGCTCCCCATGACCACCAGCTCTGATTCTGGGACAAGACAGCCAGTTTAATTTAATGTTCATCTAATTTTAGTTTCATTTTAATTTAATTTTTTAACCAGCAAAGCCTGTGTCGGGCTGTGCCCCCTCCAGACCCTGCTAAGAACCCTCGGAGCAGGTGGCTGGAGATGGGTGTCTTGTCCAGGATGTCCTGTGCAATGAGGAGCTGCACCCAAGCTGGTGGCACCTCCCTCACGAGAGGCCTCCAAAGCACCCCCAAGAAGCAGATCCTCGTGGTCCCATGTCCTGGCGCTGGATGTGCTTGGCACGGCTTCCTCCATCTCCCCACGCTCCGTGGTGCCTGCACCTCTTCCAGAGCCTGATTAACGTAACCCAGGTCTGCTGTTTCAGACCTACAGAAGGGCTTCGATGGGCAGAACTGGTTTGTTTTTCCAGGTGTATCCTCTATTCCCATAAAAGAGGTCGTTCCCTCCTTCAAGACGTGACCTCGGGTGGCCCCGATCCAGAAACTCCCACCGAGGGAAGAAATATGGAAAACCGCAGGCTGTGGGATGGGGTTAATGGTGAAAAGGTGCTGTGGAAGCTGCATTTTAGCTGGGCTGGCCCTTGAAACCCTCCCGAATCCCAACTCTCCCAGACCAGTGTTTGCACCTCCTGTTTCCACTGGAAGCGATTCATAAAAACCCAGAAATGCACGACATGGAACAACTTAATCCTCCCAATCACTCGTCTGGTGCCATAAACTTAGAGCTGAGCCTAAAAATAGCCCTGCTGCCTGTTGGAGGTGTCGTCCTGACTGTGGATGAGGTCTTGGGAGCCAAAAATAGCTCCTTAATCCCACTCCAGCATAACCAGGGGCTTTTCCTTGATGGGATGGTTTTTGGAGCAGGCCGGGTCAAGCCTCCAAATTCCTTTGAATGCCCCCAGGATTGGAAGGGGAGAGATGGGAGATGCTGGGAGCGTGTCCGTGCTGTTCCATCTCATCATCCTCGGGACCTCGTGCCTTTCCTCTTGTCAATCCACCCAGATTACTTCTATTTTTTTTTCCATGGGATGACATAAGGTACAAAAACTACTTGCAGGAGTTTTTTTGGGTTTTCCTGAGAAGTGATTCAGCCCCCAAATCTCTCCTTTCCCAGCTGCCAGGCTGCTCCAGCCCTTCCCTCTTGAACTGCTTCCAGCTCTCGCATTAAACTGAACAATGAAATATTGGATATTCCAGGCAGCCTTTTCCCCTCCAACCCTACGGGAAGTGTCCTCCTGACTCACCTGCTCCTGCTCCCTGGCTGTTGATCGGCCTGTTTTGGGCTCTTTTTTTCCTGCTGGTGGATTAATGCTTCTTTTTTCCGTGGATTTCTTTTTCCTGCATGCCTGGATATTTTCAGGCTTGAAGCCTGGGTACTGCGAATTAAGCAGTGGGGTAAGAGAGTGGTGGGAATAGGAGTGGATTCACTGGGGATTTAATTCCATATCTGTGCCCAGCAAAGTGCCAGGCTCTGTCCTTCCTGCCTTGTGGTGGCACCTGAATTACGTGATGAAGGACCTGGGTGCTTCCAGCTGTGCCCTCGGAATATTTGCCAGGGAATTAGGGGTTTTGTGCCCCCTTCATAGAATCCCAGACTGGTTCGGGTTGGAAGAGATCTGAAAGCCCATCTCATTCCACCCCCCTGCCAAGGGCAGGGACACCTTCCACTATCCCAGGTTGCTCCAAGCCCAGTCCAACCCGGCCTTCCAGGGAATGGTGTAGCCTTCCCAGCCTTCCCAGCTCCTCCCTTCATCCAGGACGTGATAATTTCCATGGCAGCAATTCAGAGACTTCTGGAGGACACAATTACCCTTTCCTCCTTGCCTTGGTGATCTCAGCCTGGTCACACCCGCCTCCATCCCATCACATTTTCCTTCCCTTTTTTTTTTTTCCTGCTCAGCGACTTCACTCTCCAAGTGGATGTAAAACACCACTGGGATATTAATTTGTTGGGAGTTTGTTAACCCCCGTCTAGAAACGTCTTCCACCTCCCATTGCTGTGTCTTTCACCCGGGAAGGTCGACACGGAGAAGTAGAGTCTGTCCTGAACCTACAGATTTCCTTGGGCCTTGTGAAGGGGAATTTTAATTATGGATTTGTCTTTTAATCCTTTGATCTGCAAGGGGTGAGAGCTACCAAGGCAGTGGAGATCTGCTCATCCTGCTGCAGCTGCCCTGGGAACAGCACCTGAAATGGGGCAGAGAGATGGAGCGTCCTGTGGGAGAAGGGAGAAGGACAACTGGGTTGGCAGCTATTTTTGGCTCGTGTTTGGTGCTGCCCCATCTGAACATGGGACTGGAGAACTGGGAGGTGCCTCTGGGCGTGTCTTGCTTTGGTGTCCTCTCTCCCACCGTTCATTCCCACTGGCAGGAAGCAAGACCCTCTCCCATCACATACCACAGGTTGCTCCATGCCCTTCCTGTGGAAGGACGGGGACCTAGATGGAGGTTGGGAGTATTTTTGCCATGTGCAGTGGATGGTTTGGAGGCTTTTCCCATGTTTCTGCCATGCCAAGCCCTGGAGTCAAGTCTGTGTTACGGGCCCTGTGTGGGGCAGGACAGCAGGAAGCATCCCAGTACCCACTGTGGAGTCAGTGGAAACTTCTGAGCTGGTGGACACGGCCAAGATCTCCTTCTGGAGCTCTCACCAGGCAGGAGAATTCCATCAGCCAGCTGTGGGAATGTGGATATATCCCAAAAATCAGTAATCTGAGTAGGGTTGGGTTGGATTGGATTGAGTAGAGTGGGATTGGGTTGTTTTGGATTGGGTTGGGTAGGGTTGGGAGGTACGGTTGGATTGGATTGGGTAGGGTTGGATTGATTTAGATTGGATTGAGTAGGGTTGGATTGATTTGGGTTGGGTAGGGTTGGTTAGGGCTGGATTGATTTGGATTGGGTTGGGCAGGGTTGTATTGAGTTGATTTGGATTGGGTTGAGTAGGGTTGGATTGAGTTGGTTTGGATTGGGTTGCATAGGGTTGGATTGAGTTGGTTTGGATTGGGTTGGGCAGGGTTGGATTGAGTTGATTTGGATTGGGTTGGGCAGGGTTGTATTGAGTTGATTTGGATTGGGTTGAGTAGGGTTGGATTGAGTTGGTTTGGATTGGGTTGCATAGGGTTGGATTGAGTTGGTTTGGATTGGGTTGGGCAGGGTTGGATTGAGTTGATTTGGATTGGGTTGGGTAGGGTTGGATTGAGTTGGTTTGGATTGGGTTGGGCAGGGTTGGATTGAGTTGGTTTGGATTGGGTTGCATAGAGTTGGATTGAGTTGGTTTGGATTGGGTTGGGCAGGGTTGGCTTGAGTTGATTTGGATTGGGTTGGGCAGGTTTGGATTGAGTTGGTTTGGATTGGGTTGGGTAGGGTTGGATTGGGTTGGGTAGGGTTGGATTGAGTTGGGTAGAGTTGGGTTGGGTAGGTGCTGCAAGGTAGCTCCTCCTTCCCATAAATGACTCCCAGGATTCCCCATCCTCTATTTGATGCCAGGGCACTCTGAGTCAAACTTCAGCACTTTTATTTCTGGTGAGACACGGAAGGTCTGTCAGAAGATTGTTTTGACAGCCTTTGCCATTCCGGGTCTGTCTGTGCTCGGGAGGATTCCTTGAGTCACCGGCTCTGGAATATTTAAAACAGGAGCACAAAGCACTGTTGTCTTTGTCTTCCTTCAAACACGGGCCCACAACAACCTGTCTGCTGACCCTACGAAAACCTGGCCACTGGTCGCTTCCCCTGGAAAAGCACAGCGGTATCTGACACCGAGGTGGTGTTTGCCAGGTTATTTAGTGGAAGGACAGTGTTTAGGAAAAGGATGGGGATGGACACGGAGCTCTGAGAACACCGTGGTGGTTCAGGGAGGGGTGTGGCCCATGTGACACCTCCGTCTGTGGTCTCTGACTGGGGCTTAGGTGATATCTGGGACTCTTACAATAGAATCATGGGATCATTAAGGTTGGAAAAGTCCTGCAAGATCACCAAGTCCAACCTGTGCCTGATGCCCACCTTGTCACCCAGCCCAGAGTGCCACATCCTTGGACACCTCTAGGGGTGGGGACTCCAAACCTCCCTGGGCAGCCCCTTCCAATGCTTAGCAACCCTTTCCATGAAGAAACCCAGGCACTGGTGCCTTCTCCCACCCAGCAGCATCTTCTCCAAAGTTTTCCTGGCTCCTGGCAATGACAGAGGGACCTTTCCTTTTCTTTCCTCTCTTGCTCCAGGTGGCACAAGCTGCACTCCAAGGCTGGGAAGAAGGAGAAGGAGCGCGGCGAGATCCTGGTGAGCATCCAGTTCACACGGAACAACCTCACGGCCAGCATGTTCGACCTGTCCATGAAGGACAAGCCTCGGTCACCCTTCGGGAAGCTGAAGGACAAGGTGACAGGCAAGAAGAAATACGACCTGGAGTCGGCCTCTGCCATCATCCCCAGCAGCCTGGGCGCCCTCGACGTGGAGGATGACTATGAAATCGGGGGCAAGAAAGCCAAAGTCAAGGGCTTTTTCCTGAAGAACAAGCTGCGCAAGTCGTCCCTGACTCAATCCAACACTTCCCTGGGATCCGACAGCACCATCTCCTCTGCCAGCCTGAGCCTGGCAGCAAATGCTCCTGAGGTAACCAAATCCCCGAGCAGACACAGCAGTCTGTCCATGGAGCGCTCTGGTAAGAGGATAAGGATAATCCCTCTCCCTTTTTTCCCCCTTTTTTCCCTTTGTGAGGGACTGTTGAGAATTTCTTGCAAATCTGTTAACTAATTACTTACCAAATCATAGGTACCAGTCAGAGGAACATGGAATTGTGTGGCTTGGAAAAGCCCTCCAAGACCATCCAGTCCAACCATCCCCCAGCAGTGCCAAGGCCACCACTGATGCGTGTCCCCAAGTGTCACATCCACAGGGATTTTAAATCCCCCTGGGGTGGGGACTCCACCCCTGCCCTAGGCAGCTGTGCCAGGGATGGACAGCCCCTTCCAGGAAGGAATTTCCCCGCTGTCCCCCCTGCCCCTGCCCTGTCCCACCTGAGGCCGTTCCCTCTGCTCCTGTCCCTGTTCCCTGGGAGCAGAGCCCGACCCCCCCCGGCTCCCCCCTCCTGGCAGGGACTTGCAGAGCCACAAGGTCCCCCCTGAGCCTCCCTTTCTCCAGGCTGAGAATCAATGTGCTGCAAAACCCCTCCGAGACCCTCTATATCCTGGCACTAACGTGGTTGGCAGAATGGGGAGGAACATCCAAGATTTTGCCTTTCCATGCTTGGCTGACACTGATGCTCCCTGTGCTCCCTGCAGCCCCACGGGCTCCTGGTTCTTCAGGGCTGTTTCTTCTCACCCCTCCAAGCAGGTCACTGACACTGCAAGGCCCTGGGAGAGGGCTGGGGAAGCTGCTGCTGCTGCCCTGCCCTGGGTCACCGGTCTAATGAGCCGCCTCCGGCTTGGAGGCAAAGCCAAAGCAGTGCCCAGTTCCCAGTTCCTGGTGATTAAAACAATCCGAGCTCTTGGCGCTCCGAGGGCGGCGATTTACAAACAAAAAAGGCCCTTGTAGGGAATTAATTCTCGCCGTCTGTTGAAAAGAAAATATATAATTAGGTGGTTTAATTGGCTGGAGATGGCGAATTCCCAGCTTGGGTGGGAGTCCCCAGGTAGGTGCTGGTGGAGCTGTGTGATGCCAGGGGGTTTCTGCTGGATGTCATTCCCGTGTGCGGCTGGAGAGCGAGCGGTCCCGTCATCCTTGTGGTGAACCTTTCAGCTACTGGAAGGTTCTCTTCCCGTGGCAGGGGGTTGGAATTAGGTGATCTTTAAGGTTTTTTCCAACCCAAACCATTCCTGGATTCTGTGAAGGAAACAGCATCTCCATCTGGGAGGGGAGAGCAGCTGGATGTCACCTCAGTCCAGGCTGTCCTTGTCTCTGGGATCTCCATGATTTTTAACCCCAAAAATCTGCAGTATCCACAGGGTCGTGAAATCATGGAATTGATAAGGTTGGAAAAGGCCTTTAAGATCATCAGGTCCAACCTCCAGGCAGTAGGAGGGAGATGAAGGCACTTGGTTGTCCTGGTTTGTCACACCAAGCTTCGGCCTGGCCGGTTGGAGCAGAGCTCACGGCCTCATCATCCCCTAATCACGCACACTCTCTGCCACACAGAAGCATTAAACCCTCTAAGTAGCTCCTGGGGAGTTTCTTGCCTTTATAATTGATCTCAGATCCTCTCAGACAAGGTTTGTCATGGTCCAGTCTCCTCTCCAGGTCCTGCAGTGGGAGCTGATGTGCTCGGGGAGAATATAGTGTATCCTGTGTCGCCGCATAGCTGTGACCCGTGCTTTGCATTCCAAATTTAATTATAATCCAGGGGAGCCTGGGAGCTGGGAGTGATTTCACGGATCTCTTTAGTGTTTGCAGGTAGAAGATAACGATGCTTGTCGTAGCCTCACCTCTGTTTTGTGTTCACTTCCCCCCCTCAGTGAAAGACTATTTGCCATCTCCCACGCTGACCCACAAGAGAGCGTTCAGCGACGACGTCTCCCAGGTCAGCCCGGTCCTGGAGCCCAAAGCAATCCAAAGCCTGCAGCCAAAGAGCGATCCCGTGTCCCGTTCTTCCCTCTGCATCAACGGCAGCCACGTTTACAGCGACGAGCCCGCACCAAAGAGCCCCGCCTTGGTCCCTGGGCACGGCTCTGCCCCGCTGCCCGTGCCCGCCGTGCCCAGGAGGCAGGAGGAAGGCTTTGGCTTCACCCCCCTCCATCCCGACTCCCACGAGGTGCCCTGGGGGGTTGGAAGCTTTGAGAGGTCTCAGCAGCGAGATGAGCCGAGGTTCATCCCGTCTCCTCCCAGCTTAGCCTTGCAGGAAGAGCTCAAGGTCTCCACGAAAGCCGTCACGCTCAGCAACCATCTGGGCAGAGCCAGGATGGAGGAGAACAGCCGCCTGGAGAGCAAGCCCACCCAAGCTGCAGCACCCATGGTCTTCTCCTCGGACGCGGCCAAGGACAAACAGCCCGAGGAGACGAGGAAGGAAGAGAAGAAACCAAAAGGTGGCTTCTTCCACCACGGGGGCAACCGGAGCGACGCGGGCGGCAAAGGCCAGGCGGAGAAAGCGGGACCCTCCGCGCACGGCGCGGCAGCGGGAGAGGAGAGGAGTAAGAGCGGCGGCTGGTTCGGCTCCAAGGAGCCCAAAGATTCCCCTCAGAAACCCAGGTCAGTGGAACGGGGGTGTGGAGATGCAGGCCTTGATTCCGGCCCCAAATTCCCGTCTGCAGCGGCTGGTAACGCTCCCGGGATCAGCGGAGATCAGCTCAGGCAAGGTCGCAGCAGGGAAAACGCTGTGGAAAGGGAAGATGCTTCCTCGGTCTTAGGTGTCTCAAAGGGAACAGGGTTGTTCCTGGATCCTCCCCTGGCTTCTGCCACAGACCCACTGCGTTTATCCCTGTGGGATGTGTTTGCCACTGGGGGAAGGGAGGGATGCCCTTCGTGGAGAGGGAGATGTTTCCCTCTGCGGGGTGAGGCTCGGTGTGGTCACACCAAGTGTTTCTGTGGCCTTGGAATGAAGGATCATTATCCTTTAATTAGCTGGAAAAGCTTCCCTGGCAGTCGGTGTGAGATGTCGTGACATGGAATCACGTTATTTTTATTAACCTCCCACCCCCTCTACATGGTCTGGTCACTTTGATAACTTGAGGTACTATTAATAGTCCCAAAGTAACTAATCCCAACCCTGCTCTTCCCTCTTCCCATCCCACCCAGCCTTCCCTTCTCCCACTTACCAATCTCTAACTGTTCTGGCTTTGTGTGATGATTCATCCCTCCAAATCTTCAGCCCTGTGTTTGTGGCACACAAAAGGTGGTGTTTGTGCTGTTCCTGTGAGGAATTTGTCCCCTGTGACCATCCCTGGAGCCCCCAGGAGCTGAGCTGGGAGTCCAGAGGTCGAGGGTGTTATCAGGGGGAGGGAGGAAATGGGTTAAAAGCAGCCAGAAAAAAGAACCAGGAGTTGAGAGTTGGTTGAATCTACAAGGTTGATTTATTCAAGGGATTTTCTAATCTGGGCTGACTTTAACCTAATTTATTAAGCAGAAGGATTTGAATTCAGTCTAAGCCTCCTTTAATGAGGAGGCCACTCGTGGTTTATTCCACCTCAAAAGGTTCCCTCGTGGGTTAAACCTTTTAGAGGATGAGCACATCCCTCAGTGCGGCTTCAGGATGGGGCAGGCCCAGAATTCGTCCTCCAGAATTCCTGCTCTCCTCAGCCCACACGAAGGTGTCATGCTCGTAGTGGCCTCGAGGATCTGAGGCAGGTGGGAGCTGCTTCCCTGAGTCAGGAATATCCCACCTTGCAGGCCTGGGGCTCTTTCCCCCAAGGGCTGTCATGGGAGAGAGAAGGTTGGCACCATGAGATGGGAAGGACCAGGCAGGATGTGGGAGCTCCATCCTCGAGCTGCTCCAGCAGCAGGAGAGACAAGTGTGAGATCCTTGGACTGCCATGGCTGCGTTCCTGTGGGTGGGACTTTCATTCCCCATCCCTGGAAGTGTCCAAGGCCAGGTTGGACAGGGCTTGGAGCAACCTGGGCTGGTGGAAGGTGTCCCTGCCCACGGCAGGGGGTGGAACGAGATGATCTTTATGGTCCCTTCCAACCCAAACCATCCTGTGATTCCATGATTCCCAGGAAACTTGAAACCCCAGTAGTGATTTGGTGCCACATCCCAGGGCAAGATTTGTGGATGAGCCTGAAGGACACTGGTCTCTGGATCCTGTCATTGAGGAAGGACAGACTATTCCCACTCAAAGATTGTTCTTTTAATTTTGCCATCTAATTTTAGGACATAAATNGATGGGATGGGATGGGATGGGAGCTGCCCTCTGCATCTCCCTCTGGAGCCTTTTCCTTGGAAAATGGGTGAGAAAATGGGGTTTCTCCTGCTTGGAAGTTCTGGGAAGGAGGCAGGTAGGGCTGTGTGTTCCAGCCCGGTGCATATCTTTATGGTCCCTTCCAACCCAAACGCACAGCTGATTGCAAGGCAGGGATGTCTCCATTCCAGCTGGGATTTGGTTCCCGGAGCATCCAACCCAGCGGATAATCACCAGCAGCGCAGAGATGCCCTTAAACCCTGCTGGTTTCTAACAACTCCCTGCCTTTCCTTAAATGCTGGATACATTCCCAGCGTTACTCCTTTTCCAGAGGGTTTTCACTCCATGCTTTTTTTTTTGGTTTAAATCCACTTCAGTGCTCACAGTTTAATTTCGAGCTCAGCCGAAGCCGAGCTTTGCTGGGAGCCGGTTTGCCGAGGAAGGACCCCGTCTGTCCTGTGAGGGAAAACTCAGATGAGCCGTGCGACAGCAGCTCCTCCGGCTGGGATTCTCTCTCCCAGAAATAGCAATCGCTTGGAAGCAGTGCGGGATGGAGGGAACAGATTCACAGGAGCCCCTGTTGGGGTGTTTAGGAACATCTGAGTGGGTTTTAAATGCAATTTGCAATTGGAAAATGGGAAATAATGAGCCTAAAGTGGAGCAGGGGGGAATTAAAGTGGATGTTGGGAGAAGTGTCTGATGGAGGATGGGGAGGTGCTGGAGTGCCTGGCTGGGAAGGGCGTTTCTCCATCCCAGCATCCAGGGAGAGTGGGATGGATGAGAAGTTTTGGAAAGCAGAGAAGCATTTGGCCCAGGCCAGGCGGTGGCAGATGGGCCTGAGTCTGATTTGATGCCAGAATGGCCTTTCCATCATCACAGGGAGATGATTCGTCTCTGGCCTGCCTTTCCTGGTGCTTCATTACTCCTGACCATTAATTACGAGGCCATTGCTTCTTCTAATTGTACAGAACTCTGCCTTCTCTGACTTCATTCTCCTTCCTCACACTGAGTGACCTCGTGGACCTCAACGCTGAGTCAACTCAAAGCTGTTGAAGGGCTTATTAGGTCTTGGTGGCTTCCCGTGGAGAGAGGGCAGGAATAGGTGGGATATTGGGAAGGAATTGGTGGCTGGGAGGGTGGGCAGGCCCTGGCACAGGTTGGGCAGAGAAGCTGTGGCTGCCCCTGGATCCCTGGGAGTGTCCAAGGCCAGGTTGGAGCACCCTGGGCTGGTGGAAGGTGTCCCTGCCCATGGCAGGGAGTTGGAACAAGGTGGTCTTTGTGGTCCCTTCCAACCCAAACCATTCCATAATTCTTTGATCTGGGGGGGTTCTGTGGATGTCCATCTGCAGCTGGAGGAGCTTTTCATGTACTAGTGTAACTTGTAGAGCTGAAGATGGATTAACCTTTGCTCTGGAGACAACCAGCCTCTGAATCAAGCAGTTTGAAGTCTCTGACTTTGACCTGCAGAAAAGACTTTTTCCCTCCCGCTCCCCTGATTCTGGAAATTCAGCTTTGTGGTTCCTGTCAGCAGCATCTCCTCACCTTTGTGCCCACCTTGAGTAGTTCAAGTTTCACTGGAGCCGAACGTGGCGTGAGAGCATCCAAATCAGTCACTTTGCAAGAGCAAAAACCTCAGCCTGTAATTAGTTAAAATGGTCTGTAATTAGAAAAATGGTTCCAGCTGAGGTTTGAACTCGCCTGCAGCTAAGACAGGCTTGGCACAAGTCTTTAAACACTTGTTCTTGTAGAACACACCCTTTCTAAAATAAGGAGTTTGGGCTGAGTTTAACTTCATAAGAAGGCTTTTTTGTTCTGTTTTGGGTGGGTTTTGCTGAGCCATCAGCACGTGAGCTGGAGCTGCAAACCTGTCTGGGGACAGAACTGCACAGTTCTGCCTTCAGCCCTTATCACACCAGATTTTCCCTGATTCCTGACAGGGAAGCAGGTCCCTGGCTTTGCTAATCCACAGGAGCTCCCAGGCTTTGATGCTGCATTGAATGGGAGCAGTAGGAAGTCTATATTTGCTCTTTGGAGGTTGAATAGAAGACTCTTTGGGGTTTGTTGTTCTGAAGGTCGGCTGGTCAAGGGTTGTGTGTAAGGAAGGAGCTCAGCAGGTTTATTTGAGGCAAAGCCTGGGGCTCAAACAATCCTGTTTTCAGGGTGTCCTACAATGTCATCAGAGCAATGCAGGTCCTGCGTCCTATGGGGTGAATCCCCAGGATAAAATGGGGCTCCACCTTCGCCTTGGCAATAGGAGAAGTGAGAAGTTTGTGCTCTGTCTGGTAAAAATAGTTGCAATAGTTCCGTTTCAGGTTAAAAGCCCTTCCCTCTTTGCTGCTTTCATGTGGGGAAGATGGAAAATCCCTCCCCACCTCTGCTGTCACTCCCCTGCCCAGTGTCCATCCCCTTGTATCCAGCACTGAAGCCAAATACCGACTCAGATTCCTCACTGTTCCTCATGTGCTGCTAAAAAGTACATTTCCTAAAAGCTGGAAATGGGAGGAAGGTTCGGAATGGTTGGAGCAGGTGGGGCTGAACAGGCATGTGTGGGACAGCCCCCTCCAAAGCACCATTAACAGGGAATTTCGGAGCAGAACCTGGGAAGCTGCGGAGTTTGATGAAGAGGAGGATGAAGGCTATGATGTGACAACCACGATGTCATGGATGCTGTGGATGAATCCATGTGGGAACCATCAGGATCACATTTCTGGCACGTCCAGGGGAGCTGCACCGGCTGCATTGGATCAGTGGCAGGGATGGAGCTGGGATGAGTGTGAGGAGCCTGAAAATGGCTTTTGAAATGCTTCTACCTCCCTTTCTCCTGCTGAGCCTGCATTTCCCGGGGATGGACACAGAGCAGGATGGTGAGTCGGATCCAGAGCTGGCACCAGCTCAGCCCTGATGACACAAATCTGCTTTGTAGCTGTCCAGGTAAAGCACAGCCCCACTGCCACTCCTAAAAGTGGGAATTGGGCTTGGAGGTTTGCATCTGTCTGGGCTCCTACTGCCCGGATGTCTTGTAATTATTTTTTATTCCCGTGGTTTTGGGAGCAAATGCCTATAAAGGAGGATTTGTCCATTTTAATCGGGATGATGGACAGGTGAGACCCAAGGGGAAAGCAAAGTGGTTATTGCACAGAGAATTATTATAAATTATTTATTATAGGTAAATCCAGTTCTTTCACCTCCAGAATTCCTGTTGAAAAGCAGCACTTCCATATATTTCCTGACTCATTCCCTCTTGGGTTGCCACCCTGCCCAAAAATGTCCCGGGCTGCCGTGCCCGTCTCTTCCCAGCCTCTTTCTGCACCAATCCTGCAGTGCCAGCCCTGCTCGTGGCAGTGGGAGGAAATTCCTGATCCCTGCCAGGCTCTGAAGCTGCCACGGGGACCTCCAGCACCCCAATCCTGCTGATTTCCCACCCAAGTCTATGGAAAAACGGGGCAAAAAGCAGGTTGTGAGCGGGAGGGTCACGGCACATCCCTGTCTCCCGCCCTCCTAGGAGGGATTTTCCACTTGAGCTTCAGCACAGCTCTTCCCCTTCTGGCTGGATTCATCCCTGCCCTCCCCAAACTGCTGCTTCTCCAGAGCATGAGCTGTTTTATCTCCAGGGTGCAGAGTCACCCACCCTCCCTCCTGCAGATGGGCTGGGGCTGCCGCTCTCTGACTGCAGAGCTGGGGCGCTGCCCTGAGCCTGAAATCCACGCTGGGATCCACAGGGAAAAATCTCCCTGCATTGAACAAGCTGTTTCCAAGAGACATTTTTTTCCCCCTCCTCCATCAGGGGGTTGCTCAGCAAGATTTTATTTCCCTTTTTTTTCTTTGTTGCCAAGAGGCTAAAACACGTCTGTGAAGTGCTGCCAAACAAATAAATGAGGGCAGAAAGGTACCCGCTATTTATTTTGGCTGGCAGAGCCTTGTGCTGGGAAGGGGAGGAGGAGGAGAAGGAAAAGCAGCAGGAGGAGGAGGGTGAGTCAGCGTTTCAGTGCTGCAAAGAGCTCCCAGGCTGCTGCAAGCGGAGGTTTCCCTCTAGAGGAACCCGCAGGTCCTCCTCTCCTTGTTTCACTGAGCACTTCCAGCACCAGGGAGAACGGGAAAAGGGGCTTTTTGGGGATGGATTATTGGTGGGGAGCCGGAAGGTTTGTTGCCAAAAGAGGGGTGTTTGCCCCGGGGAAAGGGGTTGAAGGGTGATGGTGCAATTTGGAAACTCGGAGGGAAGTCACAGAATCTGAGGAAATGCCCTCAAGTTGCACCGATGGAGGTTCAGGTTGGATATTGGGAAAATTCCTTCCTGGAAAGGGCTGTCCATCCCTGGCACAGCTGCCCAGGGCAGGGCTAGAGTCCTCATCCCTGGAGGGGTTTAAAAGCCATGGGGACGTGGCACTGGGGGACACGTGTCAGTGGTGGCCTTGGCAGTGCTGGGGGAACAGTTGGACTGGATCTTAAGGGTCTTTTCCAACCTAAAGAATTCCATGATTCTTCTGCCTGCAGTTTGCAGCTGAGAGGGGTTTGTACAGCCCCTGAGCACACCCTGGTGGGTCCCAGCAGGAATGGGGACAGGCAGCAGAAAGGAAACTTCCATGGGGGGTTTAGAGGAGGAAAACCAGAATCCGACAGAAAAAGATGGATTTACATTCTGTCTTTATGTGTTTAGCCAATGGCAGCAGGTCCAGCACCCCGTGAGCCCCATCATGACTTTACAAGGGCCTGGAGGGACAGGACACAGGGAATGGCTTCCCAGTGCCAGAGGGCAGGGCTGGCTGGGATATTGGGAAGGAATTGCTGGCTGGGAGGGTGGGCAGGGACTGGCACAGGTTGGGCAGAGAAGCTGTGGCTGCCCCTGGATCCCTGGGAGTGTCCAAGGCCAGGTTGGAGCACCCTGGGCTGGTGGAAGGTGTCCCTGCCCATGGCAGGGGGTGGGATTGGGTGATCTTTAATGTCCCTTCCTACCCAAACTGTTTCATAATTCCATGATGATTTGGGGAATGAAGAACAGGATCGCCTTGGGTGGGTTTGAAGAGATCTCGAGGCTGTTCCTCCACCTGTGCAGGTGCAGTTTGGGGCGAGGGGCTGCTCTGGCATCAGCCACCCCCTGAGGAAGGAACATCACCCACTCAGCCTTTGGCAGCTCTGCAGGTCATTAGCCATGAGTGCTCATTAGGAGCTGCAGCTGATTAATGCTCTGGAGCCATTTCGTGCTGGAGCCCAGCAGAGCCGGATCAGGCCTGGGATGCTCTTACTCAGCACTAAAGGATGCTCAGGCAGAGGCACAAATGATGGATCTTGGTCTGGACCAAGGCATGGAAGAAGTGCCAGCAAGGAGCAGCACAAGCAGAGGTAGGGCAGCAGCGTGTGACGCCGCAGCACCTGAGTTTGTGGTGGTCCAGCTTGGACTTTGCCACCTTCCCTTTCCAGCTGGAAAGGAAAAATTGCCGTGTTTTGCACCGTTAAAACCCGTTTGTGGATGTTGTGGGGTCACCCAGGTGGATCTTGGGTCATGAGCAGCTGTGATTCTCTTCTGGGGAGCTTAAATTCGAGGGTGGTTAGGGAGAGAGGTGCAACCACCTGCTGATTCCTGGGTTGGGAATGCCAGGAGAGCTTGGCTTCCAAGCAGAGACTGGCTCCTGCTCCCTCTGGAGTGGTTTGTGCCTAAAGGTCCATCAGCTTCTCCCGTCACTTCTCCTGGAGGTCTGTGCCCGGCTGTGAAGGGAGTTGTGACCAGGGGAGGTGCATTCCTGGCTGCTCCGAGCAGGAGAGGACACGGAGACACGTCGGAGCACGGCTGGGCTGTTTGGGGACCAGGGTGGGCACGGCCACCACTGCTTAGTGACAGCAGGAGAGGGCACCCACGAGCTGTGTCTGCCCACAAGTGAGCGGCAGGTTTGAGTGGAAATGAAGGGTTTGGGCCCTTTCTGTGTCCCTGAATTCCTGATTCTCCTCAGGGGTGTCCGGCGCAGTGTCCCGTGGGTGCTGGAGTTGAGCCTGTGGCGCTCGGCCACTTCATGTCATCTGCCTGAAAATTGGGATAAGGGGATTTGGTGCCGTTGGTGGCATAAACAAGCACCTTTCCAAGGAGCTGCTCGGAGGATGATGCATGAGGGGGGCTGTGAAGCTGCCGGGAGCGGGGGAATGGGGCCACATGGTTGGTGCACCGCTCATGGTCCAAGCGGCGCTCCGACACATCACCCTTCCCACTTCAAAACCAACCAACACCACCTGCACCATCACCCAGCGTTAACTTTTGCCTCAAGATGGCATTTTTGTGCTTTAAAACGTGGCCGAGGCATTTTGTGCCTCCACAGTAGCATGAAAATAGTTGCCCAAGCAAGTTGGTGTGTTCGATTTTGTGTTTGGCTGTGATCTTCCGGTGCTGCCTGCGATCCCTTCCAGCAGCTCCGGAGGAAAACCCCATGGTGTGACCCCAGGGCTGGGCAGAGCCTGTGGATGTTGGCAAAGCAATTCATTTGTTCATTCCTTGTGATATACCCAGTGCTGGCTGATCCATGTCCGTGTTCCTCCCAAAACAAGAGTGGGGGCTGTGAAATCCCGATGGATCAGTGACAGGGCTGTGCCGAGCGCCCCTCTCCTGGGAATGGGAATGCTCCTTCCAAGGGGGAGTCAAGGGGATGGGATGGGGGCTCAGGAGGAGGGAGCGTGGCAGTGGGAGCACCGGTTGGGCTGTGGACCCTTCACAGCACACACTTTGTGATGTGAAAACCATTGAGCCTGGTGAGGCTTCCTTGAGTTGTTCCCAAAGGGAGGTCAATGAAATCTCAAAGACAGGTCAGTGTGGCCCCTCTTGAAAAGGCAACAAAGAACTGGTCTCCTCAGTGATTCCCAGAGATTCTGGGGACTGACAGTCTGAATTCCAGATGTGCTGAATCCCTTCCTCCTTCCTGGGATTCCCCATGGGGTTCCAGGCATCTTGGGATCTCAGGCCAGAGGTGACATGGCAAAGGGCGTGTGGAAGGCTGGGCAGAGTCTGGAATGGGGCCAGGGTCGCATCCTGCTCCTTCCTGCTTGGCTCTTGTTCCTTGGCCACCTGCAGCTGTGCTCCCCCCCACCCTGTGCAAGAGGGAGCACCGTGTCTGCTGCCACCCTGGTAATGTTGGCAAACAGAGAACGAGGCACTGGGGTGAACTGGGAAAGACTTTACTGGTTCAAGTAATCCTGATCTAAGAGCCCAGCCCAGCTCCTCATGCACAACCTGCCCTGGGCTGGGGCACCAGTGTCAGGACAAAAACCTGAGCCGAGTCCTTGGGCTGCAGGAGGTGGGAAAAAGCTCCCGGGCTCTTGAGCTTGCTGAGGCAGAGAGGGGAATGTGGAGGACCGTTCTAGGAGAAGGGCTGCCCTTTCCTTTTTGTCGTGCATGCCCTTTCCATGCCTTGACTCCATAATCATTGCTCTGCCTAACAAGAGCCGAGAATGTATTTGGTCATTGCATTGCTTGAACCGAAGCGTTTGTGGTGTGTGTGGTGTGTGCTCACAGCTCTGTCACAGCATTAACCAGGAGGACTGTTTTGTCTTCCCTCCACAGCCTGGAAGTGTCTCCTCAGGTAGAAACCAGCTCAGATGCTCCTTCTCATTTTCCTCCCTGCTCCCCCGCCCCGTTTCCTCCTGCCCATCTCGCTCGCATGCCAAGCTCTAACCTCCCTCCCGCTACTGGAGACAGTCAGGCCGGATGCTTGTCCCCCACCAACCCATTCCTCAACTCCCTGCAGAGCAATCCCTTCTTTGAGGACCTCCTCGCTGACCAGGTACTAAATTCTCCTTCACCTACTCACTTTTTCTCTAGTTCCCCGTGTGAGCCGCATGCTTCACCAGAGGTCGCTGGGAGCTTTTATTCCTCTGAGGATTGCAGTCCCTCTGCCTCCCTAAGGCATGCAGACCCAGAGAGGGAGTCTCCAGCCCAAAGCGTTGGTGTCCCCGTTCCTGAAACTACTCCCCCATCTCAAGGAGACCTTCCTCCTCCGGACACCGAACCCGCCGTCCCCCTGCCCCTCTCGGAGTGGGACGACACCTTCGATGCCTTTGCCACCAGCAGGCTCAAACCGGAAGGGAAGAAGGAAAACTTCTTTGCCTCCCTGGCAGCGGAGGGCATGGCTTTCATCGACGATCCCAGCGCAGCCAGCCCCACGGAGAGAGCGGCCAAGCCTGCCCACGAGAAGGGCACAAAAGGCTTCGAAAAGGCCGATCCGCAGGTGGGAGCTGAAATCCCTGCAGCTCTGCGGCCTTGGACCGGTTTCTCCAGTTTGGACGTGGGGGCCAACCTGGTGAGCACAACCCAGGAAGCGACGGTGATAGAGGACGTGCTGAGCCCCGTGTCAGCGGGGGCCACGGGGAGGAGGAGAAAAAGCAGCACGCCCACGGTTTGGACAGCCGCGTTCGCATCGGGAAACTCCGCGGAAAAAGAGGCTCCGACGGCACCGAGGGCTGGAAACAGCGCTAGGGAGGGAGGGGACAGCGACGAGGAGGAATCCTCTAGTGCAGGGACAAATGGCTGGATGACCATAGCCACCGAGACTGCTCCTGAGCCCTCGGAGAGCACCCGAGGCGTGGCCGAGGAGCGCGTGGGTCCGGACGGCGCGTTCGGCCCGCGACCCGCCTTCCTTGGCGACGGCGCCTTCGAAGCCGGCGGCGCCTCCCGCGTGCTGCCCAGGAGCACCTTCCCCACCGAGCTGGCCCCCGAGACCCTGCCGGGCAGCGCCGTGGCCGCCGTGCCCCCCAGGGTGCTGGCGGACACGATGGCACGGCCGGGGACGGAGCCCCAGGGCGCCGGGAGCGAGGAGGGCGCCTTCGACATCCGGACGTCGGTGTACCGGCTGCAGGCCAGCATGCGGCTCGAGGCCGGGGAGAGCCTCGTGAAGCTCAGCTCTGACATCCGCGAGAGGCACGTCGTGCTCTCCCCGTGGGCAGGGACCCAGGGGCGGGAGGAGATCGTGGCTGTGCCTCCCCCAAAGCCTCCCAGGTGGTTCGCAGCCGCCGGTGTCGGTGGGGACGGCGAGGAGGAGGAGGAGGAGGAGGAGGAGGCTCGTGGCCCGCAGCGAGGCAATGAGGAGGGGCGAGGGGAAGACATGGAGGGCCCCAAAGCAGACGTGGAGTTGCCAGGGAGCCGTGTGAGCAGCGAGCCCCCAATCCCGCCGTCTCCCAGCCCACCCGCACTGGGAGTGGACATCGCCAAGAGCGAGTTTCCAGTCTCTAGGGATGCTGACCCTGTGGACTCGGCAGCTGATTCGGAGGCGAGAGCCAGCAAGCTGGGAAAAAGGGACATCTCTTTGGGGGAAGACCCATCGGAGATGAACGAGACGGATGTGGCTGAGCAGTTTGACACTTGTGCATCCAAGTTCTCCCTGGATGGATCAGGCCCGTTGGGTGCTGAGCAGAGCTGGAGCCAGCCCCCATTATCCCCTCAGGCGGGGGCCACAGACAGTGCCAGGTGGGAGATGGCCTCCAAACAGGAGCCTTTCCCTGAGGAGCTCAGTATTTCAGGACTAAACCCACCTTCCAAGCTAGACCTGGGCCAGCCAGAAACGTTCTGGACGGCTCTGGAGGAGCAGGAGTCAGCTGGTCATCCCGCTGGTCTCAGCCCAAGGTTAGCACGTGGGGAGAGCCCAGCCCGGCCGGAGCCACCATGGGATGATGGCGAGGGGCGAGAGGGACGCCAGCCTGGGCCCTGTGCCCCTGTGGCCCTGGCCAGCCCTCCTCAGAAGGCAGAGCAGGGCAGACCCCCGCCCAGCGAGCCCCAGGGGCCGTGGCCTCCGGCAGACGGCAGGATAGACTTCAAGAAGGCCGATTTCTGGAAGCCAGATAGGGCAGAGGAGAGGCACAAGCAGAAAGCTTCAGCCCCGAGAAACCCCTTCGCTCTGGCCCTCAGCCCCAGTTCCCCCAGCAATCCCTTCACGGATACCCCCCCAGACCCCCTCCCTGCTCAAGCTGCGCTGCCTGAAAAGCTTGAGCATGGAGAGCTCAGCATGGCCAGCGCCCACGGGGAAACCCTCGGGCGAGGCTTCCAGCCCACTAACCCCGCCGGGACCCCGCTCGTGCAGCCTCCCTTCCTGCATGTCAGCCAGCCCTTGGCCTTCTCCACCCCTTTCCTCGTGGCTGCCACTAACCCCGAGCAGTTTGGTTTCCCCTGCCCTGCCGCGTGCCCCGCGAGCCGCGGGGTGCCCGCCGCCTCCAGCCGCGCAGCCGCCCAGCCCTGCCCTTTGCCGCAGCCCGGGGACACGCAGGCTTCAGCGCCCGTGGTTTTGCCCAGGGAGACACAGCCAGCTGAGAAGCCCCTTTTCCAGCAGACGACCAGGTGAGCACTCCGGGGAAGGCGAAGGGTGTGTTTGGTCGAGGTGGAGCCCATGTCCCTTCTGCTCTGACCAGGGGGATGGTGAGAGGAGCCCGGCGCGGTGCCGGCAGCTCCGAGGAGGCGGCTCCGTGTGTTGCCGCAGGTCCTCTTCCCTCACCTTCCCGTGGTCCCAGAGAGTCCAGCCTGAACCGCTTGAAGCCTCGGCTTTCTGGGATCACGGCAAGGAATGGCCACCGGTGTCCTGTGTTTTCCCTGACGAGGGCAAATGGTTTGACGCATCCACGACCTGCCCCAGCTGAAAATTCGGCCACCGCACCCGCATTGCCCTCACTGCTAATTTTGGCTCCATCATCTTCCCCGTGCTTGCCAAATAAATGCGTTTTCCATGTCTGCCAGGAGAGCTTCCAGCTGTTCCTGCTCTCCTGATTCCCTCATGGCATGTGCACCAGCTGCTGCCCCTTCCCTTTCCATTCATTCAGCTTCGGTTTCTTTCCTTTGGAATGCCCATCGGGTACTAAAAACCTTCTTCTCTCCATAGCCAAAAAAAAAAGGGGGAGTAGTTTCACCAGGGCAAAGTTGGAACACCCTCCCTCCTGCCGAGGTGCCCGTTGGTTATGAAGCAAGTGGGATTTGGATTTGAGGATAACGGGAATGGGAAGGGGGGAACGGTGGTGGAAAGAAGGGGAAGTTCCTCCTCCTCCCAGGTCAGTCGTGGGCTTGTAGAAGCCATGAAGTAAAGATGGTGAGCTGTGGGCTTTGGATCTTGCTCTGTGTCCTTCAGTTCCTTGGGTTTTCCTGGTACTCCTTCTGGGCAGGAGAAGGTTGTCCTGGGCTGTCTGCCCAAGGATCAAGCTCTTGTGGTGATTTATTAAGCTCTAGCAGGGATTGACTTGCTCAGCCTCACTGATCATGAGGCAAGTGGAGCTTCACGGGGGCACTGAAATGGTAAAATGCCACCTGGCCCAAGAACAACGTTGGTCACAGCCCTGGGGACAGAAAGGGCAGGAGAATGGGCCAGCAGAACTCAGCTGAGCTCCAGCCCTTCTGCGTGGGATCCCTCTTTGGCTTGGACTCGGGTTTGAGGAGCAAAATGATCTTGGGAACAAAGACCAGCAAGAGCTGGGGCTGTTGGATGATAGTTTTTCTTCTTATTTAGGCCAGATCCTCAAATCAATTTCAATCAGATTATTCATCTTCCAGCAGATAACCTTGTTCCAAATTTTCAGGGATGGAATACACAAACCTCCTGAATCTTGTTATGTTTCATGGAAAGAGAAGTGTCCTGCAATTCCAAAGGGGAAAATGAGGCAATGAGGGAAGTACAAGGCCCTCTGTGTCGATAGTGTGAGCTCATGGTCATCTTCAAGGTTGGTTGTGCATCCATCCAAGGCCTGGATGGAAATGGGCTTGGACCTGAGGGCTGGTCATCCTATCAGTACTGGCTTCTGTCCTGATACATGGCTGAGAAGTCCTGGAACTTCTCTGCTCTGGTTCCTCTACCATGTTTTGGATGCTGGGATTGAAGAGCCTTTGAAGAGTCTCCAGGTGTCTCTGGAGGAGAGCTTTGAGGTTCTGCAGTGCTTTGTCAGAGTGGGGAGATGTGACAGTTGTCATGGGGGGAAGAGAGGAAAGCTGGAAGGACCCTTTCCCAGGTCTCCATGGCCATGCTTCCCATCCCTAGAATAATCTCCTGTTAGGACAGCACATGGACAAGGAAAGATAGGGTAGAAAAAAGGAAAGTCTTCAGCCTTGGAACAGTCATTAAGGCTTGGCCTTAGGGACATTTTCAGGGACAAAAGTGTCTTTTTCTTCCATCAGAGAAAGGAGGAGCTGGTACCTGGTGTGGACTGTTAGGAGTCTGGTCTGCTAGGGTTGTGTGTCCCCCTCAGGAAAGCTGGAAAGTGGCTGTGGGGGTCCCATGTCCCCTTCCCAAGTGGCCAGAGGGCTCTGCTGGTCATCTGGTGGGTAAGGTGGGTGCTCAGAGCATCAGCTGTGAGAGGTGTATGGAGGGTCCTTTTTGGGGAAGGGTGGGATGGTGCCTTCACTGCTGGGAAGGCGCCCTTGGTCACATCCCTGGGACAGGTGGGACCTCAGGGACAGCCTGTGACCATCCTTTAGGGACTCCACTGCCTTGGAGGGGTCCAGCAGTTGTGCAGCTCCTCACCCATCCTCAGGAACTGTGTGACTGTTCCAGCCTGTCATGGTGCTGGCAGGTGACAGGACTGGGGACATCACAGGTGCCAGGGTGTCGTTGGCACATGTGCTTTGGGCCTTCCTCACGTCAGGGGTGCAGCAGAACCATCACCTTCTGGAAATGAGGTTTCAGGTTAAATCCTGTGCCAGTGTGTGTGACCTAAGTGCCATCCTTGTAGAGCCCTTGGAGCTTGGAGAATGGCTTGGCACATCCATGGATAGACCTGGGAGATCTGACCAGGAGGTCAGGCATTCCCTTTCCCCCTGTAGACCCTTTCTCCATGGAGATCTGGCCCTCAGGCTCTGTGTGCTGCTCCAGCCACAACGGATTGATCCCCTTGGATTTGTCCTTTGTTGTCTCCTTCTCTGTGAGAAGCATTTTAATGGGATGATAAAGATTCCATCTCGGAGGAGTGTTTTTCACTGTGCTCAGCAGTGACCTTGGGAGTGTTGGTGAAGCTGTGACACAGCAAGGCTGGCTCAGAGAGGGGGACAGGGCTGGGCCACTGTCACCCTGAGAGGTCTCACCTTGACCTGTGAAGCTCCATCCTAGACTTAGGTCCACTCAGAGATGTGGTTTGAGCCGCTAGTTCTTCTCTCAAGTTCCATTAATCAACCAGCAGATGGAAACAGGTCCAGCTTCTTAGTGGATCCATCAGGACTTCAGAGCTGGCTGTGAGGTGTGAAACAGTCTCTGCTGCCCTGGAAGAACCTGGTGCCAGCCATGCTGGGCCAGATGCAGGTGGAGCTTTGGGATCCTCTTGGAGTGGCAACAAGAGGGGGCAGAGCCCTGCTTTGCTCGGCAGGAGCCCTGCACACCCCACCCTCTAAGCAGGAAAGGGTGGGATATGGTTTCTTTTCAAAGGTACCTTTTCCAGCTCTGCAGAAATGACTGTCCCCACTGGCCAGGGGGCTGTGACCAGACCTGCAGTGGGAGATGTCCCCCTGCTTTCCAAAGGCATCCAAGCTGTCCCACTGGCATCCCAAGTGGGTTTCATTCCGCAGAGTTATGTCAGTTTGCTCCCAAGGTTTGGACATGCTGTGGTGTCTCTGTGCTGGCTGTGGGGGTGCACGAGGTGGTGGTGACATTTGGGGCTGCTTATCTTCAGGTCTGGCTGTGATAAGGAGTCCTGGTGACTCCCCAAGATGTTCTCCTCACAGCTGCTGGACCTTTGTAGCGTGGTGATTACAGCTCTGCTGGTGCAGGGTTTGGTTCCCAGCGGGGAGTTCCTGAGGCTCACGTGCACAACAGCAACTTCTCCAAGCCCTGACACTGTCAGGGGACTCCCACTGAGGTCTGTGGGATCCCTCTTCATCCTTTCAAGGTGTCCAGGAATCCTGGGCTCTGTCCACATGCTTGGGCAGCTCTGACAAGAGACCATAGAACCACAGAGTATCTCGAGCTGGAAGGGACCCCCAAGGACCATCCAGTCCAACCCTCAGCCCTGCACAGACACCCCACCAATGCCACCCTGTGCCCCAGAGCATCATCCAAACCCTCCTGGAGCTCTGGCAGCCTCGGGGCTGTGCCCAGTGCCCTGGGGAGCCTGGGCAGTGCCCACCACCCTCTGGGGGAAGAGCCTTTCCCTGAGATCCCACCTGCCCCTGCCCTGGCACAGCTCCAGCCATGCCCTGGGTGCTGTCCCTGGTCCCCAGAGTGAAGAGATCCGTTCTGCCCCTCCATGTCCCCTCATAAGGGAGCTGATTTTTTGGCTTGTTGGAGCTGGTCAGTGGCTACCAGTGCTGTCCCCTCCTAACATGTGGATGGCAGGAGGCATCACCGTGGTTGAAAAGAACTTTCAGACCATCAGCACAATGGGGGGATGGTTTGGTACCTCCTGATCCCACCACCATGGACAAGGCACAAGGACACCGGCACCGTTTGGACACGCAGCAGTTGGGATTGTCACCCTCTGCAGGGTGGCTGCTCACCCCGTGAGAGCAGAGGCTTTGCAGAGCTCCAGGGGAGATGTTTGGATCTTTCCATCCTGAGGATGGGGCAAAGGTGTGCCTGTTCCTTGCAGGAAGGTAGAGCCAGGTCACTTCTCTTTCCATCCTGCTGAAAAGCAAACAGACTTTGCTTAAGCCCAGAAAAAACCCTTTTGGGTGAAGAATGAGGCAAAATCAATTAAAATGTTACCTGACTTAACTGAGTTCTCACCCTCCCTTTTGGCCTAGTGGAGGGAGACAAATTCTGTGGTGGCTTCCAGGCAGGTGGAACCCAACTTTTGGGCTGGAGCATCACTGAAGCATCAGTAGTGACCCCCCAGTCTAACTTTGGGGGCTCCTGGACAGCAAAATGCCCACCTGGGCAGCAGATGTAGCAGCCCCTGATTACGCTGGGCCTGGGTTTGGTCTTCCCATGGGAGTTTTGTCCCACAGCCTTCCCAGTGTGGACTGAGCACCATGTGGGCACAGGGCCTGTTCTGTATCTCAGCCAAACACATGTTCTGGGCCTCCTTATCTCCTGCCTGGGTGGAAATGGCTCCATGGGTTGTCTGCTCCGCAGGGTGCTGGTTCTCCTCCCTCTCCTCGGAGCAGGAGAGCTTTGGGCAGCTCAGACACCCAGGATTTAGCTGTGCCTGAAATTTCTGAGTGGCTTCCATCTCCACGAAGCCCACAGGGAGAGGCAGCAGCGTCGCTCCGAGCTCAGGAGGGTGTTATTATAACTGTCCAACCTTGTTCTCCCCAGTCCCCACCCCGTGAAGCCCATCAGCGCCGCGGTGCAGGAGGTCTCCGGCGAGAAGAAGCAGCAGCACAGGTCCAGCCTGACCACAGCACTGAGCAATGGCCTGGAGAGGCTGAAGACAGCCACCACGAGCAGCGTGCAGCCCGTGGCCCCGTCCTCCCACCTGGAGAAAACGGAGCCCAAGAAGTTAAAGGTAGGAACCCACCGCCTCCGAGGTGAGAGCGGCACCCACACCCGCCCCAGGTGTCCCACAGCTGGTGCCACGGGGGCAGAGAACTGGTGATGGAGGAGGTAGAACAGGGTCCTGCCACAGGGTGAGTATTAATCCTGGATCATGGTTGCTCAGGATGGATGTAGGACTCCCACCAGCCTCCCTTCCTCCATGACCTGGTCTCTGGACCTTCTCACCCCATTGTTGTTCTCCTGTTGCTCGCTTTGGTTTGGGTTTTTTTATTGTACAGTGTGGGAGTGAATCCCTGGTTATAGAATCATGGAATGGTTTGGGTTGGAAGCGTCCTTAACGATCATCTTGTTCCAACCCTCTGCCATGGGCAGGGACACCTTCCACTAGACCAGGACAGCCTTGCTGCACCCTTTGTGGTGCCACAGGTAGTTCAGGCTGTGGGTTATGGGCATCTCAGCTTTTCTGGGATGAGGTCCTGCTTCCCTGTGCTGCTTCAGCCTTTCCAGGTTTGGAAAGAAGACACACATAAAACCAGGATTGCTGTGGTGGTTGTTGGACCATGCAAACAGTAAAGGGAGCAGCGGTTTTAATTCGACTCACTGGATGTTCCTCTTGGTTTCCACCACAGGATCCCACCACGCTGGACCAGTCAGCCAAGTATTACCACTTGACCCACGACGAGCTCATCCAGCTCCTGCTGCAGAGGGAGATGGAGCTGAGCAAGAAGGAGGAGCACATCCACGAACTGGAGAACTACATTGACCAGCTGCTGGTTCGCATCATGGAACAGTCCCCCACGCTCCTCCAGATCCCACTGGGGGAAAGCAAGACCAAGTAACCTCTCCCCAGAGACAGCAGCACTTGCCTAGAGCACTTCTCCAATAAACACGCTGCAAACATCCCTGCACTCCCCCCTCCTCTTCCAAGAGGGCTCCAGTGGCTTCTGTTGCAGAGTTTAGCAGGAAAGGTTATCTGCTCCTTCCCAGCCCAAGCTTCTCCCAGCTCTGGCTCCAGGGAACTGTAGGGTGATGGGCACTCATCCACCCTATGGGGAGGAGCAGAGCCCTCCACGAGAGGCAGGTGCCTCCTTAGGTTCCTGTCGTTGTGACCAAGTGCCATCTCCTCAGGCGCTCACCCTGCCAGTGCTTTAAGCGGCCCATGAAGCGGCCTAGAAACCACCTCGCCCGTGACTTCATCCTGCTGCTGCTGCTCTTCTGCCCACACTCTCCCTCATCTCTCTTATGAAGTGGTGTCCCCTGGCTGGAGGATGGTGTTGAACTGGTTGATGGCACCAAACCCGGCGAAGCTCCACCAGCGTGTTACTGCAGAGCAGGGCTGTTGTTGGATGCCTCCTCCCCTTCCTGCCCCATTTACCCCCCCAGAAGAAGGGTCTGTGCCTGAAGAGCCAGCTCCAGTTTGTGCCAGCTCCTGCCCACTGGGAGATGCTACACAAAGGGCCAGCAATGGAGTTGGAGGCCACGAAGGACTCGATCCCCTGGCACTGCCCGACCGTGAGCTGTGTCGGCTCCTTCACTCCGTGGGTGCAGAGTGGTGACGCTGCCGCAGTTCCTCAGAACTCAGCTTGCAACTGGAAAAGGGCCAGCGATGGTTTGTGCACCACGAGGGCTCCAGGAGACCTTTCTGCAATCCCACCCACCCCCCGCCCAGACTGGCTGTGCCCTGGGGGGACTCCTGTGTGTATAAACCACAGCTCAGCTTTCCACTCAGCATCCCACGGGAATTGCTTTCCACAGCTGCCCCCACCGTTGGCTCTGTGTTGTCTTTCCCAACAGGAAAATGCCATTGGATCGAAGCCCATGCATGTCTGACCACCCGGCCACCTCCGCACGGCTTGGGTGGGATCAGACACCCACCAAACACTCCCTGTCCCAGTTTACAATCCAGGAATCCCACCCTTCTCCGGTTGGATCAAATCCACGTGCCAGTGTTGGATCTCCTGTTGGGAGCTGAGTGCTTCCAGCTGCTGACCACGGAGTGACCGTCCAAAGGGCTCCAATTTATGTGGTTTAATAACAGTCCAGCACAGGTCTGAGTTTGGAGGTGCTGTGAGAGGGGATAGAAAGGCTGTTTCCTCCCCTCTCATCCTGCCAGGCTTTTGGATAGAGAAGGTGCCGGTGCAGGTGGAGGATTGGTTGATGTGGGACATGTAAGGCACCTTCTCCCTCTTCTGTATCTCCCCAAGTTACTGGATTCCTTTAAAACCTTCCCACTCTTTCCTCCTTACCTGCTGCAGGACATCCCATGACTTTGGAAATCCGTGCCTTTTGCCATGGGGCAGTAGCAATTTCCTACCCAAAAAGGCTGTGAGATCCAATTCTCATTTCCACGCCACCCATCTGGGGCAGGTTTCTTGTCTGTTTTCCTGCTCATCCGAAAAAAGTGAGTTTATTTTTACATGCAGAGCCTTCCCACCCCTGTGTGCAGGTACTTTGGGTCCTTGGCAGGAGTTCCTCACAGGAAGCTCATGGGACGTGGGAGGCAGAGAGATTAAGAGATGACATGGGGAGGAAGAGCAGGCCAAATATTCCAAGACTAAATCCAGCTGGATAAAGACAGTACTGGGTCAGGAGAGGAGATTTGGTCCTGTCTGGTTAGACCCTTGGAAGAGGAGGAGGATTTGCTACCTGGGAAGGTACCAGCCATGAACTTCCACTCCCACATGCCGTGGTCCCTCGTAGGGAATAATCTGGGGGTTTGCACTTCTCCACCTGTTCCTCCTGTCTTTACCTTCCTTCTCCCTGTGATTTCTGGGACAAGATGTGAAGGTCAGAGAGATGATGTTTCTCCCGTTTCAGAAAGCCCCGGAAACCTCTCTCTGCCTGTAGAATCAGACCCATGGCCTGAGCACCAGATTCCCTTTCCAAGTGCCCAGAGAAGCTCTTCCTTTGAGCTGAAGGCCGGCAGGGAGGAGTCGTGGACAGCTGGATTGCAGTCCAGCCCTGGGAAAGCAGCACAGCATGGGAACGTGGGCTGGGAGAAGGGGCAGGTGTGGCTCAGGTGGGCATTAATAAAGGGGGGGATAGAGCCAAAATCCCACGGGAGAATCCCACACTGGCTCCCCACTCCCTAAAAGACATCTGCTCCCGTGGGCCTGTCCCATGGCAGCGTTGGCGTTCCAAGGATCTGGCTGCACCTCCTCCCTGCCTTTTCTCCTCCTCTTCCATCGTGTCTCACCGCCTCCCTCAGCCCCTTCTGCCTTAGTCAGCTCTGCCTTTTATTTCTCCAAAGCTTGAATGTTTTGCACTTGAATATATAAAGTTACTCTCGGAGCTCAGCAGGCGCTGCCGGCTGTGCGGCCGTTCCAGCAAGAGGAGCTTCCTCATCTTCTGCCTTTCCAGCCCAAGGTGCTTTCTCATCTTCTGCCTTTCCAGCAATAGGTGCTTCCCCATCTCCTGCTTTTCCAGCCCAAGGTGCTTTCTCATCTTCTGCCTTTCCAGCAATAGGTGCTTCCCCATCTCCTGCCAATCCAGCAATAGGTGCTTCCTCATATCCTGCCGTTCCAGCAATAGGTACTTCCTCATATCCTGCCTTTCCAGCAATACCTGCTCCTTCCATCACCTGCTTCTCCAGCAATTTTCCTTCCATTTCCTGCCTTTCTAGCACTAGGTGCTTCCTTCTCACCTGCCTTTCCAGCAATAGTTTCTCCCTCCATCACCTGCCTTTCCAGCAATAGAAGCTTTGGCATCTCCTGCCTTTCCAGCAATAGGTGTTTCCTCATCTCCTGCCTCTCCAGCAATAAGTTCTTCCTCGTCTCCTGCTTTTCCAGCAATACCTACTCCCATCACCTGCTTTTCCAGCAATACCTGCTCCCTCCCATCTCCAAGGGCCAAGGCAGGGTATGGCACAGGTCCCTTGGCACTGGATGTGAGGCAGGAGCTACAGAAGGAACGAGCAGTGATGGATGTTTTGTGTCTGTCCTCGAGCGTTTAGAAGTCCAGAGGTTATCTACAAATCGACTTGTGTTTAGGAAAAGGCATCTTTGGGATGCTCCTGTCTCTGTTCTCTGTTTCTCCTCCCCACTGTCCTGAAAATGTGGGGTTCCCCCCCCGTCCCGGATTTATTCTGCCCACAAGAGCAGCAGCTTGGCTACGCAACAGCACCGAAACCAGAGTCTGTTTAATTTCCTGTTAGAAGTTCCCCGAGGGAAATGGTCTTGAGGACCCAAATGTTTTCTCCTAGAGAGGAAGGATGAGGAAAAGAACTGGGTGGGGGAACGTTCTCAAGTTGCCCGTGTTCTGTCTGGGGTTTGTCTCCACATTTAGTGATCCGAAGCTCCGTATTTAGTGGTTTATTTGCAAGCCGCGGGGCAGGAGCAGCATTCCTGCTCCCTGTTGGGCTCCGAGCTCTGCTGAACCCAGCAGGCCAGAAGGTTTTGCTGGACCAGCAGCAGCTTTTCCCCAGTTCCCGTTTAAACACAGCCATAACAATTGCTCTGTGGTTTTGCCTTTCCCTTGGACTTTGTTTCTCCACGCTCAAGCTGTTCCATGAAGTTCCAGCAGGGTGCTGTGGCTCTGCTTGCAGTGTCAGCCCACAACTGGGTTTCTTGCTTTTCAGGAACTTTGGCCAAGCAATTTCTTTTCACCTTGACTGGTCCTTCTGGTCCCATCGTGGGCCAGAAGAACCACCAGGGTTTATCCTTAAACTGGAACAAACCTGAAGGGATGTGGAACCTCAAGTGTAGACTCAGCCTTACGACTCCTCCGTGAAGAAACCACCGTGTGTCTCGTGTTGGAAACGTGGGGTGGAAAAACATCCCAAAGTGGGAAAAGAAGCGTCAGGGGGGTTTTGGAGTTGTTGATTTCCCTGTACTTCACGTTCCAAGGAAGTGGGTTCTGTGCGTTTCATGTTTTAATAGTTGCAACTAATGTTTATAAAGAGCTTGTTATTTACGTTTTAAGCACTTTAAAAAAAATAATAAAAGTTGTTCAAGCTGTTCCTAGATACTTCTGATTTATTGACAACAGCGTCTGTGCTGATGGCGCTTGGACAGTGAGTGACATTTATCTGTTTATTTTCTGAAGGAGGATGACGGTGTCCAGCTCTTCCAGCAGCTTTTCCAGCTCCTTAACAGTCCCCAAGCCCCAGAACCTCCAGCTCCTCCCCAGGTATTGGTCCTGGCTCAGGTGATCGGAGCACCTGATGGGTCTCAGGTGTTTTGTGTGTGTTTTAAAGTCTCTTTTGTGCTGAGTGACCCTGGAGCTTGGGCTGGGATGGTCCTGGGGGGGATCAGAGTGGGGAGCGAGGGGGGGTCGGGCTCTGCTCCCAGGGAACAGGGACAGGAGGAGAGGGAACGGCCTCAGGTGGGACAGGGCAGGGGGGATATTGAGAAAATCTCTTCACGGAGAGAGTTGTAAAACATTGGCACAGCTGCCCAAGGTAGTGGTGGAGTCTCCATCCCTGGAGGGGTGTCAAACCTGTGTGGATGGGGCACCTGGGGACATGGGTCAGTGGTGGCCTTGGCAGTGCTGGGGAATGATTGGATTAGATGATCTCAGAGGGTTTTTCCCACCTAAATTCCATGATTCCATCTGCCTGCAGCTCCCTTGCTGCACGTGCTGACTCTCCCCCTGCGTTCCTGAGGATTTGTGGCAAATCAAGAGCTGAGAAGGGTCGAGAGACCCGGCGCAGTGTCTTGGTGGGGAGAGGAAAGGAGAGCTCCTCTCTCATCCCAGACCCCAGGGAGATCAGCCTCGGGTGCCTGGGGGGGAACCCGGCTCCCAGGAGAAGGGGACTCGGTGACGATGATCCTCCCTCTCCTCTGCACTGATCCACAGCCCAGCCCTTCTCCTCCAGCCCCAATCCCTCCCACCTTCCACCCCTCAGCCGTTTTCCTCCTTGGCACCTTTCCCCATTCGTGCCTTTTCCTTCTCAAAAACGAACCCCCCTTAAGCTCCCGTAAATGACTTTGCTGCTCCCCCACAAGGGTTTCGTTGGCTCTAATCCCGGTTTATTTTTCATCCAGCTGGATCCAGGCCCTTACAGAGCCCACACCTGTCTGGGGGGATCATGTTAACCCCAAAAGCCTGGATGGGCTGGGGGGGGGAAATGTTTGGCATGTTTTGTGGTTTCAGGGCGCTGAGCTGTGACCTTCTGAAAGGTGATCTGTCCTAAGGAAAGGCAGCCTGGACTAACTGGCTTCCCCAGGCAGCAGAGGGTGAGCAGAGAACTGGAGTCTGGAAGTTGGGGAAAAAAAGAAGGATTTAAAGCCTTAAGTGCTGCTGGAACGTCCGTGCGTGATTCCATCGGGTGTCTCTGCCTGCCGTAAGCACAGACTCGAGATGGATGCAAATAATTCCCGTCCCTGCAGGAAGAACTGGCTGGGTTTGTTGTTCCAAGCCGGAGTTTTGCTGCCCGCCTCAAGTTTTCTTAAAATCTGGCTTTGCAGATGGAAGCTGACAAGGAATGTTCCTGTGACTTCCTCCCAGAGCCAGCAGGAAGCCCATTCCCACTCCCAGCTGTCACGGGTGGGGTGGCTCTCTGAGACCCCCCGATCTCCCTCGGGGTGCTGGGCTGGCCCTGGATGGGTCCTGGGTGCTCCCTCTCAGCCAGGCAGGGAGAGGAAATACAAGGGATCGGGATAAGGGCAGGGAGAGGTCACTCCCTGGTCACTGTCACAGGCTCACTTAGGGAAATGAGTTTAATTTATCGATCAAATCAGAGCAGGGCAATAAGGAATAAACCCAGATCTTAAATCACCCTCCTCCCACCCCTCCCTTCTTTCTGGACTCCCTGTCCCTCCTGAAGTGTCTCCCACAGGGAAGGGGGGCTGTGCTCAGACCATCACACCTTGTCTCTCTCTGCTCCTTCCTCACTCTTCCCGTGCTCCAGCGTGGGGTCCCTCCCACGGGGGACAGTTTTCCACGAACTTCTCCCCTTTGAGCCCTTCCCTGGGGCTGCAGTTCCCATGAACCGCTCCAGCGTGGATCCCTCTTTCCAAGGGCTCAGTCCTTCAGGAGCGGGTGGCTCCAGGGTGGGCTGCTCTCTCCACAGGTCCTTGCTCCAGCATGATTCCCGTGGGATCACAGCCTCCCTCGGGCATCCCCCTGCCCCAGTGTGGGGTCTCCCGGTGGGTCTCTGCTCCCCGTGGACCCCCGTGGGCTCCAAGGGCACAGCTGCTTCTCCATGGTCCTCCCCACGGGTTTCCAGGGAATCTGGAGCATCTCCTGCCCCTCCTGCTGCCCTGCCCTGGGGCTCTGCAGGGTGTCCCTCTCTCATATCCTCACTCCTCTCCCCCACTGTTGTTCCACAGCACTTTTCCCCCCTTCCCTCTTCCATATGTTATCCCAGAGGTTCCACCACCATCCCTGACGGGCTCAGCCTTGTCCAGCAT
Organism: Sclerurus mexicanus; assembly: GCA_013396755.1. Lineage (NCBI taxonomy): Eukaryota > Metazoa > Chordata > Aves > Passeriformes > Furnariidae > Sclerurus > Sclerurus mexicanus. The sequence goes on along the minus strand of VWZF01006951.1, from coordinate 439,782 downwards.
CCTGGAGCCACCCGGAATCGGCTCCGTGGACACGGGGGAATCTTCCAGCACCTTCTCACAGGAGCCACCCCCGCTGCCAAAACCTCCCCAGCCGAACCCAGCACACGCAGTGTCTAGATGAGCTCACACCGTGTCTGGGGGGGGTGTTTGTTCCCCTTCCAAAAAACAAAGGTGGAAAGGGAAGAAGCATCATTGTTGACTGAACAGTGGCTGATCCGGGGAAACAACAACCCCCCTCCTTCCCCAGCGCAGGGAGACGCGAGTTGTCAGTCGAAGGGGATCTGGTTGGATTGATATCAGCCAAAGAATTGATATTCTTTCTGGTATTTAACCAAAAAAGTGATAGTCTTATGTCACTCCAAATGTGGTTTTAGATAAACAGATTCTCTCCCCTCTGTTGTTAGAAAACATTTCGTGTGTCAACATTAGGGACTGTATCAATTATCTGGCTGAGCTGCGAGGGGAGGGAGGGGGGCTTCCCTTGCCGAGGGATTTGGGTTATCATCCATATTCATGGCAGAGCTTTCCCTGCCTTGGGAAGGACGGCATGGAGCCTTTCGAGGTGGGAGAGTTGCCTCGTCGAGCTTTTATGGCAGCAAAAATGATTTTTATCGTCCCTTTTGAGATCGTTCGGGCTCCAGGTGGTGGCGAAGGGGACAAACCTGAGTGACAGGGCTGGGGTTTGGGACAAAGATTGACCCCAGAGCTTTGGAGATAAGCAGGGAGCAGGAAAACATCCCCGTGGGGTCGGGAGGAGCTGCAGCCCCTCTTAATTAAACCAAGCAAATGATTAATGCCAGGGCAAGGGACAGGGATCGCTCCAGCGGGCAGGATGAGTCCCTGCAGTGGATCTGTGCTCCTCCTCTCCCCGTTCCTGAGGAAACAGCTGGGTTTTCCCACCTGGCAGGGGGAGAGTGATGCTGGAACAACTTGATTTTAACAACATCCCTAAGGAGAAACGACCAAGAAATGATTAAACCCCGTTTTTCTCCTCCACTTTCCAGCCCCGGGACGTGACCGGGGGCAGGGTCTGCTCCGAGCCCCTTTTCCATCCCTTTTCCACCCAGATCCGTGGGTCACTGAAGGGGATCAGTGGCGAATTAGCCTAAAAACCAGAAATGGGTTTTGCAGGTGGAGAGAGAACAGGGAAAACCCTCGTCCCCACGAAGCAGAGCAGCAGCAAAACGGGATGCTGGTGTTTTTCCCTGCGTATCAAAAATCAGGGATCCTTTTAGGTGTATTTTTTTAATTCCTTCTTAGAAGGAAAACCTGTTTGCGACCCGCCTTTATCTCCTTTATTATCCTTATTTTAATCTGTTGCCTCCCTTCTGTCACACCAACCCTCCCTCCTGTCCCTGCCTCATCCACACCTCCCCTCTGTTTGCTGTCCCTTTGCTCTTCCGCGGGGGATTGATCCTAATCCTCCAAACAGTTTGAAGGTCCAGACACTTCTTATTCCACTAATCTAGGGAAGAGGATTCCGGAGGCGGCTCCGGGTGCCCCCAGCCCGGCACGACCTTGGATTTATCCCCACGAATCCTGGCCATGTCCAGGTTTCCCATTCTTTGTTGTTCATTGGGTGTTATAAAGGTCGGTCGTGGTTGTTGGGCTCCTGTCGAGGTGTTTCCACAGGGAAATGGAAGCTGGGAATTGTTGGGGTGGGGAAGGAGCTCCCAAAATCACCCAGGACGGATGGTCAGGGGACACCGACCGTGTCCCCAGGTGCCACATCCATCACATGGGGTTTGTGAGCACCTCCAGGGGTGGGGACTGCCCCCTGCCCTGGGCAGCTGTGCCAGGGATGGAAAACCCTTTCCATAAGGAATTATCCCAATATCCAACCTGAACTTCACCTGGCGCTGCTTGGGGTCGTTCCCTTTCATCCTGTCCCTTTTCCCTCCCTCCTTCCAAGGAATTTTAGGGATCCACAAGGTCCCCCCTGAGCCTCCTTTTCTCCAGGCTGAGCCCCCCCAGCTCCCTCAGCCCCTCCTGCTGCTCCAGCCCCTTCCCAGCTCCCTTCCCTGCCCTGCACACGCTCCAGCCCCTCTCGCTGCGAGCGCTGTCACAACTCCATGACACTTGGGCTGCTTTTCCAGCTGTTTTTTGCCTCCCACCTCGCTGTGTGTTATTATTTCCTCAAACTACCCCNCGGGATGTGATCCATGGGGGTGGAATGGGGACGGGATGTGATCCATGGGGGGATTGGGGACGGGATGTGACCCATGGGGGGAATTGGGGCCGGGCTGTGCCCCGGGAGCCCAGGGGTGGAGGGAGCCGAGGATGTTCCAGGGGTGGTCCAGCTCCGCAGAGGCTCTGGAATAGCGGAGGGATGGGCAAGAAGGAGCTGCTGGAGGCCGGAGGGCTCCCGGGACAGGCAGGCAGCACCCCTGCCCTCCCTGGGGCAGGGGAGGGAGGGCAGCCCGGGGCTCACACCTGTGCGCAGGTGAGCAGAGCAGCTCTGGGGTCCCCAGCAGCGAGGGGATGGCAGAGCCCACCCTGCTGGGCCTTGCCAGGCTGGTGAAGTCCATGGCACCCTGGGGGCAGTGCCCGTGGCCGAACACTCAATGGCAGCGGGAGCCTGCCCCGTAATTTGGGGGNCCAAGGAATTTTAGGGATCCACAAGGTCCCCCCTGAGCCTCCTTTTCTCCAGGCTGAGCCCCCCCAGCTCCCTCAGCCCCTCCTGCTGCTCCAGCCCCTTCCCAGCTCCCTTCCCTTCCCTGCACACGCTCCAGCCCCTCTCGCTGCGAGCGCTGTCACAACTCCATGACACTTGGGCTGCTTTTCCAGCTGTTTTTTGCCTCCCACCTCGCTGTGTGTTATTATTTCCTCAAACTACCCCACAAAACAAGGCAAAACCCCTTTTCTCCCCCCGGACTACATTTCCCAGCACGCCCCGCGCCCGCGCCGCCTCCCCATTGGCCGGCGGGCGGACTACAGGTCCCGGCGTGCCCCGCGGCGGCTGCGGTGCGGCGCGGCCAATCAGCGCGGGGGGCGTGGCCGGGCGGCGGGGGGCGCTGTTTAAAGTGGCGCCTGCGGGATGGCGGAGCCGGCCGACTACCCGCCCTTCCAGCTGGGCAAGCCCCGCTTCGAGCAGGTACGGCGGGCGGCGGGGGCGGCGGCGGGAGCTGCCCCCTCGGCCCACTNCCAGCAGCGAGGGGATGGCAGAGCCCACCCTGCTGGGCCTTGCCAGGCTGGTGAAGTCCATGGCACCCTGGGGGCAGTGCCCGTGGCCGAACACTCAATGGCAGCGGGAGCCTGCCCCGTAATTTGGGGGCATGTGTGTGTGTGTGTGTGTCCAACCTCCAGGGAGCCCCTTCCCGGTGCCCACGGGAATCAGGAGCACTGGTCACCAGCCAGCTGGCTCAGCCTGGCTTCACCCAGCCCAGCCAGCCCTTTGGGCTACCGAGAAACCCGGAGGCAGAGGTGGTGGATCTACCTGCCCCCGTATCCTTACGGGGCTTGGAGCAACCCGGGATAGAGGGATGTGTCCCTGCCCGTGGCAGGGCTTGGATTTAGGGGATCTTTAAGGTCCCTTCCAACCCTTTCCAATGAGTGATTCCACGATCCCCGTACGGGAGGTCACGGGGCATGTCCTTGGAGTGCCAAGGAAGGGGTGAGTCCCCCCTGTGTGAGCCGAGGGATGCTCAGGCTGTGGAGAGATGGAGCTTTGTAATGAGGAGAGGAGGAGGAGGAGGAGGAGGAGGAGACACTACTCCCTTCTAGACACCACAGATGATTCCAGGCACACTTGGCAGCGAGTCAGGCACAGAATCGGTGCGTTCTGTTCATTAAGGAGCGACTGTCACTTGTAGCAGCATTTAGGAAACGTTCCGAGGGCTGTGGCAGGATGGTAATGAGTGTGTGTGTGTGTGCTCAGTGGAGCGGGAATGTCCTCTCCTCCCTGCCACTCCTGGGAATGTCCTCTCCTCCCTGCCACTCCTGGGAACGGGTGGCTGCAGGGTCGGGGTTGTCCATCAGTGGAAGCGCCCTTGGGGCTGGATGCTTTGGGGGTGCTTTTCCAGCACTGGAAATCATTTCCCTTCTCTTCTCTGGTGGTTTTATCCCTGTCCTGTGAAATTCCCAGCAAAGCAGCTTGGAGGGCTGGTTGGAGCTGCAGGATGGGTCGTGGTGCTGCTCCTGCCCCGTGCTCCCCTTTTTCCTCCTGCTCCATCCACCCAAGTGTGACGGCCAAACTGGAGAGCCCGGTTTGGGATCCCACAGCGTTGTGGGGTCACAGAGCCAGAGAGGTTTGAGTGTTTCCAGGGTTTCTGGCTCCTGGTTGGATCCTGTGGTGGGTGTGTGTTTGGGACACAGCAGCGCCATCACCACGTGCCCGCTCCCATCACGGTCTGGCAGAGCCCAGATCCTTCATCCCTGGATCAAACTCTCACAGTTATTTATTTCCCCCATCATGACCTTTGTTCCCTTGGTTCCCTTCCAAACTTCAGTGTTGGAGAGCGACACCTCCACATTCCCGAGGGATCAGCGCGCCCTGAAACCCCTGTCAGTGCTTTCCCCACTCTGCCTTTTCCCGTTCTTTCAGTGGCCTTTCCAGGTTTTTATCTGTTTGTATGATCTCAGCTTGAGCCACCAAAGGATGCCTGGGTTGTTTGGGAAAGGATTAGTGACGCTTGGGGTGCTCGTTTAAATTCTGGACGGCAACGCTTCCCTTCCCTCGGAAGCGCCGGCCGGGAGCAGCTCTGGAACCGTTCAAAGGGAGGTTTCACTCGAAACTGGGGCTGGGAGAGACGCAGGGGAGGGAAAACAAGGCCAAGTTGTGTGTCGGGAACAAAACCCTTGGAGAGCAGGCTGGGCTGCCTGGGGGTTTGTGCAGAGCAGACACAGTGCCTTCCTTCCCCGCCGTGCCCGCGGCTCCCGGGAAGAGGCTGAGCGGGATTTAGGGCAGCTGGCGGGACACGTCCAGCCCCAGCAGCACCTCTGGGGCTCAGGAAATTCCCCTTTTCCCTGCCTGGCTTCGCAGTCCACTTGTTTGCCTTCATCTCCAGGCAAGGAGATGTTCTGTGGAGTCACCTGGTTTTGGTTTCCTGGTCGGAAAGAGGCTCCCAATGGGAACAGGCTATTTTTAGGGGAAAGGAGCTTGAGAAATGTGTGATAAGGACTTAATTTTCTGACAAGTAGGTCTAATTTGTTAGAAATACTCGGGGGTTTGTTGCTTTATTTCCTTATTTTATTCTGGTTTTGCAAAGGATTTGCTAAGTGCTCCCTCTTCTCGATCCTAATGTGTGTTCCCAGTGGTCTGGGAGCTTTGCCTATGGGCCAGGCATTTATCCTGGGCAAAATCCAGTGGGAGGTGTCCCTGCCCATGGAACAAGGTGATCCTTAAGGTCCTTTCCCTCTAAAAAGCAGCACGAGGTTGTCTCAGCCGGTGCAGGAAAGGAACAAGGAGGGAGCTGATTTCCTTCCCAGCTGGAGTCAAGCAGGGTCATCCCAACGTGCAGAAGTAGGAAATGATAACAAAAAAGAGGTCACAGGACTTAGATCCTTCAGGGGAAGGAAATAAAGGGGCATAAACCCAATCCAGAACTGTGACTTCTTCAATGACCTTGTGTTCAGAAAAGTCCGTAATAAAAATCAGGGAAGGAAATAACTTGGACTCGATCATCATAAAGGTCTTTTCCAACCTAAATGATTGTGATTCTAAACATCTTCTGTCCCTTGGGCAGCTCAGTGTGTCCAGTCATGGAGTGTGTGATGTGCTTGGGGTGTTTAATTCCATTTTCCAGACATGGCGATTCCAGAACATCCCTATTTTAACAGCATCCTTAGGGATGTGCTGATGTCAGAGCTTGGCCTTGCAATGTTTTAAACATTGGAACTCGACAAGTGCTGGTCTCAGAGATGTTTCCTAAGGACATTAGTGCTGAAAATCACTATTTCCTGCTCTTAAATGTGGTAAGATGAAAGCACAGCCAGGGTTTATTCCACCCTTAGCAGAACCATGTGCTTCCAACACCCTGTGAGACCCACCTGGAGTCCAGCCAGCCATCCAGCCCTCGGATCCCAGCACAGGGAGGACATGGAGCTGCTAGACCNGGGCAGCTCTGCAGGGGGGTCTCACCTGAGGGGGCACAGGGGCACAATCCCCCCCTGCCTGCTGGATTTTAACTGGGGAGTTCGTCTGTCTGTGTCTTTTGCTACAAGCTGTAAACCCCTAGTCCTGCACATCCCCCTGGGAAAGGTTCCTGTGCCACGTCCTGGCTGTGCTGGGCAGAGCACAGGCAGGGCTGTCACTGGTGTCACTGGGATGCAGGAGCTACTCCCATACGGATCTTGGCTCTTTAACACTGGAAAGTCAAATTAAAGGCATGAAAGGACTGAAATTCCACAGTTTTAGCCTCAGCTTGGACCACAGGTGTGGGTGAAATTACACATACCCAGCCATGCCTTGTCACAGCCCAGGGGCTCAATGGCTTGAATTGTCTTCATTTAGCTTGGTTTAGCTCAAATCTCTTCCTAATTAATTTAAAGCTGACATAAGCCTGATTTTTAACTCGCCCCACCCCCAGGTCTGCATGCCTTTTGCTCTGGCTTAATTAAATCCCTTTTAAAATCAGGGTGTAATTAAACTGAAGTTGCCCGTGTCTCCTGTTCTTCCCAGGGCTGCCCAGCACAGGCTTCTTGGAATCTCTTCCCATTTAAGGGTGACAAACACCTTGGTAATGGTCACTTATCTTCTCTCACTGCTCTTCTTCAAATTCCTTGAGCCTCCAAGGAGCAGTTTCCTTTCCTTTCCTTTCCTTTCCTTTCCTTTCCTTTCCTTTCCTTTCCTTTCCTTTCCTTTCCTTTCCTTTCCTTTCCTTTCCTTTCCTTTCCTTTCCTTTCCTTTCCTTTCCTTTCCTTTCCTTTCCTTTCCTTTCCTTTCCTTTCCTTTCCTTTCCTTTCCTTTCCTTTCCTTTCCTTTCCTTTCCTTTCCTTTCCTTTCCTTTCCTTTCCTTTCCTTTCCTTTCCTTTCCTTTCCTTTCCTTTCCTTTCCTTTCCTTTCCTTTCCTTTCCTTTCCTTTCCTTTCCTTTCCTTTCCTTTCCTTTCCTTTCCTTTCCTTTCCTTTCCTTTCCTTTCCTTTCCTTTCCTTTCCTTTCCTTTCCTTTCCTTTCCTTTCCTTTCCTTTCCTTTCCTTTNTCCTTCTTTTCTTCCTTCTTTTCCTTCTTTTCTTCCTTCTTTTCCTTCCTTTCCTTATCTTGGAGTCAGCTGGACCTTCATGACCAGCTTTGCTGAGCTGGATCCATAACCGTCCTGAGCTGCTGTGCCCTGGGAATGAATATTCCCAGCCACTTCATCTCGATGCAGGCTGGTGAGAAGAGGGCCCAAAATAGGCACAATTAATCACAGGAAATTTGTGTTATTCAGTTTTCTCCCAGAGAGCTGTTTACTACAGCAGATGTTACAGGACTAAAGCAGCCAAAAGCACCGTGGATGGAGGTTTGGGGGCTGAAGGTCAAAGTTCTGGGCATCTCACGAGCTCCAGCCCTTGGTGGGGTGTGACAGCAGAGCTGGAAACGAGCCTGGTAAAAGGGAACCGCGCAGAATTCTCTTGGAAATCAGGCTTTGGTTAGCAACATGCTGTAGGGCTTGGTACTGTCATCCCATTCCCGTGGCATTTCATGGAATCAGAGAATCATGGAATGGTTTGGGCTGGTAAAAGCATCCAGTGCCACTCCCAGGTTGGTCAGAGCTGCATCCAACCTGACCTTGAGCTTTTCCAGGGATCCAGGGGCCAGCCACAGCTTCTCTGCCCAACCTGTGCCAGGGCCTGCTCACCCTCCCAGGGAGGAATTTCCCCAAAATTTCTGAATTACTGGGATTTGATTTATTTTTTTTCCTTTTGTGTGCAGTTCTGGGAAAATGAATTTTGAATTAAAAAAATTCCGATGGCTTCTGGTCAGGAGACTAAACCCGGGAAGCAGGGAATGATCTGGATGGTGGAAAGACAACCAACAAGTCACCTGAAAAGGAAAAACCCAATGTCCTATGGCTGGACAGCAGGGAAAAAAGAAGGGAATTCTGGGTTCAGGGGCTGCACAGTCTTGGGAAAGAAACTGCAGGAGGGCTGAGCAGTGAAACACGGCGTGGTGACGGTGAGATGGAACCTTGAGAAGACAACGTGGCTCTTGCTTTGAACTTGGTCCCATTTGATGTGGTTCTCAGAGGGCTTTTGTTGTGGAGAAATGAGGCTCTTAGTCATCAGGGTTTCACAAAACAAAGCAAAACCTGTTCAGACTCATATTTTTTTCTTGGTGTTCTCTTTAAAATCTTGGCCTGGGCGTGAGGGAGGTTAAATTTCCTTCTTGGAAGGACCCTGGAGTAGAGGCAGCAGAGGGAGGAGTTTGTCACTGGCTGGTCTTCTGTGCTGTCCCAGGGTGGTGGTGAGGAATGCCGAGCTGAGCAGGATGAGTTAAAGGATAAATCATTGCCATGGGAGCGCAGCTCGTTCTGTTTCCTGGGATCTTGGAAAGACAGCAGGAAGATTTTGGCTTTTATGGAGGTGTCAATGACCCTTCTGCTGGAGAGGGTGGGCTGGTCGAGCACCACCATCCCCTTAGAAGTCTCCCCCCAAAGGGGAGTTTGCCATGGGCAGGGACACCTTCCACCAGCCCAGGGTGCTCCAACCTGGCCTTGGACACTCCCAGGGATCCAGGGGCAGCCACAGCTTCTCTGCCCAACCTGTGCCAGGGCCTCAACACCCTCCCAGCCACCAATTCCTTCCCAATATCCCACCTAAATCTACCCTCTCTCAGCTTAAAGCCATCCTGTTGTCCTGGCACAGCCTGCCCTTGCTAAAAAGATGTTCTTCAGCACTGGGCTCCTCCTGGGGTTCCAGCCTAGGGCAGGAGTATCCATGTGTTCCTCTTGTCCTTTCTTTGCAGTAGCCATAGCAAGAGGGTGGTTCCTTTATGTTTGAAAAAGCAGGGATGATGGAAGAAGCAGGCACTGGAACAGCCCAGTCTGCTCCCAGCCGAGCAGTTGGCCCTGGCTGACCTTGTTCCATGACTTTCCTGGTGGTATCCTGGGGGATCTTGTCCCGACTCCACTCGAATGGTCCTGCCCTTGCCCTAGGGCTTCTCTAATCACAGACTGGACAAGTTCAAGCAGCAGCACCTGGAAACGAATCCTTCATTCCTTCTGGCCCTGGCACAGGTTGGGCAGAGAAGCTGTGTCTGCCCCTGGATCCCTGTAAGTGTCCAAGGCCAGGTTGGACGGGGCTTGGAGCACCCTGGGCTGGTGGAAGGTGTCCCTGCCCATGGCAGGAGTGGCACTGGATGATCTTTAAGGTCCCTTTGAACCCAAACCAGCGTGTGATTCCATGATTTAGGGATTAGACTTTGGGCCCTCTGAACTGAATCACACTGTTGAAGCATCAGGTCAGAGCCAGCACTGGGCAGGAGAGGAGTAGGGAGAGTGGAATGGGATTCCATCGGGATGGGCGGAGTAGGGAGAGTGGGAATGGGATTCCATCGGGATGGGTTTGAGCTGCTCAAACCTGTCCCAAGCTGGGTGTTGCTGAGCTTGGCCAGGCAGGCTCAGGGCAGGAGCCCAGGGCTGTACCTGAGCCAGCCAAACCGCAGCCCTGGGACACAGAACGGGCTCCCCAAGAGCCTCAGCAGTTTGGGGGGTTGAAATCTCTGCTTCAGAAACGACATTGGGACTGACGGTGTCCTTCCCCCTCCTCGACATTTACACCTCGGCACAGCGGGTGTGAATCACCGATGCTCTATTTAATCCCATTTAATGCAGTTTTCCTCCCTGTGAAACGAGTACCACCGTGATCAAAGCAGGGAGAAGTCAACACCGCTGGAATTTAATCCCCCCCACCACCCTCCCATCCTCTTCTTGCTTAAACCACGCAATTCCAAGAGCTGTGGGTTCTCCAGTGCCAGGTGGGAGCTGAGGAGAAGGGAGGATTCAGGAGGGAGCCGGTGGGTGAGTCAGGGATTAGTCACATCCCTCCCAGCACCGCTGGGAAGCGCCGGGCAGCGGTGCTGGCACGGATGGGAAGGATGGCAAAGGACAGTGGCGCCTGCAGGAGCTTCACGCTCAACATAAAAACGAGGCAGCAAAATGTCACGCCCGGCAAAGCTAAAAAGCACCAGAATTAGCGATGATTAAATCCACGCTAATTAAAAAACGCTTTGCTTCCCCCCCACCCCAGAGCTGTGTGCGGCTATTTGGTTTCGTTGGGGGGTTTTACCTCTTTTCCAGCGCGGAGCACGGGACAAGAACGGAGAGGTTTGGGAGCAGCTGAGGACGGGCCACGGCAGCCCTTGGGAGAGGGATTTCTGCTGGAATGGCGAGGCAGGATTCCTGCAGTTTCCGTGTGATCGGAGCAGGGAAGGAGCGGCAGGTTTCGGAGAGCGCTGCCGGGAGGGGATGGAACGCTGGGATGCTGCTCCCGGTGCTGTTTCCACACTCCAGGCCTTTGTTTAGGGCACATCCCTGCGTTAAAAACACCCAGCCAGGAGGGTCCTGGGGTGCGAGGGGAGCTGGAAATCCGTGGTGTCCGTGGGCCTTTCCACATCCACGGTGTGCCGAGGGTTTTGCTGGGGAGAAGCCACAGGGCGGAGAGGGGCCACTGGACTGGCTGCCCTGTGTCCACCTGGCCTTGCCGGTGCCTGGATGAGGGTCTGGTGCTCACCTGCATCCAGAGGATAAAGTCCAGGTGTTGCAGTGGTGTTGTGAATGTATCCCGAGGGCTCTTAGTATGTCAGTATTTCCTGGTCTGGTGCTTTGAGTTTGAATAAATCCCAGTTTTATTTTGATTTTTCGAAATGCGGACTCAAACCTGACCTTCTTTCCTTTGGGGCTGCCCGTGACGTTCCCATCCTCTTCCACAGATCCCCCCCGCTTCTTTCCGGCTCTGTTCCTGCTTCTGGAGCTGTTCAAGGCCAGGTTGGACGGAACCCTGAGCAACCGGGTCCAGTCGGGTTTGTTCTCAGAGGCACATTTGGAAAAATCCAAGCCGGATGTGTTTGCGTAGGGATAACGCTGTGTCCAGGTGCTCTTGCAGGACCAGAAAGGGATCCAGAGAATTCTAAAATGGGAATCCAGAGAATCTAAAATGATCCAGAGAATTCAGATCCAGAGAATTCTAAAATGGTTTGGGGTGGAAGGGACCCTGAAGATCATCCAGTGCCACCCCTGCCATGGGCAGGGACACCTTCCACCAGCCCAGGTCGCTCCAAGCCCCGTCCAACCTGGCCTTGGATACTTCCAGGGATCCAGGGGATTGCACAGCCTCTCACTCCGTGGTGTCCATCCCCAAATCCATGACCCCGTGGTGCTGCTGGCCCCGTGAGGTGGCTGTTGGCAGGAATCAGGATGAGCAGCACAGGGATTGTGGTCCAGACGTTGCAGGGTGGGAATTCCCTCGGGAACGTTGCTCAATGTGGGAGCTCTGGAGCTGCACGTTGGATTTCTGTGGCTTCAGGCGTCTCCCGGGAGTGCCACAGGCAATGTTTCTTTTTTTTTGGGAAAAAATAAATGATATTTTAGCAGCTTGATGGTTTCTCTTTATTAATACATCTGGATTGGTGTCCCATTAACAGGATCCAGATCCTCACCTTTTCCTCCCAGACTTCCTATCACAAACTACCAGTAAATACCTCTTATATTCTTTATTTTCAGCTGATGCTTCATTCTCCGGAGGAAATAAAAGCTTTCTGTGCAGCAGGTGAAAGGCAATTTCTCACTGAACATGTTTTGTTTTCTTTTCCTGTTTTCCAGACTTCATTTTATGGCAGATTCAGGCACTTCTTGGACATCATCGACCCACGCACTCTCTTTGTGACTGAGGTAATGCCCCCACTCCTTGGCTTTGGAAAGGCCTGTTTATTAGACAGCTTTAGATTAAAACCAATTTCTCCTGTGAACAGCACGAGTAATGAAACCAGGTTTCCAGTGGATTTGTGTCTCACAGTTGATTGATTGCCCGAGCGAGCTCTCTTAAATCCAAATGGAAACTCGCTTGGTATTATCCATCAGAGAATCCACACCTCCCACCTCCCTCTGACCTGCTGGGGCCTTGAACTGGTTTCAGGCAAACCTGCCACTGATTTATTCTTCCCAGAAGGAAAATTCCTACAGGTGTTCATGGAAAAAAAATACAGGTGAGGAGGTGAGAGAGCAAATATTAATTCCGTGGAGGGCGTGAGCTGGGTGGGTCTGTGAAGCCTTTGCAGTGGCTGCACTCAAAAACACCTTTGGTACCTTTTTTCCTTCGTTCTTGCCCTGTTTGTAGCAGGATTTTTGGATCTCTGGTCCTTTTCTTTCCGTTTCGTGTCGTGCAGAATTATTGCAGCTCTTTGCTTTCACCAGTGACTGAGGGTGATGGGGATGCACAGAAGGAATGTTTCCACTTGAGCTCTGAAATTCTGCCTCTTGCCCAGAAAACTTGGCATTCTGCTTTCAGTGAGGGCCAGCTGCGGCAATGTTTCTATTTTCCCTTTTTATTTTATTTTATCTTTTTGAGGTGAGGTTGTTTTGAGATGAAAATATACCTGCAAACTGCAGGGAGCTGAACTGCTCAGTGGAGCTCGTGGGGAGCTGCCCTGTGTTGGCAGGGAGGGGGGAAAAGACCCAAAGGAACTTTAAATAATCTCTTTCTCATGAATTAGCAATTTATTTTTAAGAAAAAGCCCCCCATGAAGATAAGGTGCACCATGACGTTGATTTTGAGTGCTTTGTGTGTGCACCCAAGAGAACAGCAGAAAACAAAGCAGCTTTTCTTCCGCCAGCAAATCGAAGGTTCTCCTTTCACATCAAACCTGAGATCAATTTTCAAAAGCCTCCACATGGAGCTCAGTCCTGGGGGGTGACCCGACAGCAGCAGAACATCCCCATTCCGAGGAGGAATCACACTGTTCCCTGAGGATCCAGAGCTCTTTGCAGGTGTTAGAGCTGCTCTTTGAAGAGCATGGAAACACTTAGGCCAGAGTAAAACCAAGCCTACACGTCAAAGGCTTGGAGCTGCTCCTACCTTAGCAGGGATTTAGTGTTTAAGGAGTGGGAGATGTCCAAGGCCAGGTTGGACAGGGCTGGGAGCACCCTGGGCTGGTGGAAGGTGTCCCTGCCCATGGCAGGGGGTGGCACCGGGTGGTCCTAAAGGTCCCTCCCAACCCAAAGCAATCCATGACTCCCTGATTCTGTGCCCAGTGCCCGGCAGTGTGTGTAGAAGGAGCACTTTTGGCAGCGTGAGGAGCCCTCCAGCCCGTGTTTGTGGTGAAGTCCCCTCTCTGAGAGGGTGCCTTTGCACTAGAAAGCTTTGCAGAGCTGATATTTGATGGGTTTCCATAAACTTGTCTGTTCTCAGGATGTTTGGGAGGAACCTGTTCCAGGTGCTCCTGAGTCGAGGTCACCTGGACTGAGGTTCTGGTAGGACAGAAAAGGGGATTTTGCTCAACTTTTTGGTGGCTTTTCTTACATCTCAGCTTGTTTTCTTTGCCTCTTTTTTTGGGAGGACAAGTCTTGTGGGTGGAGATGATCCATCCACTTCTTTTTATTTAAAATTTCTCTTCATTTAATTTTCACATTCTGATGACGGTCTCACCTTTCTCACATCTCCTTTGAAACCCATGGCCTGTGTAAGAATTATCCTGCTCCTGGTTTCCCGTGGAATGCAGGGGTGTCTGGGTTCTTGGATGAGCCCTGTGAGCTGAGTTCCTGCTCTGCCCCTCCGCAGGATGATCCTTCCTTTGGTTCAACCAGGTGCTTTTCTCCCTTCCCCTGGTCACCTTTCCAAACCATTCCAGGTTTTTGAGGAGGTTGGTAAGGTTGGAGGTTCAGAGTGGTGTAAATCCACTTTCCTTTTTTCTTTTAATGAGGTTCTCCCAAGAAGGTGAGACCCAGGGGGGAAAAAAAGGACAAAATCTGAGTGGCCCGTGGAGACAGTTGTCAAAATTAAGTGATTTGGGGCCCCAAAGTGAACCTGAACAAACGAGGGAGGTTTGGTGTCTTTCTGGGGGGTGTAGTAAGGGTAGGACTGAACTTTGTGCTCGTCAGGAATGGCTGGTGACTTTCCAAGGATGGAAATACTCTTCTTCCATTTTCTTTGGGAATTTGAATGCTATGACAGTGGTGCCTCAGTACACCTGCAGCACATTTTGTGCTATCCACATGAATTCCCTTTCCCTGGAGAAGTCCCTTGACAAAACAGACCCTTGGGGGTCACACGAGGCCCTTCCCGGGGCACAAAATCTGATTTTTGTTTGCCCTGCTTGCTCTGCTCGGAAATAATCCCTGCGCACACGTGGAGAACTCAAAGCTCTTTGGTTTCCTTGGATGACTGAGGTGGCAAATGGAAATCTAGGAAGGGTTTGGTGAGCCACAGCCGTGTTCGGAGAGCTCCTGCCCACTGACAGATGGCTGAGGTTCTTCCAGGCCTGGGGTTCTCAGGGAACAAATCAATTGCTGTTTGTCTTGGAGGAGCTCACTAGGAACGTGGAAAGAGAAAAGGGATAAATGAGTCTTTAATGAGAATGGAGGTTAATCCCGTGGAAAACGCTGGGCAGTGTGATAATATTTGATTTTGCCATGTCCTTTTTTTTAATTGCTGGTGTTCCATTGTCACATCCTGCTGGTGGCTGTGCTTGGAGGAGGGTTGGAGTGGTCCCTCAGCGTGGGGAATCGAGTGACATCGAGTGTAATTAGTCTCCTCTCTTCCTCATTTATTTTTCAATAAAGCAGATCCTTAACGCAATTAAGAACTTCCTTGTCTTTCCCAGGTTCTTAAGGAGGAACCCTTGGGGGACACACTCTGAGGACTGGAGTCTGTTGTACCTTGTTGTGCTTTTATCTGTGGTGGCTTCTGGTGGAACCGTTGTCTGTGTCCAACTCCTCTACCAGTTTCTCCTGCTTTCTGAGTGCAGATGAGTTGAAACAAAGCCCCAGCCTGGTGTCACTGGTGCAGCCACCTCTAAAGAGCAGGTTTGCTCTGGTGCTAATTCACCTCGTTACTGGTTCCCTAAGGAAATGATTTTTTTGGCAGCGGTGAATTTGCAGACTCTTCCAGTCAGTGGGAAATGTGGCATTTCGGAGGCCAACGGGTCCCGTCGCCGAGACCACGAGAGACCCCTCAGTGGGTGCAGAGCCTGCTTTGGGGTGCGTGAGGTCAAAAGTGTCGCAGTAATACTTTTAATTGCGCTGTAATTAAGCTCCGTCGGGAGAAGCAGACCTTGTGAGAAGGGAAACTTATCCCATCTGACATTAACCTGGGCACGCTGTTAGCGCTCCGTGGGAAGCCCTTCCTGGAGAAAGATCTGCTAATAACTCCAAGCAAAAGTGAAAACTAGGACTGAAGCGGAGCTGAGAAGGGGCCGCGTGTTATCTGCTTTTGCCTTATCTCATTGTTCAAAGCCTAAGCCTGCAGAGCTCCGAGCATCTTGCATTCCCATATTTGGGTTTAAAATGGAAGTGGGATTAGATGTATGTTATTTATACGAACGATACCTTCTTACTCAGCAGATTGAGTGTCTGTGTTTATTCAGTGTCACATCTGCTGGCTCCACTCGAACAAAAAGTTTCTGGCTCCTGTTGTCTGTCACTGTGGATCCAATACAATGGGGCCAGCTGGAGTCAAGTCTGCCGTATGTGTCATCCGGGGAGCAGCGAGACAAAATCGGGAGCTGCCGCGCGGCTGATGGCAAAGCACAGCTGGATCGCCCTACCCCACGTGGGACTGGAGCTGCTGGTGGCCAGGAGAGTCTTCGTTTGGGTCCCGTGCCAGTAGGTCATCGTTGGGCGGAATGTGACGCCGGTGAAAGTCCCGCTCTCAGCGGATCATCCGCCCCGAAGCCCCAGTCCAAGCAGGGCAAGATGCAAAGTGTCCCACCGTGCCCTGTCCCACCAGTGGGTTCCCTCTGCAGACCCTCCGGTGCAGGCCTTGCCCCTCTTGTGTTGGTTCTGTGGCAGGAATGTTGTCGTGCTCCTGACATAATGGCTCCTATTACGGTCTGTATGTGCACATATGGGTTTCTGGAGGCAGCTCCGAGCCATGTGCCGGCCTCGGGTGGGATCCAAGAGAAGACAAGGCACAGATCTTCCAGGCAGAAACATTGTGCCCTTGGGAAAGGGACAAGGTGACAACCCAGCGTCAGAGCTCACGTGTCGGATGGAGGTGTCTGACTCATATGTGTGTGCAAACATCTGTGGGACCCAATGTGGGTGTCCTCTGTCCTGCCACGGTGCTGGAGCGATGGCAGTGAGGGACTCGGGATGTCAACAAGGGATTCCTGGAGGTGGCCACCAGCTCAGTGTGACGTGGGATACTTTCCTGCTGGCATCTCTGGTTTGGTTGTTTCTCCACCTAAANGAATGGTTGGACTTGATGATCTTCAAGGGCTTTTCTAACCTAAACAATTCAGTTGTTCTGTGGCTGAGGTGGTGGATTTGGCCGTGTCCCAGGGCTGAGCCAGGTGTTGGCCGTGCAGCTGAGTGCCCTCCCTCTCCGAGAGGTGCTGCAGGCAGCTGTCCCAGCCCCCAGTAACCCTCAGTCTGCCCCTGGGACCCACTTGGCAGAGGGCTGGGTGGTTTGAATCCAAATTATGCCCCAGATGATGCTGGTGGAGCCTCATGCCCAGGCTCTGGATTTGGTTAACAGCACATCCATAACCATAAAGCCGTGGATCGGTGGTGGCCCCTTCCCTCCCTCAGTGAGCTGAGCTGCAATCCGAACCCCGGGTGTTTTCCAGCTGTCTTCCTCCCAAGGCGACACCTCAGCCTTTACCCAAAGCCCTGTTGTCGTTGGGGCGGTGTTGCCCAGGTGGACGTGGCTTGGGCCGCCGTGGTGGAGCCCCGAACGTGGAGCGCGCGCTTCCGACTCGCCGCGCGCGGCGCATCCCTGGCGCTGCTCGTGGGCTGAGGTTTGTAGGAACATCCTCCGGGCGCAGATGGTCTGTCTAGCACCCTATTGTGAGAGCTGAGACCCCATCATCCACCACGAGAAGAGCTCCAGCTTTTCCTCCGAGAAAAAGGGGTAGGCAAAGAGATGATGCACACCGAGGCAAAACGTGGTTTGCGGGTTTTTTTCCCTGGAGCGACGCTGTAAAATCTCGAGTGACACTTCATCCTACAGACACCAGCAGAGAAATCAAGCAACAATAAATATTGAAACAGTGGCGCAACCTTGTAGACAGACCTCTTCTTCGCTGCTGAAGTGGAGATGAAGTGTGAGCTCAGACATTATCAGCTATCACAGTAATGCTGCGCCGTGCTGAAAGCCGGCGAGCGGAGCTCGTTGGCATTTGGAGCTGTTGCACGGTGTAAAGTTTGCTCCTGGTGTGTTGGTTTTTGGGTGGTTTTTTTGGAGGTTCTGCTTAAAAGAACGTGCTTGACTCTTCCAGAAGGGATACGAGGCAGCTGCGTCTTTTCCCTAAATTTTGAGGCTGTTTGCTAACAAACTACCTGAACACCTCGGAGCCACGTGAGAAACATCTTAACACAAGCCTGGGTTTGACACCTTTGTTCGCTTTCTGTGCCACCCCTTTGTCAGCCTCGGGAACCGTCGGCCCCGTTGGGCCGGGGCTCCTTTCTCTGCCAAAGTTCCCCTCTCTCCCCACGGAGCTGAAAGAGGAAATTCACGAAGGCTGCGATTTTTAAAAGCAAAATCGAGCTTTTTTTGTTTGCTGTTTGTTACCACACTAAACAAGATGGGATCTGGCCAGGGTTGTTATAGTAACTACGAAGAGTTCCTCAAGAGAAGGAGGCAAAAATAGAACACGGCCCCATTCATCTCTTCCTCCCGGTTCTTCATTGAGAGTTACATGCTGTTCTGGGGAGATAATTTGCAAGACACACAGTGTAGGTAATTTCAGCGACAAAAACACAGCCCAGTAATGAGCACAAATGGCTCTCCAGAATGTCGTGCCGGCACTGCCGAGTTATTTGCCAGCTCTGGAGGCAAGAAGGCTCGTCTTCCTTGGATCTGCAGTCATTAGTCCCTCAGCTGCCAGGGGTTTCACCTCTGGATTAGGCTGTGCGTGGTATTTTACAGCTGTAACTCATCGGTGCCCGTTCTACTTAATAACTTTGTCCTGGTGTCGTGTTTTTAAACATCCATAAGGCACAGAGCTGCCACGAACAACTCCAGGACACTCAAGTCCCGTGGTGAACTTGTAGGATTACTCTTCTTTACAGACTGGAAATGCCCAAAAGAGCCTAAAAACCTGATTTATTTCTCCTGGCTGCAGCATTTCCTTGTTTTCCAGGGATCAACCAACACTCCTAACTGGGTTTTACTCTGGATGGTCATTCCAGCTTCAGAGCCCTGAGGGTCTTGCAGAAGTTTGAGCCTGCCCAGGGATAGGCCACGTGTCCGTGACGTTGGATTTCATCCTGTGTGTCCATTTCTCCAGGCCAGCTTTTCTTCTGTGTGACATCCTAACCCCTTGTGGAGGAACAGAACATCTCCCAGTGCTGCACCGCCAGAAATTGCCACCCTAATTCAGAATTCTCTTTTTTTGACGTTGTCAAGAGGACTTGGCTTAAAAAATAAGGACTCATTCCTCTGTCTGAGATGTTGGATAAATATGGAAAAGGTTGGCCAGTGACTGGCCTTATCCACTGAAGCATTCAGGACACATTTCTGCTCTTAGAGACCTCAGGCTGCCTCCAGGAAGGTCCAGGAAAGGACTCACACATTCACTCTACCACTTGCATTTCATTTTTTATTAAGCTGAGTTTAAAATTTAAGGCCAATTTAGCAAGTGTGGATGTTTGGGTTTTCAACCAGTCATGAAAATTTTTGTGTATTGAGTATTTTTCTGGTTTTTGGAACAAGCTGCAGTGTTTCCACAACCGAGGTTTTAGGTGAAATGGGATTGCCTGTCCTTTGGAGAAAAGTGAGGTTCCTGACCATACTCAATTGTCCATCTTTGATACTCAGACATGTGTCCAAACTGATGGATAGAGTTTTCTGAATTTCCCAATATCCCAATAAAATGGGAATGGAAGAGCAAAAGCAACTGCCCACACCTGGCACTAAAGTGTGGTCCAGTGGCCTTAAATGTCTTTATTTGAGATCCTTCATGCTCTCAACGTACCCAGGTCCCTTTTGGGATGGGGAATGGACGTGCCAGCAGTGGTGGAGGACGCTGGAATCCTCGAGTGGATCAAAGCCCCAGCTGGTAGGAAAAGATCCAGAGAGCTCTGGGAAGGCAGGAGGTGGACTTTGATGATCCCTGTGGGTCCTTTGCAACTCAGGATATTCTGTGACTCGGAATCCAAAAAAAGGGGCTTTGAAAAGTGTGAGAAGAAAGATCCACAGCTCTTTGTGGAGGGACGTGCCAAGCACGGTGCTGAGTGAAAGAGGGAACCAATTGTGGGCCAACATTCCCAGGAATCGGGCAGAAACCAGGAAAAGCATCCCTTGTTCCCTGTGTGTGGTGACGCAGGGCTGTGAGTTTGACTGGAAGGCTGACCCTTGGCCAACGCAAACCAGCCCCATCCCCGAGCCCACATTTTGCCAGGAATGTGAAGTTCTTTGCCGAGGTTGTTCCTCTCGTTTGGGGTGTTTGTAGAGACTCTGCTCTGCTGGGCTGACGGAAAATTCCTTGGAAAAGTTTATAAAATACAAAAAAATAGGGCTGGGAATAACGTGGTGCTGCCGAGGAGAGCTCAGCCACCGTAAAACCAACCGTGGATCCCATCCCGAGCTCAGGAACCGCTGCAATTCCGTACATCCCGCGTGTGGAATGTTTCAGGGACAACGGCCCTTCGTTAATTGCCGCTCTCAGGTTGGCGTCACCGCTGGTGCTCCCAAGGAAACAACCAAGTGCTCTTTGATGTTGGCATGAAAGGGAGCAAAGTGGTTTCCCTGCCGCTGACTCCATGGATTCGAGTTCCTGATGAGCGCCGGGACGGTGTTGACGGAGCGTTGGGATGTTGTGGAAGGAGGGTTGGGAGAGCGGAGCTCGAGGTGGGGGTGAGGAGCCTTGACAGGACTGCACGAGGCCCGTGAGGTTTGGGATGAGCCACCATCACACTCCGGGCTGATTTGGGCAAAATATCCGGCGTTTCTGAAACTTCTCCGGCGCTAACGTTGGAAAAGCTGCCAAAGCGGCGAAGGTGCCCATCCGAAGCCGGTGTCGCTCACCTGGATGACGACCTGCAGAAGGCTTTGGGGAGGGCTTGGCTGAGGGATTCGTTTGCCTTCCAATATTTGGTGGATTTTCGTTGGTGATCCGGTGCTTTCTGAGGGTGGAAGGGGAGATTGAAACCCACCAGAGCTGCTCTTTGTATCCTCACTTGTCCCTCTTCAGGACTAATCCAAGAACCTCTTTACCTCTTTCCTTTTCCCCTGTGGGGTTTTTTATTTCAGTTAAAATATATATATTATGTCGAAAAATACATATTTTCTAGAAAAAAATTGTTTATATTAATAGAATAATATATGTGT
This sequence comes from Sclerurus mexicanus, assembly GCA_013396755.1. Taxonomy (NCBI): domain Eukaryota; kingdom Metazoa; phylum Chordata; class Aves; order Passeriformes; family Furnariidae; genus Sclerurus; species Sclerurus mexicanus. Next base: position 419,380 of record VWZF01006951.1, on the reverse strand, counting down.
GCGTAGATATAAAGATATGCACATTGTATATAATGTAGTAAATATGCACACAGTATAGAATCGTAGGATCCTAGAATCCTTAAGGCTGGAAAAGACTTCTAAGATCACACTGTATATATTTCTTGGAAGTATTATATATTTAGTTATCGAAGGTATTATATAGAGAGAGTAGAAACTTTGCTTCACTGGCAGAACACTTTTTAATATTGCCATAAACACAAATAACTGTTGTGGGAGTGAATTGCTGATTCTGACAGGCTGAATGCTCTTGTGGTCCTTTGAGCACCTGAAATCATGGAGTCATGGAATATCCCGAGCTGGAAGGGACCCCCAAGGACCATCCAACCCAACCCTCAGCCCTGCACAGACACCCCACCAATCCCCCCCTGTGCCCCAGAGCATCATCCAAACCCTCCTGGAGCTCCGGCAGCCTCGGGGCCGTGCCCACTGCCCTGGGGAGCCTGGGCAGTGCCCACCACCCTCTGGGGGAAGAGCCTTTTGCTGAGATCCCACCTGCCCCTGCCCTGGCACAGCTCCAGCCATGCCCTGGGTGCTGTCCCTGTCACACAGAGCAGAGATGGAGCTGCCCTTGGATCCCTGGAAGTGTCCAAGACCAGGTTGGACGGGGCTTGGAGCACCCTGGGCTGGTGGAAGGTGTCCCTGCCCATGGCAGTGGGTGGCACTGGATGATCTCTAAGATCCCTTCCAACCCAACCCATTCCACGGTTCTGTGAGAAGGTTTGCGTGGAAGGTGACACGATTCCATACCCTCAATTGCCTGCCTGCCCCCAGGGGTGGTGCAGGGCCAGGCTCACAGCCCAGCCGCTGTTCCCTTTGCAGAGCCGCCTGAAGGAAGCGGTGCAGCTGTTGGAGGATTACAAACACGGCACTCTGCCCCCGGGAGTCACCAACAAGGAGGTAAGAGGGGAAAACCTTCGTTAATTTAATATTTAGTCCTTCGGTGGCAGTGGTGGTGGGGACAAGGTGGGGTTTTGGGCCGTGTCTACGGTCACATGTGCCGCCCGAGGGTATTTTTGGTGTTTCCACTGGTGAAACCCTGCACTGGCTTCTCTTGCAGACTCTGCTCGTACGGTTAAAAGCAAAACCACGTCATTTTATTTTTGTGGCTTAAGGAAACCCTGTTGTCAGCCCTGCAGGTTGTTGCAGCAGCAGCTGTGACGAATCAGCCCCCTCTCCTACGGTGTTTCTGTTCGTTGTAATAATTGTCACTTCTTCAGGTAAATGGGTGTTGTTTGGGCTGGGTAAAAGCCTCTGGATGTCCTGGTGTTGGAGGTTGTGCCATCAGTAGTGGTGCTTCTTGCTGGGTGATGGTGAGGTGGGAACCCCCAATGATGGGAAGGTCTTAGCAGAGTTTTTGGGCAGTTGTTGAGAAAAGGGTCATTTTTTGTAGAATTTTGGGACAGAGGGACGAGTTGGGTGATCTCTCCGAGACCCCATCAGTCCTGGGGTTTGGACTTTTGGCTGATATTTGTCTACACATGGAACTTGTGGAAGCAGAGATGAGTATTTTGGAGGGGTTAGGCTGCTTTTGGAGCCCTTCACCCCCGAATCTGTATCATGAAACAAAAATGGTGAATTTTCTGGATATTGCCTCAAACTCTTTTCCTTCCCTGTCCACGTGTGGCCACCCGACCGTGACACTGACCCAGGGGCTTTTTGTGGTCCATGTTTGTGCATCCAGTACAGAATATTTCCTTTCTAAGTAATTTAATGTTGTATAAAGAACAGGATGAGTTGATTTGCAGACTTGCTTGAGGGGGTATAAAAACAGGGGTGCCAAAGGACCAGGACACCTCCCAGATAGACAGTGGTGGGAATGGTGGAGAGCTCTTCTCCCTGGAGATCAAATCACCTCTTTCGTGTTCTTCTTTCCTGTTCACAAGTGACGATTTCTTCTTGTGAAACACAAATAGGGCAGGTCAATAAAGGAAATTCAGAACTGTGCTCGCTTTAAAAGGTGGCAGTTTGTGTGGTGGGAGCTGGGAAAGAGGCACAGCTCCCCCAAAAAAGAAATGGGAACTCCCCCCCTCCCTGGGTGCCCCAAGGCATTGCCCTCCTGGTGTTTTGGTGTCACCGCATTCCCTCAACCATAATCTCATGGGGAGGAAGGAGAAGCCGGGCTCGGGGAGGGAGGACAGCAGGGAGTGATGCAGCAGCAGATGACTCAGATCCCATCTGCCTCCAGGCAGATGACACCCAAGTCATCCCTGTGCAAACCACGCAGACTTTTGACCTACATTTTGCAGAGTGACAAACCAAGGCTGTGCCCGGGGTTCATTCAGAACTGCCGTGGGAGACGGCCAGGAGAAGCCTTGTGGTCCTTGTTTGCCTCGGTCCTGGTGACACGTGCAGGAGAGGGATCCCTGCAAGCTGGGAGGGTCTGAGTGAGGAACCGAGGTGTGGGGCAGAGGGAATGGTGGCAAAAAGGCCTTTCCTAGGGAAGTGTCAGCACTTGGGGCTTGGAGGAAAATCCTGACTCGCTTTTAAGCTGAAAGAGGGTGGATTTAAATGGGATGTTGGGAAGGAATTGCTGGCTGGGAGGATGGGCAGGCCCTGGCACAGGGTGGGCAGAGAAGCTGTGGCTGCCCCTGGATCCCTGGGAGTGTCCAAGGCCAGGTTGGATGGAGCTTGGAGCACCCTGGGCTGGTGGAAGGTGTCCCTGCCCATGGCAGGGGGTGGGATGGGATGGACTTTGAAGTTTCTTTCCACAGCAAGCCATTCCATGGTTCTGTGGATAGATCCCACCAAGGCTGACTTTTTGCCCAGGATAGCACAACCACTCTAAGGAGGGTGAGGATGGAAGGGGCCTGGAAGCAGGTGACAGTCATTGTGCCCAGGTTGCCATGGAAGGGAAGCAACTGGAGTTGTGAAGCAACCAAAGCTACCTTGTTAACCTGGAGGAAGGATTCATGAAGCCACCGGGTCTCAGTCCTTTCTTCCTGGAGCTGGCTGGTTCTAATGAAACAGGAGGTAGATTGGACAATATAATCATGGGATCAATTTAGGTTGGGAAAGCCTACTGAGAGTCCAACCATCCCCAGCACTGCCAAGGCCACCACCGACCCATGTCAAGGCCAAGTGCCACATCCACAGGGATGTTAAATCCCACCAGGGATGGGGACTGCCCCCCTGCCCTGGGCAGCTGTGCCAGGGATGGAAAACCCCTTCCATAAAGGAATTGTTCTCAATATCCAACCTAAACTTCACCTGGTGCAATTTGAGCCCGTTCCCTCTGCTCCTGTCCCTGTTCCCTGGGAGCAGAGCCCGACCCCCCCGGCTCCCCCCTCCTGGCAGGGACTTGCAGAGCCACAAGGTCCCCCCTGAGCCTCCTTTTCTCCAGGCTGAGCCCCCCCAGCTCCCTCAGCCCCTCCTGCTGCTCCAGCCCCTTCCCAGCTCCCTTCCCTTCCCTGCACACGCTCCAGCCCCTCAGTGTCCTTCTTGTGAGGGTCCCAAAACTGACCCCAGGATTCAAGGAGTGGAGAAAACAGTCCAGCCCAGCCCACAGGAGCCTGCCCAGAGGAGAAGGATAAGAGCATTGAGCTCTGGTTGTCACTCTTGTGATCCATGTGGGTGAAGGTCAATGGGAACTTCTGCCTGGGTTAATTGGGAGCTTCCCAGCGTGGCGTGATGGGCTGGACACTTCCTGGGGCATGATGGTGACATTCCTGGAGGGACAACTGAAACCCCTGAATTTCACTGGATGCCAAGGTTGTGGTGACCTCAGGCAGTGGGTGCTTTTCATGTTGATCAGCCCAACACTCTCCTCCTCTGAGTCGGAGAAGAAGATCTAACAGGACATCTGATGGAAACAGGGCTGTGGTTGCTCCCTGCCCGGGGGAGGAAGGGCTGGATGCTGCTGTCAGTCTTGCCCTCTGGTTTTCTAATTCCAGGAAGGTCAGCAGAGCGTTCCTGGAGATCCAGGTACCTGTCGGTGCTGAATTAATTACGAGTGTGCCGGATTTCCACAGCTGGAAGGTCCTTCATTACTGGTGCATTTGCAGGGTGTGCCAGTCGATTACTCTGGGGGAGAGGAAGCATCTCATTGGCATCAATGTCACCCCAAGCTTGACCCAAAGACGCCTGGAGGATACATTTCTGCTTTCCTTCAGCTGGGTTTTACCATATTTACTCCTCTTCCGTCACCTCTGCGTGCAGGGTGGGCTCTGGCCACGAGGCAATAACAACTAGCGGTTGTTGTGGTCCTGATTTGGGACAGGGCCACGGGGAGGTGCCCACTTTCTGGCTCACCTGCATGGGCTGGTGTTGGGGCAAAGGACTGAGCCACGAGATGTTCTGTGGAGCTGTGGAGTGAGTGTCACACACTCCTGGGTCGCCACAGGCAGGAGGAGAGAGCGGATGAGGGGTAATTTGATTTTTGACTGATTTTTTGGGGGGAGTTTGCCCCTGTTTGACCGTGATCAGAGCTAATCCCTTTATGTCCAGCAAGAAGCTTGTGTTGGACTAGTGACTTGACTCTTCTCAGGTTGCNATTTTTTGGGGGGAGTTTGCCCCTCTTTGACTGTGATCAGACCTAATCCCTTTATGTCCAGCACGGGCAAGAAGCGTGTGTTGGACTAGTGACTTGACTCTTCTCAGGTTGCATCTGGGAGAGGATAAACTGCTGTCGTTACTCATCAAAAGGGCTGAGTAGAACTTGGGTGATGCTCAAGAGAGCAGAACTCGACTTTATCTTCTCAGTTTAAGAGCTGGATTGGGTCTCGTTGCTCAAGCCCCCTAGAAATGCAATCGCTGCCCTTGGGCGGCTCTTCAGGCATGGCTTGGAGGCACCACATGCATAAAGGATTATCGTAATGGTCTTCCAAGTTTCATAGTCAGAGTGAGAATCGTGCCCACCTTAGAAGACTTTAAAAATAACCCTTCGGGCAGAGTTTTGATGCGTTAGTTCTCCAAGATCCCAACGCTCCCCCCCCTCCAATATCAGCTCCGAGATCGAGGAGACGAGTTGTTTTGACAGGGCGTTTCACCGATCTCCCGACGGATCCACTTCGGTGGAGCCGCGCGTTTGACAGGGCTCGAATTCCTCCTTTTCTCCCTCATTCAGAAATCCGTGGCTCTGGGGAAGGATGGCAGGCGGTAGCTGGAAGCCTAACAGCAGCTCAGCACAGTCTCTAGCACTTGCAGAAATGGTTTCACCACGTGAAGGAATGGAAAGTATCAGAGCCTAAAGCTATGTCACGTCAAGTATCTCCTCCACACGCGTCTCCTTGACAGGGTTCTCGTACGACGAGGCTTTCTCCTCTGCATTTCCCAAGCAGATTTTTCAAAATGAGCTGAAATGGAACAGTTTTGGGCTATCTGAAGTTAAAAAAAAAACCCCACACCCTCTGAAGAGCCATAATCATTAAAAGAAACGAGCTCTGAAGAGTCATAATCGTACTTTTACCAGCTCCCCAGGACCGTTTCCAGAATAAACGCTGCTCGCTCGGAGATGATTCCCAGACACCAACACTTCCAACACCTACAGCTCTGCCCCTTTCGGGTCCCACGCCCATCCAATAACTCTTGTTCTTGCTCTTGGGGTGATTTCACCCCTCAGGAAAACGACCATTAAATCAAGGTGGTAAAATCCCATTTCTTGGGCGTCATTAGCACAGATGAAGAATTGATCTCTTCGCTGTCGATCGCTGCTGGACTGCTGGGAGCTTCTTACCGAGGGAAGCCAGAGGGCTTGGCCCTGCCTAGAAAGATGTTTTAAAAACGTGATTTTAATCCTTGGTGTTGCAATTATTTAGTCAGCAACATAGAGGAGAAATGGCTGCTCGGTTGGGATTTATTCAGTGCTCCGTGTTGGAGCAAGAAAACCCTCTCCAGTCTCCACTGCTTCAGCTTAGCTCCTTTTTATTGAAAGATTTTATTTAAATATTTAAGAGCCAGGCTTGGTTTTTTATTAAATATGAAGTGGAGTGTTTCACATTCCACTTATTGAAAGCCCACAACCCAAAAGACTCAGTTCAGTGGACAAACCCCGCACTGTCCTTAGTCCCCCTCTCTGACAGGCTCAGGAATTCATCGTTTTTCTCAAAATAAAAAGATATCCCTGGTCATGCAACCATTTTGGGGAGTTTTCCTCCTCTCTTGCTCGTGTGGGTTAAATATTTTAAGAGGATTAGAGAACATCTGGAGGAGAAACCCCTTGGAAGGTCTTGGGGAGGTTTGGTCTCCTGATGAGGGGTTTTGGGTGTGTCTGTGTGGGGTGATGGAACTCCACAGATCCAGAAATGTTTGATGGGGGAAACAATCGTTTCCTATCACGGTACAGAAGCACCAATTTTTGCTGTGAAAACACCAGGGGAACTGGTGGCTCTGGTGAACTTGCTGTTCCTCAGTTCCTTGTCACGACAGCGTCCATCAATGTCCTGCTTTGGCTCCTGGAGAAGGTGAGTGATTTGAAGGTGATTCATAATCTGGTGGCCTCTGTCCCCTCTCATCTCCAAGTCCCAGGGGAAGCTAGGAAATAGCAGCATCCTTGGAAGTGGGGGGAAAAAGGGAAATCTGTAGGATTCATGTTGATGGGAGAAGCTGGTTCAGTTTTCGTTTACTTCCCTTCTTTTCCTGCAGGTAATTCATAGGAACAAAGAATGGTTTGGAAAGGGTTGGAAGGGACATTAAAGCCCATCCAGTGCCACCCCCTGCCATGGGCAGGGACACCTTCCACCAGCCCAGGGTGCTCCAACCTGGCCTTGGACACTCCCAGGGATCCAGGGGCAGCCACAGCTTCTCTGCCCAACCTGTGCCAGGGCCTGCCCACCCTCCCAGCCAGCAATTCCTTCCCAGTATCCCACCCAGCCCTGCCCTCTGGCACTGGGAAGCCATTCCCTGTGTCCTGTCCCTCCATCCTTGTCCCCAGTCCCTCTCCAGCTCTCCTGGAGCCCCTTTAGGCACCAAAAGGGGCTCTCAGGTGTCCCTGGAGCCTTCTCTTCTCCAGGTGACCCCCCCTGCTCTCCCAGCCTGGCTCCAGAGCAGAGGGGCTCCAGCCCTGCAGCATCTCCGGGGCCCTATTAGTGCCCTCCCAGAACAATTCCTTCATCTTGACCATTCATTCTTCGCACTTTGTTCTCCCTATTTAACCACAGGATCCCAGAATGGTTTGGGTTGGGAAGGACCTCAGAGCCCACCCAGTTTCAACCCTTACCATGGGCAGGGACACCTCCCACCAGCTCAGGCCGCTCTTTTACCTCATTGTACTCAACCAACCTTTTCAGCCAGCCTTCCTTCCAGCCCAGCAGAGCAGAGAGGTGTGGTAGAAGTCCCAGTGCCGCAGCCACTGCTGGTGGTGGTTCCATCCGTGGTTCCTGGGGCTGGCAGGATCCGTCCCTGCGCACGGAGCTCCGGTGGCTGCTGTGAGCTGCGAGTGGGTAGGTGACAATGACACACACGAGTGCACCGGGAGCCAATTTGCAGCAGAAGGTATAGACTGTAACATATCCAATTCCAAACGGGGCAGGCAATTCCCCAGACTGCCTCCCGGAGGGAATCTCCGCCGGAGGGAAAAGGTTTCGTTCGAGGGAATCGTTTCTGCCCCGTGAAATATCAGCCTGATAAACAAGGGGGAAGAGCCAGCTCGCCGAAACATGGACGGCTTCCCTCTTTTGGGAACGGCGGTGCCGAGGTTGAGCCTCAAACCAAAAGGCTGTACCAACTGCAGGGCATAATGATGTGGCTTTTGTCCTTTATCCTCAGGCTTCTTTGCTTAATTGGTGGGATCGCATCTGTGTCCTCTGTGTGCGAGAGTCCCTTTCCCAACCTGTCCAACAGACCAGCACAGATTGGAGGAACAGATTGATGCTGGCATGGCAGCAGTGGGAAAAGTTGAGGGAAGCAGCACTCGGCGGCTATCGGCTCCAGAGGGATTGAAAAGCCTCCCTGCTTAGGACACAGCTGCCTTTTGGGGGGGATTTCTGTGCTCCAGGAACGTGCACGGCAGAAAAACCCCTTTCCAAGGCTGTCCACGTTGCCACCAAAGACCCGCCTTGGAAGGCACTGAGGGATATTTCACTGTGGCCTTCAGGGTTGTCTGTCAGTTCTTCCCCCAGAAAGCCCCTCGTGCTTTATTTTTCTTAGCTCGAATTCCCTGCAGACATTCCACACTGGAACTGCATTCCTGACGTGCCCAGAAAAACGTGTCCTTTGTGGGCTGAATCATTTCGGGCTCTGCAGTTGGGGTGGAAATAGCTGCTGAGCTCTCAGCTTAATATCACTGCTTAATATCACTGCTCATCGGCCTGACAGCGCTCCGAATAGTCAATATTTGGGATGCTTTGGGCTGGTGGAAGGTGGGATCAGAGCCCCCATTTGCCTTCTTTGTAGGTTCGTGCCGCTCTGCCCTAAAAATTCAGTGTCTCAAGCAGAAGTAGGATAGAGTTTAAGAAATCCAGTGCTGAAGGTTCCTCATCCTCTTCTACCTCCCCTCTGTCCCCTTGGTCCTGATCTCAGGTTGGCACCCCCGGCTTCTCCCTGTGCTCCTGCCAGCAGAGAGAGGTAAAGAGCCACAGAATAGCAGGAGAGTGCCTTGAACGAGGGATCTCCAGGGTGAGTGATGCTTCTTTCCCTGCAATGTTATGTTTTTAATGCCAATAAGAGGTTTAAAGCCCCCCGCAGAATTCCCTCGAAGCAACGCTGGGGCTTGCGCAGCCCGAGCCTTACGGGCACCACCTAAAGGTGCCCCCACGACTAAGAGGTAGCCTATTAAATGCATGACTGCCTGAATTTCAGCTGGCACAGCGTGTTCCGTGCCCAGAATGCCGCAGGGAAGGTGCGATGCCCTGGCAGCGGGAGCTGCTCTGAGGCGGCACTGCCACGTCTCTGCTCCCGGCCATGTGTTCCCACCTCCCTGCTGCCTTGCACTGGCACAGCTGGTTGGTTCAGGGAGCTGAGCTTAATAAAAACTAAAGCTCCCTTCCCCCACTCCCAAAAGGCTTCATTTTTTTTTATTTTTGATTTTTTGCCTTTGCCTGCCTGTGTTATCTTGGGGCTGTCTGTGCGAGGTGAGGGGCGGTGGGGCTGTGGTGCCATCCACAGCCAGCTCGAGCTGCTGAAGGTGAGCTAAACCCTTGGCGGAGTCGGAAATGAACCCAGAGATCATAAAACCAAGAACGAGCATCTCGAGCTGTGGATCTTTCGTGGATCTGTAGCTCTGAGGCATCAGAGTTCAAGATTTTTGATGCCTGTGCATCTGCTGTAGGATCAGGGGCTGGTTCAGGCTGGAGAGGACCTCAGGAGGTCATTTTGTCCAACCCAGCTCCCCAGATTTACTGCTGGAATTCTGCCTGTTTCACTTGTGCATCACGTTCAGATGCACAAACACCTCTTTGCTCGAGAGCACGATCCCAGCGAGACAGCCCTGATTTTGTACCCTGAGCCCCAAAGCTTCACCCCTCACCATCAGGGGGAGGCTGGAGGGGGGGAAAAAAAAGAGAATGAAAAAAAAACAAACCCAAAGTGAAAGAAAAACGCAGCTTTTTGCCCTTGTCCCTTGGAGACAGACATTTGCCCTTCTCCAGCCAACCCCTCCTGCGAGAGTCACTGGTGACTTCTCACCCTTCAGCCTTTCCAAATGCACTTCGGGCAACTTGCTGTTTTGGAACTGTTTCCTCTCTTGCCCATTAGTATCAGTGAAGTGCAAAGAGGCTCAGCAGCCTAATGGGCACGGATTTATTGCTCTGCTCTTGCCTCAATCATGTTAGCAGCGGGAAGAGCCGCCCCCGCTGTCCCAGACACAGCAGAGGACCATGAATCCATCAGAGGCTAAACAGGATCCCTTTTGGAGAATAATGGCTTTTCTTAGCAGTGTTGATGAAGAGCGAAGAGGTCCATTTGCAGTAAACTGTAATTTTCTCCCCCTCTGGTCTCTTGCAGGATGCGATAAAACGTAGATATATCGCCTGTCCTGCTGCTCCCTTTTCTTGGCCACCAAGGGCCACTTTGATGGTCCAAGGGCTGAACTTGGCCTTTCTGTCTTCTGCAGTCTCAGTATTCTCTGTGGCACCGAGCTGGGCGTTTTAGGCATCGTTTGACTTGGGCATTGTTGGCGTCATTTCGGACTGTCAGGGGACAAAAGGCCCGCGGGGAGCTCGGGCAGACGTGCTGTGGGTCAATGCACCTGGAAGAACCCCCACTGAATCGCTGGACGCTGCTCCCGATGCTCTCACTCAGTTACAAGCTGGCTTTGTCTGAGCTCAGCGTTCCAGGATTAAGAGAGGTTGGCTGAAGTCATGTCTAGATTACAAATCCGATGGGATTTGCAAGCTTCGTGTGGCTAAAATGAGATGAGACAAATCGGATCTGGAGCAACATGGCTGGATTAGCAAGTCTCGCTTTCCCAAGCAGGACTTGGTGGCCTTTAAAGGTCTCTTCCAACCCAAATTATTCAAGGATTCCAGCAGTGTCTAAATCCTTCTCTGGCTTCTCCAGCTCCATGGTTTTCTCCAGCAAGTGATGGTTTTCAGTGAGTGGTTCTTATTCTGCTGAAGCCTTTCCAGTGGAATGCTGGGAGGATTAATTAGTTAATGTTTATTGAGTGCTGTGAGGCTGCACAGTGTTATTTCAGTGCTGCCTTATTTTATCAGTCAGGACTGGATTCTGGTGCCACCCACACTCGGGCTGGATCTGTGTAAATCTGTGGATCCCGAGCCAGTTCCCCACACCGAGGCACAGGCAGGTAACTCAGCCAGTGCTCCCCAACATGTGGATCTGCCCAAAGGTGTTATGGATCTGCAGGTGGGCAGGAGCTGGGACTCAGCAGGAGCAGGGCAGTGCCCGTCCCTGTGCTGGCACTGCTGGGGCACCTCCAGCCCCGGGGGCAGCTCTGGGACCCCCAGCCAGGAGAGACCCCGAGGGGCTGGAGCGTGTGCAGGGAAGGGAAGGGAGCTGGGAAGGGGCTGGAGCAGCAGGAGGGGCTGAGGGAGCTGGGGGGGCTCAGCCTGGAGAAAAGGAGGCTCAGGGGGGACCTTGTGGCTCTGCAAGTCCCTGCCAGGAGGGGGGAGCCGGGGGGGTCGGGCTCTGCTCCCAGGGAACAGGGACAGGAGCAGAGGGAACGGCCTCGGGTGGGACAGGGGAAGTTTAGGTTGGATATTGGGGAAATTTCTCCCTGGAAAGGGCTGTCCATCCCTGGCACAGCTGCCCAGGGCAGGGTGGAGTGCCCATCCCTGGAGGGATTTAACATCCCTGTGGATGTGGCACTTGGGGATGTGGGTTAGTGCTGGGGAATGATTGGACTCAGTGATCTTCAAGGGTGTTTCCAACCTAAAAAATTCCAAGATTTTATTATTCTATTCTATGGCTCAATGATGTTTAGGACAGCGAAGGAATTTTCCATTGGCATCCAAGAAGAGCTGTGGCTTCTGGAGTCTCTTCTCCTGACTTATTTCATTGCCAGGTGAGAGCAGAAAATGTGCAGATACCCTTTAGGATTTATCCCCCGCTTGGGGTCACTTGAGCTTTATCTCCTTAGAGCTAAAACCTTCTTAATGTAAGGACTTTAGGAGCAGGGCTGGAAAAGCTCCAGTGGTGAGGTTTCCTACAGAGGAGCAAGTGTAGACAGCGGTTTCTGTGTCCTTGTTTTCCACATTTATTAGGAAAGCCAGGCAGCAGATTCCATGTCTGTTAGCAGGTGGAGTTGGGCACCTCAGGCATTCCGGTGCCATTAAACGGGGAACCAAAACTCTGGGATTCCACCATTATAACTCTAGAAATCTTCCCAAAAGCCTCCAGCCCTCCCCAAATGCTTTGGCTGGAGCGTGTTTGTCTCTGCATTAAGTATCACTTTCCAAGAAGTGGGATTTTGGGACCGAAGCTGGAGAGGAGTGGGAGAGAGCCACGCAAAGCAGGAGTGATCACACTGCTGGGGGAGAAAGCACGGGTGGGGAGCGAAGCAGAACGTGCTGTGGCTCTGGGAGGCTGCTCCAAACTGCCTCGAGCTGGCAGCTGCTGCTTAATTTTAGTCAGATGCTGAAAAAGGAGATTTATTTGCTGAGAGGTGATGCATGGAGAGGACCGACCAGCACCGGCTAGGACGGCAGGAGGGAAAATCCTGGAATCACGGAATGGTTTGGGTTGGAAGGGATCTTAAAGACCAGCTACTTCCAACCCAGGGACGCCTCCCACCAGGGCAGGTTGCTCCAAGCCCTGCCCAACGTGGCCTTGTGGGTGATGTGTGGGAAGGGTCAGTGCAGTGGGAGGCCTTAATCCGTGGCCAGGTAAACTTCAAACCTCCAAAGCAGAGTGAAATAAAGGTGAAATTATAGCAATGAGAAGCACCTTGTCTGGGATGGACCTCCCATTTCAGCACGTAGGGCTTAAGGGGTGAGGCTGGGGATGGATGTTCTTCTCCACCTGCGTTTCCTGCGGACTCCTCCTCCTTGCCAAAAAGCAGTTGCCAATGGGAATGTCCCATGGGATGACTGGCAGAAGGGATCCTGTGAATTTTCCAGTATGTTTAACCTTATAACCCTTCCAGGACCTAAGGAAGTCTAGAAGGATGGAGAGGGACTGGGGACAAGGCCTGGAGGGACGGGACACAGGGAATGGCTTCCCAGTGCCAGCGGGCAGGGCTGG
>VWZF01006951.1:377782-403043 GCA_013396755.1 Sclerurus mexicanus | reverse complement strand
TTGTTGCAATGAGGATGGTGAAACAACCTCCAGCTTTTGAGTAACTGGGCTGTGAACAGCCTGGGCTGGTGGAAGGTGTCCCTGCCCGTGGCAGAGGGTTGGAACGGGATGGTTTTTAAGGTCCCTTCCAACCCAGGCCATTCCATGATTCTGTGAGCTCAGTTAGACAGAAACACCACGTGCTCATGATGTCTAAGGAAGGACGTCAAAGGCCATCAGAGTCTGAAAGAAAACCAAAGCCGTGGCAGGAGATGGAGACTGGAATAAATCTTGGGGAGTAGAAATGATCTTTGGTTGTCAGGACATTCATTAGCATTCCTTATTTAGCAGCAGAATTGTAGCTTAGAGATAATTTAAAAAAAAAAAGTGATATTTAAAGAATCCATCCAGCCCAAATCTATTAGTGCACACCTGTCACCATAAAACCAGTACAGAGGGGCCCAGTTCTCCTTCAGAGATGAACCTCCCTCCCGTGACACACGGGCAGATTCCATAGCCCTGCACTCAGCACTTTATTCCCTCTCTACACCAAGTTTAACCTTGGTTAGAAACCCACGGTTACAAGTCACTGACCCACAAACCAGCAGCCAGCCCTGTCTCCAGGCCACCTACCACGTCCCTGAGCTCCCTGGTCCCCCAGGGCAGGAGGACACCAGCAGGTTCACACCTCCTACTCCTCACAGTGCCAGAAACCACCTCCCTGCACCCAGAGGAGACACATGGGCAGATTGGATGTCAGGAGTGGGTAAGAGGTGCCCTGGCACTGCCCTCCCTCGGCTGTACATGCCAACATCTCATCTCATCATCCGGTGCCACCCCTGCCATGGGCAGGGACATTTTCCATGGACCAGGCTGCTCCAACCTGGCCTTGGACACTTCCAGGGATCCAGGGGCAGCCACAGCTTCTCTGCCCAACCTGTGCCAGGGCCTGCCCACCCTCCCAGCCAGCAATCCCTTCCCAATATCCCATCTAAAATCCCCCTCTTTCATCTTGAAGCCATTCCCCTGTGTCCTGTCACTGTCAATAGTCTCTCTCCATCTTTCCTGTTGCTCCTTCAGTTCCTGGAAGGCCACCATTAGGTCACCCAAAGCTTCTCTTCTCCATGTGAACACCGCCAATTCTCCCAGCCTTTCCTCCCAGCAGAGCTGCTCCATCCCTCTGATCATCTTGGTGCCTCCTCTGGATCTGCTCCATCAGCTCCATGTCCTGCCTGTGCTGGGGACCCAGGAGTTCAGGGCTTTAAAGCTCTGCTGTAGGTGATGAACAAGGTGAGGAGTGTCTCCTCCTGAAAAAGCTGTAGGAAAAGGAGAATCCTGGGAAGGATGGGTGGAATTCCCTTCCTGAACTGCCAGTGCTGAGACCACTTGTGAATGGCCCTGGAGCTGATTCCTCCATGTCCATGAAGGACATCTCTGTGAAGCAGAGATGATCTGTCCCGGTGGAATATTCCAGCGGCCACAGGCTGGAGAAACTTGTCCATTGCTGCCTTAGAATGGTGGGAGGGTGAGTGGAATATGTCAACAGTGCTCCACCCTCCTGCCCCCTCACCCTCTGGGCTCCATGAGTGTCATCCCATCTGTGAACACCCAAACCATCCAATCAACCTTTTTGAGCCACGATGTGCTAGAAAAAGAATTATTCCAGGAGACCCTCCCAGTCCGGCCTGATCATAGTTAGCAATCACACAAGTCTGAGATAAATTGGAATCTGAAGTGTTTCCATGTGCTCCAGTGGAGGTTCTTTGCTTTCACACTGGTGGGAAGGAGATCGAAGAGTGGCTTCAGGAAGGAGCCCCCAGCTGGCAGGACTCGTCAGGGAACTGGAGCCACTGAAAAACGCTGCAGACAGAAAATGAATTAGAGGATAAAAACGTGAAAATGAGCTGGCAGGATCTTTAGGTGACTCATCAGGTGCATCTTGTAAAGTCTCTTTCTGAGAAGTAATGAAATCGCGTGTTCTAACAATATTTGCACTGCGGCAGGAAAAGGCATAAATATTGGGATCAATTAATGAAATTAGATAATTTGACCAAAAAAGCCCCGGAGCTGGCTGGGAAAGCATCCCTCTTCCTTCTTGCTTGTGTCAGTGCTTGCTGTCGGAGAGGAAAATCCCGTGGTTTCGTTTCTCATTTAGGATAAACGAGATCCAGGCAGCCACTGGGATATGGTGGGAAGTCACCTGCACCTCAGGGGCTTCCACCCTCACCCCCTGGAAGTTCTCAGGCTGGTGGACAGGCAGGTGCAGCAAAGCCCTGGGAGCTGTCTGGGGGTACAAACTCCCACCCTTGGGATTTTTGGATTGGTGAGGGTGGACCCGTCCTGTCTCTGCGTCTCTTCACGTCCTTCGGCCTCCGCTTTGAAGAATGGGGAATAATGGTTTCCTTTGAAAGGGAATTTTTCCTCAGGGAAAAAGCCTGTGGAGATGTGACCTTTAGATACTCCAATAACTCATGGCTCGGGGTGGAATCCGTCACAGAGCTTCAGCTGTGGGCTGTGAGATAAATTCGGAGTGAGATGCTGCTGTCAGTGGGTCACACGATGCCATTTATAATCGACTAATTCTGCTATTTATAACAGAGCAATTCCCTTATTCCGGCAGGATTCTCACGGATTTATATTTGGGCAAGGCCCTAAACTTCAGGTGAAGAACTGGGCTCGATTCATCCCCTAAAAACGATGGAATCCGGAGCGTGAACGTCTACGGTGGAACGTTCACCCGGCTCTTGGGTCGCTCTTTTGGTGGATGATGGGGAGCTCCCCGAGCCAAAAAGAGCCATCACCATCTCCAGCTTCAGCAACAGCAAGAGCGGAGCCCATCAGGTTCTCCTACCCTTGCGTTGGCTCCGGGACAACTGTTGTTGGAATAATTTGTCTCGTTTCTGGCGTCCTCTCCTCGGGAGGATGTTGACAAATTGGAAAGATGTAAAAGAGCCACGAGGGTGGTTAAAAGATTGGCAAACGTGCCTTGCCAAGGGAACAGCTCCTGGCTCGCAGCGATTGGGGATTTTTTTTTTTCATTTCAAATGAAGGTTAAAGGGTGGTTTTAGCAGCTCCAAATACCTGTGTGAGGAGCAAAAATAGACGGTGGTTGTCAGACAGAGGTGGCACACGGGGAGTGGAAGCCAGACTTGAGCTGAACAGAAGGGGTTTTAACAGTAAAAACGATGGGCTGGTGTGATATTTTACAGGAGCTCTGGGTTTAAATCCGTCTCTAGAATGATCTCTTGCGGTGTTTGGGAGTCCTGGCTTTTTGTCCCTCTCCAGACATCAAACCTTGTGTGATTTTGGGGGTTCTAATTTGCATTTCGCTGCAGTTCTTGGAGGAAAACCCCCCGCCTTCATTAGCAAAGGGCAAACTGTGGGTCTCTGTGTCCCAGAGCATCTCTTGGGGTTGTGGACCTGCTCCTCAGCTCTACCTGCACCTCCTGCCTTGGTGCTCATCAGTCTCCACGGTCTGAGCCACGCTGGAGTGTTTTGGTGCTGTCACGAAGCAACAGGGAGAGCCTGAAATGAGATTTTTGCCTCTCCACGCGAGCCTTTTTCCCCGCAAAACCCAAGGTGGGACCCGGTGGTGCTTAATTCCGGCTTTTATTTGAGGAGCTGCTCGTGCCGCCTGCGGGGTTTGCTCCACCTTTGCTCCCTGGAAGGCTCGGTTTCCGCAGGAAGCTCCTCCAGGGAGAGGCCGTGCTGAATTTCCCTGGATGTCTCCGTGTGGCAGAGAAGTCTGGGTTTGTGGAGCTCGGAGCAGGGTGGGAAGTGTGGCTGTTGTTGTTCTTTCTTACCAATCCAGTGCAGGTCAGACACTGTCCCTGCCTCGCTGCTCTGGCTGCCCAGGCAGCTCTGGGGGAGCTCGGGGCGTGTCAAAGGTCTTTAAACACCTGCTGGAAGGATGCAGAACATGAGTGGTTCGCACCAGTCCCTCCCATCCCTTTATTCCAGCGCCGAAAAGATGGATATGTGGGGTTTGGAATAAAACTACACTGCTTTTTTTTTTAAATTTTTTAATTTAATCTCCTCTTTTCTTTTTCTAGCTGTGGGGAGCTCAAAAAATCAAGCAGGTAACGCACTTTTTTAATATTTCCATATTATTTTCCACTGTTGCTGCTTTTCCCCCGTTTTCCTAAGCTTTTCCCCCTTTTTCCTAAGCTTTTCCCCCTTTTCCTCTTCTCTCTCATTCCCTTTGCCAGTTGCTGTTTTGCCTTGCCATGGAAATGTAAATGCAGAGAACGCTCTGCCACCAAAGAGACGGAGGGGTTTTTTTTATATATATATATATATTTATATATTTTGATGTCTTCATTTTCTCCTTCCTGTCTAGTCAAGAGCTTTCTCGTCTCCACTCTTTCGAAAATACTTTGACAGTTCTTTGGGAAGGCTCGTGGCTGTGCCTTCCTCCTCTGCAGTCCCGGATCCTTTGGGAATTGCTTTCCCAGCCCCAGCCATTTGCTGCCACTGCAGCCTCCTGGGCCCCGTGGAAAATTGGGGTGAAAATAGGTCAGATGAGCCAGATTTAGGATGTCCACGGAGCTTGGGCCGTCCAGGGCCACCGGTGGTGTGGATGCCCCAAAAGGTTGGATTCTCTGGCAAATCCGAGCCCTGTGCGTGATTTTGTTTGGGTGCCCCTCGTGGTGGCATCCAAAGGGGGTTTGTTTTTATCCCAGCTCATCCTGAAGCAGCATTCCAGGCTTCCTACAACACCTGCGGGTGGGGAAGGTGTTCCTCAGGCTGGATCCACACCTGCAGGTGTGGGAGATGTTCCTCAGTCTGGATCCACACCTGCAGGTGTGGGAGATGTTCCTCAGGCTGGATCCACACCTGCAGGTGTGGGAGATGTTCCTCAGTCTGGATCCACACCTGCAGGTGTGGGAGATGTTCCTCAGGCTGAATCCACTCCTGCAGATATGGAAGATGTTCCTCAGACCAAATCCACACCTTCAGATGATGTTCCTCAGACTGGATCCATCCATCATGGCTGGGCCACACAAGCCCTTGTGGTTTCTCTCTGCCCCGTTTGCTCCACGAGCAGAACAAACTGCTTTCCATCCTCCCCCCTCCCAAGCCACAGCCCTGCCCTCCCCATCCCTCTGCCATGCCGAGGCTTTTCCCACCTTTCCTGTGCCCGGGACATGGATGTGCACCTGGATGGAGGGGCTGGAAACAGGCAGGGCCGGAGAAGAGTTTTCCTTTTGCCCTCCCAAATCCGCGTTTCCTGCCCTGGGGTTGAAGGGCAGTGGGGGGTGGCCTTTGGGGGGGTCACAGAGCCAGGAAAGAGCCACTCCTTGGATTTTAGTTTAAATCGTTTCCTTCCAAATGATTCACTGCTGTGAAATTGTTACAGGCCATCATCCATCCCGATACGAACGAGACCATCTTCATGCCCTTCCGAATGTCAGGTATGGTTTGTGCCGTCAGCTTTACTGGGAATTTGTACACAAGCGTTGGGAATTTTTCTTCTGTTTTTGAATCGCGTCTTGTCAATATTTAAACCAAGATCAGAAAGGAATTCCAGGGGCAAAGTGCCTTTGCAAGTGAGAAGAATTAGGATCCTCAATGCCCCTGCAAGATCTAATGCCTGATGGTTCCCTTCCCTTTTCCTTCCCCTTTTCCTTCCCCTTCTCCTTTCCCTTCTCCTTCTTCTTCCCCTTTCCCTTCTCCTTCCCCTTCTCCTTTCCCTTCTCCTTCTTCTTCNTCCTTTCCTCAGGAAGGAGGAATTTCCTCTTTTGGCATGAACTCAGGCCAATGCATTTGCTGGAATTTTTGAGGGTTTTGTCCCTATTTAGGTTGTTTCAATTTTGTGGTAAATGCCAAAACTTGATACCCAGGACATCTGATGTTCCAAACAGCTCAGCGGGTTGGTACATCCTCACTCCATAAAGAGGAGAGGGCCGAGAGAGTTTTATTCCCCAGGAGGGGATGGGATGAGCCCAATTTTTCCATGTGTGATGGTGTGTCATAGCCACAGCACTGGAATTCCGGGGAGGATCAGCTTCTCCATGGCCTAACTGGGCTCCCATTCACAGGTCCGTGGCCACCTCTGCCCTGCTCTTGGTTTGTCTTTCCAATTTCTCTTCCCCTCAGGTCTTTGCCCTTTCCTTGGATCCACGAGCTTTAATTCAGGGATGTTGGTAAAACGCTCTGAGACCTTCTAGTGGAAGTCAGCGAGATGAATTATAATTAGCACAGGAGTTGGCAGACTGAGCAGGGGAAAAATGTGAAGCATTTGATTTTCATGGCACTCGGGAAGACTTGGGGTAAAGATTTATCTCCATATTAGAGAGCTTTACCCCACACCTGGGATTAAAATAGTGCCTCTGTGCTCCATGATGAAAATACACCTCCTTCAGCTTATTCCCTCATCCTTCTTCCCCTCACCTGGGAATAACTGAGCTCTCCTGGTGTAAAACCACCAGCGGAGAGGTGGATAAAGCAGATGGAGAAAGAGGGAGGTCCCACTTTTGGTGTCACGGTCCTGCTGCTTACCTGGGATGGACTCTTGTTAGGTGGCCCTTCATGAGCATTTGCAGGACGCTGTTCCTGCTGGGACCGGGCTCAACAGGAGGGGAAGGGGCTCAAAGAGCCGGAGAGGTTTCTCCTGGGTTGGGGGAGGTTGTGGGAGGGTCTGATGAGCAACAGAGCTGGCACGAGGGAGGGAACAGATTGCCTGAGCCTGGCAAGGGGGGCAGGATCTCCCCCTTTCCGTGGCAGGAATCCACTAGGTCAGCTCAGGCAGCACCACCACGGCAGGATCCACCTCCTGCAGGTCCAAAAGGAGCGGGTCCTGCTGGGAGCTCCCATCCTGGGCTTTGCTTCTGGGGGATGAGGCTGCCCAGTCCAGCTCAGCGACGTGCCACCCGCTGGAGTTCTGTACTGGCACACATTGGGTTGACTGGAGTCACCTTTACCATCCTAAGTTTTAGGGAAAGCGAATAAAGGATGGGAAGGAAATGGGGCAGAAACCAGGAGGATGCTCCAGTTGTAGGTCCAAGATGTCCCCGTGGTGGAGCTGGTGGAAGTGAGAGCAGCTCCTTGTGCCCGGTGTGGCTCCTTCCCTAAACTGAGACGTGTCTTAGATGGGACTTTTTTCCATCCCCAAACCACATATTCCAATTTATTAACCTCCTTTTCCCCCCCCAGGTTACATCCCCTTTGGAACCCCCATCGTAAGTATTTTAACATCTTTCCCTATTTTGTTTGGGAGCACCAAGAAATGCATTTTTTTGACACGATTCTTCCCATTCCACCTTATCACCCCGGGACACGTTCCCACAGGATTCCCACCTTTCCCATTTCACGTTACCAAGGGTTTCATCAGGTAAAACCCAGCCTCTGCTTGAGGTTCTTTATCTATTACTGAGGTTCTTAATCTGTTAATGTATCAAGGCTATTTATTATGTATCGGGTTATTTATCTATCAACCCAACTTCTGCTTGGGGTTATTTGTCTATTTTGAGGTTATTTATCTATTCATACATTGAGGTTATTTATATATTATATATGAGGTAATTAATCTATTAATATATTGAAGTTATTTATCTATTAACCCAGCCTCTGCTTGACACTCTTTATCTATTTCACATCATTCCCCCAACCTCCTCCAACATCTTCATCTTTCCCACTGGAAAAGGAAAACCAAGCCGAGCTCATCGCCTGCAAAATGCAACTTCTGCAACTCCCAGCTTTCAGCCTTGGACACTTGTGTTTTCCATTTGCATGTTTTCCAAGTCCCTTCCCAGCCGTGACGAGCTGCAGCGCTCTCGTCTCCGTTAATTAAATCACATTTCCCTGAGGTTATTGCTGGAGGGGGGGGTTGGTTGGTGCTTGTTACTGTGAGTTCCGTAAGCCTTTGGGTGCTCTCAGGAGCAAAGGGAGAGGATTCTGCACGTTTTCCTCCTGCCGGAGCCTCGGCTCAGAGTCGGGAATGGGAAGGATTCATTAACCCCGTGGGGAAACCGAGGCTCAGAGTTTTACCCCCAAAATTTTGGTGGCAGGAGGTGGTCTATCCCCAAAATTTTGGTGTCAGGAGGTGGTCGATCCCCAAAATTTTGGTGTCAGTAGTTGGTCCATCCTCCAAGCCAGCTCAGCTTCTTAGATCTCACACTGAAGTGGTTCAAGGAGCAAACTCCACCAAATTTGGTCTCCTCAGAGCCAGCAGACCGTGGTGCAGACTCGGTTAAAGGTGACAGCCCTTCCCCGAACACACTAGCGGGGTTGGTAATCCTGGCACCAGGAATCCTTCACGGCTGCTGCTGTTTGTTGTGGTGACTAAAGGTGGGCTGGTAACTTTGCACGGGGCCTTTTGGAAGAAAAGGTTAAACAAAAATGAGTTAACCATCAAACTGACAATGAAATCGGCCCAAATCCAGAGCTGTCAGAGGAGCCGAGAGCTGTCAGATGAGCCCAATTTCACTATCTGTAAAGGATAAACTGGAACCTCTTGTCATTTAAAAAAAAAAAAGAAAAAAAAAGAAAAAAAAATAGAAAAAAAAAAGAAAGAAGAGGGGAAAAAAAAAAACCCCAAACGTTTCAAATGTTAAAATTAAAATGTAACATTTATGCCAATCGATCTGTGAAATTTAGTGACAAAATTGGCAGCCTGCTCTAGCATAAAAACAGTTTGAGGCTTGCATTTCGCATCGGGGGGATGGGATTTCCTCAAGAGAGCCTGTGCTGGGCTCGGGCTGAGCCCACCGAGCCCTGCTGGGGTTGGGGGTCAACTAAACCCCCCGTGGGGACGTGACCAGGCTGGGCACGGGCAGCTTTGGGGCCCAGCGGTCAATGCGGGCTGCTCTCCGTGCCATGGGGGGGGTCATTTCCCCCCTGCGGAATCATCCAGTCTCCTTGAGCTCACTGTGAAAGAGATGAAGGTCTTGGTAAAATAATGGTTCCTCTTCTGGCCCCGACACCAGCCAGCCCTGCTTGTCCTTCCCCCGGCTCCAGCTGTTTGCCTTCCTCCTCACCCCCATCCTTCCTCTGCCAGGTTTAGGGCTCGACCCCGGCGTCACTCGTGGCTCAGGCGGGGACAGGATGGGATGTAGATGTAGGGGGGGGGTTGGCTTTACCCGTTTCCCCGCTTTTTTAGCCCAAAAGGGAGCAAACCCAGCCACTGGAGTTATGTCCCCGTGCTGGAGGGACGAGATGTGCAGAGCAGCTGCTGGGCTGGAGCCTTTTCCCCTGGGTCTGTGCTCCCTCCTGCAAGGGGAGGATGATTTATTTGGGTTTGGGAGGCTGAGCCTCCAAGCCGGGTGGGGAAGGTGGAGCAGATGCTGTGCCCAGCTGCCACCCTCCGCTTCCAGCTCCTGATCCTCCCCAGCCATTTCAACCTGGGAGAGTCTGGATGAGGTTTGAAGGTACTCTTGGAGACCCAGGTTAATTCAGGGATGAGATGACTCTCGCTGACACACCAGGCAGGATTTGGGGCTTGGAAGAGAAGAGCTCCCAGATGTCCAAGCAGAGTCTTCAGGCCTGGCTTTGGGGCCACAAAGGCCCCTTCACACCTGATCCCCAATTAAATTCTGTCGCCGATACTTCTCCAGTGTTTAGAAGCTTTTTTTTTTTCCTTTCCCCCCCTTCATATTTTGTTTTCCTTCTTAGTTATTTTTTCCCCTGACAGTAATTAAAAGTGAAATTGTACATTTCTTGACAGACTCTTGCACATATGGAGAGTTTGCATTTAAACGTGCCTCTTTCAGTCATACAGATTTTGGGTGCTCTTTTTTTTATTTATTTATTTTCCTCCCCGCATCGTTCTCCCCCCCGGGCTGACAACGTGAACCTCCCCTGCCTGCCACCTTCCCGCTCCTCCAGAGCCTCATTATCCCGCTGCCTTTGGGGGGGAAAGTCATTCCTGGGGGTGAGGAGGTTCCCTGCCTCTTGGTGCCTCTTGGATCCTCTTGGCTGCGAGCGGCGACGCTGTAATTAATGACGAGCGGTAAATTAGCGCCGCTCACACGGGCTGGAGCTCAGCCAACACACAGAAAGTAGCTGCAACTTCCCCGAGGGCTGCAGGAGGAGGAGGAGGAGGAGGAAGAAGGAGAGATGTAAATGAAATGAGGCCGCCCAACCCCGCTGCCCTTTGGTTTGTTGGTGTTTCTCCCTCCGAAGAGGAGAAGTTGCCTCCTCTTCAACTGATGCTGCTGCAGATGTGCCGGGGTGGCTTCGGCTCGGCTTCGCTCTCCCTGCTCTGACAGGGAAGTTTTCTTAGGAATGAAGGGAAAGGAAACAGTGCAGAAGATGGTCTGAGGGTGGGAATGAGCTCACAGCCTTCTTGCCCAGACGCCTCGGAGACGTGAGCATCCCGAAAATAAATGCGCTTGCAATTAGAAGGAGTTGTGCAGGCTTTGTACTCCTTCTCTGGAAAATATCAGGCATCTGAGATGAAGTGACAGTGATGGTAGGATGTCCCTCATCTTACCTATCTCTTACCCAGGAACTCATTGTCCCGGCCGTCTTTGTTGGGTTTATCACTGGGAACCCCCTTGCTTTGCATCCTTTTCCTCCTCTTCAACTCCATTATGCTCTGAAAGGAAAAACTGCCGTGAAACGGGACAAACTGCCGCAAAATAGGGAAGATTGCCATAAAACAAGGCAGTTGGTGTGTCAGAGAAGGGTCTCCAGAGAACTGCAGGGGGGGTGTCCCTGTGGTGTGGCGAGACACACGCCAAGGATGTTCTCAGCCTGCCCGGGGAACACGCAGGTGAGACCTCAGATGCTGCCGTGGGTGACCCCACAGAGCCCGTAGCACGTCGGTCCGGGCAGCAGCAGGGAACATCTGGCCAGATGTGCTGGGCCAAGCTGCTGGAAGGCCTTGGGAGGCAGCGATTGTCACCCGGAGCTCATAACCCGGGCAGGAGTTTTCACAGCTCGGGGTGTGACACATCAACAAGGCTCTTGCAGCACAATCCAGGCTCCCGAGCGGGAGCACATGTGCTTCCAGGTGGCATTCCTGTCCTCAGATGTTCAGCTGGGATTTCATTCCCGTGCTTCAAACAGGGAATGTGCCAAAGGAAAACAAGAACCAGCCCCCTTACCCCACTCGATGCCAGGAGTGACAACTTTGAACTCTTGCCTTCAGGCACTGTTTGCGTTTTCCTCCAGAAATACCTGGATTGAGGAATTGGTTGTGTTTTAATGGGCACTATCAGCTGCCAGAGGATTTCGAAGGTGTACTACAGGCAGTAATTAAAGATTGAAAGCTTTTTTTGGGCTGCCACATTCACCCGCTTTCACCACTGGAAAACTGAGAGATGAGGAGCTGATGGGAAGTTCCCTAAGTGGAATGAAATAAAGCCCTAAGTGAAGACTATTCCTTCAAGCTTAGCGATAAGCTGGGCCGTCTGCGTGCCTAGGGGAGCGCTGAGAGCAAACCAAAAGGACGTTTACTGATGAGGAAATCTCTTCTTTCGCAGGTTGTTGGTCTCCTCTTGCCCAACCAGACGCTGGCATCCACTGTGTTTTGGCAGGTAACACTGGGCTGGGTGGGCAACGGGGGGGAGAGGGAAGTGGAATTTCCTCTGGAGGACAAACTGATGCAGAGCTGTTCTGCTCTGGCCGTGATTTAGGGAGAGGATGTGGCTGGATGTAATTCGGGAAAGGTTTGGTAGGTCTGGAAGGGGCTATAAATCAATTATTGGGTCCGTTTTGCATCCCACAGCTACTTATGCCATCACAAGGAGGAGGGAGAATAGTCCAGAACCTCAAAATCAGCTTTTTGGACCCGTTTTGTAGAGGTGCAAGTGTCTGTGCTGTGTGTACATCCATGAAAATACTGGCACGTCTGCTGATTTGAGGACACCCCTGCAAGTAGCTCAGATCTTCCTTGGTGAATTCCTCCTGGAAGTGCAGGGCTAGGGACGACAGGAGGCCCCGTTCCAGGAATTTTGGGAATAGCTGTGCGTTGCAAAGCCACGGACCTCTGCGTTCAGTCTGCCGCAGGAGCTCTGGGAAAAAAATAGTCTGTGTGTAGGGAGGTGTTGGTGGAATTTCCCACTAAAATCCTGGGAATTGGGAGCAAGGGGAGGAGGGGTGCACATGAAGGAGTTATATCCATAGTAAACACGCCACTTCGGTGCCATTTTGGCTCGACTGAAACGAGGGAACGAGTTATTTTCAGGCTTATTTTGGTGGCAAATGTCTTTTGTTGTCTGCAGTGGAAGTGGTGGTAGGGAGGGATGCAGCTGAGGAACACCAAAGCAGGGTGGGATCTGCCTGGTGGGTTGGAGACACGGCAGAGCCGAGAATCCATGGGTACGTGCCACCAACTGGTGCTCTGCTGTGTTTAGCTGGAAGTTGTCCCATGTGGCTTCACCTGCTGGGACTGGGAGAGCGGCTGGAGACATCTTGACTCGCTCAGGTTTTGAAAGGCAACACCTCCCACCTGTTTTTAGATACCTGTGGTGGAGTCACACAATGGTTTGGGTTGGAAGGGACCTTAGAGCTCACCCAGTGCCACCCCCTGCCACAGGCAGGGACATCTTCCACCAGCCCAGGGTGCTCCAGCCAAGCCCTGTCCAACCTGGCCTTGGACACTTCCAGGGCTCCAGGGGCACCCACAGCTTCTCTACTCCAGTGCTGGTTTCATGTATCCAAAAGCTGGTACATCTGCTCATCTCCTGTTCCTCAGCTGAAGCCCCCTATGACCTCTGAGGACCTTTGGAGCTTAGTAAGTGACTGATGAAATGGCTGCTGGGCTTCCTGCTGCATCCTAACACTCTGGATTTGATGCTTGAATGTTAGGATGTCTTCATGGAAAGGGTGGTCAGGCCTTGGCAGGGGCTGCCCAGGGAGGGTTGGAGTGGCCAGCCCTGGAGGTGCCCAAGGCAGGACTGGCCGTGGCACCCAGAGCTCTGGGCTGGGGGACAAGGTGGGCATCGGGCACAGGGTGAGCTCTGTGGGCTGGCAGGGCTTTTCCAACCCAAATGATTCTGTGAAAATGAAGACCAGCAGCACTGAGGTGCTGTGTGGACCAGCAGAGGAGCTGCACATCAAACTTCCAGGGGAGCTGAGCTGCCCCGTGGGATCTGGGTGATTCCTGCCCCTCGCTTTGAAGGGAACTAAACCAGACCCAGAACTTTGGGCGTCTCCCCGAAGGGGGATGAGTTTTCCCACCTCTCCAGACGCCTCTCTTCCCCCAAAGCCCTGCTCATGCCTGTCTCTCCTTGTTCCCTCCCCAGTGGTTGAATCAGAGCCACAACGCCTGCGTCAACTATGCAAACCGCAACGCGACGAAGGTGAGGAGACCCAACGTATGCGGCGCCGGCTCTGTTTTGACACGGGAACAGAAGTCCCGTCTCTTCCCCGTTAATAGAAGCCCCCTGAGGAATTTATAGCTTGGCCATTGCCCTGTGTAGGCTCCCAGTTCAGCCCTCAGCTGGAAGGGGCGCGAGGGTCTCTCGCCTTTGGGTTCAACCAGTTGGTCGCTCAGACTGGTGGGACGGGGTTTGGTTGATACGCGGACGAGCACGAAGCAAAGGGCTGTCTGGGGGTTTGGGTGGGAGAAGGTGTCTCCACGATCACCCCGCTGGCTCCCAAGGGCTTCATCTGTGTCACCGGGAGGTGGTGGGGCTGTCCCTGCTCTCTGCCTTCTCCTCAGCCTTCATTCATCCCGTGTCGGGATGTGGGAAGCCGAGTTGGAAACCATCCAGCTTATCCAGAGAACATTTCAAAGGCAAAATATTTAAGGTGGCGAGTTTGGGGTTCAGCACTAGAGGGTAAAAATGCTAATTTGGTGCCATGTGCTGAATTTCGTTCCCATCCTTCCTCTGAGCTGCTACGATTACGATTTAAGTGCTGCCAATTAATTTTCCATTGCCTTTGCCCTCGCTCAGGAGGCCACGATTTCCCCGGCTTTTGCCTCTGCTTGCTGACAGACCGCGTGTCACAGAACAATATGACAATGTTCAACCTGTCTCTGCCTTTAAAACAAATGAAACCAAAACGAAACAAACGGGGGAGGGAAAAAAAAAACCCAAAAAACAACCAAACGGAAAAAAAACTCGGTTGCGTTTTAATAACCACAAGTTTGTTTATTTAAAATATGTTTTGTTTTCTCTTTCCAAAGCCTTCTCCGACATCCAAGTTCATCCAGGGCTACTTGGGAGCTGTCATAAGTGCTGTCTCAATAGCAGTGGGTAACGCTTTATATCTCTTGATTTCGTGACTTGCGGTGCTTTGGAGATGCTTGTTTGGGTTTGCCAAGCATGTTTTGTCTTTTAATTGACAGAATTCGCTCTTCGTAACCAGAAATGTTGTAACCCTGAGGTGTGTCCGTCCATGCATGCCAAAGCTTTTCATCACAGGGAGCCTTCTGAGTGCTTCCAGAACTTCCTGCAGCACGGCTTTGCTGCTGGTGAACTCACAGTATCTAATTATGCATTGACTGGTGGTGAATGTGCCCATTCCAAATTCAAGTAGACACTTGGAGGCTGCAGGATGGTGGTGTGGCAGCTGAGGTGCTGAAGGGGGGTAGGATTCTGGAGATGTTCTCCAGATGGTGGGTTGGCATCTCGACCCACAGTGCTTGGAATTGCATCTTTCACCTGTGGGCATTTTTCAAGCTGGAAAGAGTGTTCAGGTCTTCTTTTAGAATCATGGGATGGTTTGGGGTAGAAGGGAACTTTGAGTTCATTTAGTCCAATAGGCAGGGACACCTTCCACCAGCCCAGGGTGCTCCAACCTGGCCTTGGACACTTCCAGGGATCCAGGGGCAGCCACAGCTTCTCTGCCCAACCTGTGCCAGCCCCTGCCCACCCTTCCAGCCAGCAATTCCTTCCCAGTATCCCACCCAGCCCTGCCCTCTGGCACTGGGAAGCCACTCCCTGTGTCCTGTCCCTCCATCCCTTGTCCCCAGTCCCTCTCCAGCTCTCCTCGAGACCCTTCAGGCCCCCAAAGGGGCTCTCAGGTGTCCCTGGAGCCTTCTCTTCTCCAGGTGAGCCCCCAGCTCTCCCAGCCTGGCTCCAGAGCAGAGGGGCTCCAGCCCTGCAGCATCTCCGGCCCCTCCTCTGGAGCTGAGTAATCTCTAGGAGAGCAGCTTTTAACTTCACTAAGCTTGTGGTCTCCTGACCTTTAATACTCATATTTCCCAGCAGCACGAGCTGCCTTTGGTAGCAGGCTCAGCTCATTCCCAAAGAGACGGGGACGTTCCTCAGGAGCAACTTCTGGAAGTTATTTCTTACTCCGGGTTTCCAAACCAGGCTCTGCAGTCAATGCTTGTCCTTTTCCTGCTGGAGCACTGAGGATCCCACAGCAGTTTGGGATTTTTCCCCTTGGCTGAGATTTTTTCCTTTATCTCGAGTCCCAAAGAGTTTGCTCTTGGTCCAAAGGGTGGAGAGTTGTCAAGGTGCCTTGAGGTTTTCAGGGGGAACTGTCCATTTTATGGGATAGTTTTCCATGTTTCTGGCTTGGCCTGCCCTCTATCCCCTCTGTTCCCCCTTGACTGCAGCATTAACCCTGCACAGCCCAGCCTCGTGTTGCTGTGAGCTCCATCACTTCCTAACCTTGTGGAGCCGTGTCCGCACCAATCCACGCTTTCCCAGCTGAACTATAATCCAAATCCTCATCCCTCCAACCTCAGCGCTTCGATTAGCAGCCGTTTCCCACCCACAGCTCCCATGGGAAAGCTTGACTGTCCTCATCGGTCCTTCCTTCAGCCCTTTTTCCACCCCGGGAATTACTAAAGCCACGTTCTCCGGCTTGCGGTGCTGCTGCCACTCACAGCCTGCCCCCCACCCTCAGCACAGCCCCCACGGTGACAGTTCCACCTTGTTGGCATTAATGCTCCTCTCCGTTTTGGCCATAGGGGCAGATTAGAGGGGCAGGACACCCGGAGCAGTGATGTTGGCAGAGTTTTGTCACCCCCGAGAAGCTGAGAGGCTTCGGTAAGGAACCCACCCGGGCGGTGTCTGTGTTGGGACAGCTGGTGCAGGGCTTGGAAGTCTTGGGTTCTCCAAGGCTGACTTGGATCCTGAGAAGGAGCTGGAGCACAACAACAGGTCCAAAGTGCAGAAGGGACCATCGGTGGTGCTGCGAGAAACTCATGGGAAAAGCTCCACCAAGACTCGTAGATCATAAAATTACAGCGTTTCAGCCTCGTGCAAGGGGAAATCTTCCTGCAAGAAGGTGTTTCTGCCTTCTTCTAAGTGCCACCATGGCCCCAGCAGATCCACTGGGATGCCCTTGGGGTGTGTGAAGAGCTCTGGAATAGCAGTGGTTTGTAGCTGTGGTGCTCTGAGGGTCAGAATATTGTTATGGGAAGGCAGGAACTTTCAGTAGGTGCACGGATGCAGGGAGGGAGTGGAGAAAGGTAAAAGCCTTCACGGGTTCTTCTTCTTCTTGATGTTGGAAGGAGGTCTTCTTCCTAATGGAGCAGGAAGGGCAGCAGCTTCCACAGGTGCTCTTCTCCTTCCTGGTGCTGGAAGAAGATCCGAGTGGAGCATCCTGTGGCACGTGGGATGTGTGACAATGAAGTCTCTGTGCAGCAATGTCCCCGTAGCAGAGCCCTTGGGGACACTCCTGGTGGATAACCCGTGTCCTTATTCCATGCTCAGCCCCCAACGTGGAGCAGCCCAGGGAGAATCCAGGGAGCGGCTTTTGCGTTGTAAATACCTGGATTAATACCCAGCATCTCCTCCAGCGTCAGGTTTGGGGTTTTTTTTAAACTCTGGTGACAAATAATGACCAGCCCTGAGCCTGCAGTGGGCTGTGGAGAGCCAGCATTAATTAAAGGGAGCACATTCCATGTCTGCACTTGGCAAAGGCCACGGGAAAAGGCTCAGGAAGGGACAGAGGGGTTGACTTGGGATTGTCCTTCCCGTTGTCCTCTCCCTCTGTGTCTTTAGCAAGAGGGACAAGCTTATTCAGGTGGATGAATATGCAGATTTTGGCTTTGTGGGCGTTGCAATAAACAAAAGGTCTTAGGGAGTCTTTGGAAATAACCTGGGTCTCTTCCCATTTTAGACAGCGGGGAATGGCTGTGGGGAAGGGGCGATGCTTCTCTTGGATCCAGGGCTGCATCCACGAGTCCTGATTTCCAGCCCTTCATGGGATGAGTTTAGGGAGCAATTAATGTTCTTTTATTGGGTATTTTTCAGCATTTTTCCCCAATATTCCGTTTCCTTTCCACCTACTCCCCTCCCAACCTGATTCACAGCAAGGAAAGCTGTGCCAGGTCCAGAATTTTATTTTTTCTCAGGTGAAGGAATCACTTGAAGTGAAGATGGAAAAGGTGTTTGGGTTGGAAGGGATCCCAAAGATCAGCTTGTTCCACCCCCTGCCATGGGCAGGGACACCTCCCACCAGCCCAGGGTGCTCCAAGCCCCGTCCAACCTGGCCTTGGACACTTCCAGGGATCCAGGGGCAGCCACAGCTTCTCTGCCAACCTCTAAAATTTCTGGTTTTCTTTCCATGATTGGAGTTTATTTTAGTCCCATTCTCCCAACACCAGCCTCTTTCCTGCCTTCTCCTCGGAGAGCTCCCATTTCACCGCTCTTCCGAGTGATAATGGTTATAATTTCTCCAAACAATTGAGTGGATCCCTGTGATTAGGTTTTATTTTCTGCTCTCTGTTCATGATGCTGGGGTGTGTGAAGCTCAGTTAATACCAGCTGCTTTTCCTGAACAAAGGCAGAGAGGACTAAAAAGGCTTGAGAAAGACCAAGCGTGGCTTAAATGTTTGGGAATTTTTTTTCTGTTCCCCAAATATTCCCGTGCCAAGAGCTGTCCAGATCAGAGGGGTTGGAATGAGGCAGAAACTCCTTCCAGCTGACACACGCACTCTTATTCTGCTATTTTTTTTCACACTTTTAAAAGGTTAAAAACGCTACATAAGGTCAATTTTATGGTTAATAACTGGGTTTTTTATATTATGATTTTTATATATTATTATTACTTTTATTTATATATATATATATATAAATATATATATAAATAGGTTTCTTTTGCTCAGAGAAGCTGTGGCTGTCCCATCCTTGGAAGTGTCCAAGGCCAGGTTGGAGCAACCTGGGCTGATGGAAGGTGTCCCTGCCCGTGGCATGGGATGGAATGAGATGGTCTTGAAGGTCCTTTCCAACCCAAACCATTTTGGGGTTCTCTGATTCTTGATTTCAGATCCAAACTGCCACAAAAGGCTTGACATTTAATTCAGCCCCAGACAGGGGCCGTGAGCAGCCACTCTCTGGGTTGTCACCGGTGCTGAGACCTTCCGATGGGTGACGGCTGCTGTTGCCCCAGGGATTGCCTCACCTGGAGCCTATGGGGGTGAGTCCTTGGGTTCCTCTGCACCTTCTCATAGCGTCTTTGAGACCTTCTCAGTGCCATCACTGCCGTTGTCCTTCAGATCAGGTCTTTGTCCATCAGGTTTTCCATCCCCACGATCGTGGCCTCAAGTTCTGCCAAGAGCACTCCAAACCTTGCTCCTTGCGATGCTGGAGACCTTGTGCCAGCTCTCTGAGGGGTCTCCTCCCTCCTGCCAGTGCTGTTTGGCCTCTTTTCTGACATCCCCCCGTGATCCATGTGTTGTCACTCAGCTCCGTGCTCAGGTCGTTCCCTCCTTGTCCATCTGGTGTCCACTCCACGTACCCTGGAGGTGCCACCTGCAGCCCTGCTGCTGGCATTGGCCTTCCCTGATGACAGGAAGGGCTCTAATTAGACCACAGGAAGCCTGGCAGGAACACAGAGGGTGTTTTATGTCTGCAGGTGTGTGTGACAACCAGGAAACACCGTGTGACAGCTGAGGTGACACTGAGCCCCTTGTGCCAGGGCAGGGGCAGGTGGGATCTCAGCAAAAGGCTCTTCCCCCAGAGGGTGGTGGGCACTGCCCAGGCTCCCCAGGGCAGTGGGCACGGCCCCGAGGCTGCCAGAGCTCCAGGAGGGTTTGGATGATGCTCTGGGGCACAGGGGGGGATTGGTGGGGTGTCTGTGCAGGGCTGAGGGTTGGGCTGGATGGTCCTTGGGGGTCTCTCCCAGCTCAGCACATCCTTTATGGCAGGAGTTCAGCTCTCGCCCAGGGCCAGGGGAAGGAGATGAGGCACCTCTGCTGTGCAGGGCTGGTGGGATCTGCCCCAGTTCCCAGGCTCCCTCATTCCCCTTTCCAACAGGCCGGGATTTGCGACTTCTAACAATGCTGTCATTAAGTCCAAGTTCGGGATTTATGGTCTTGTCAGCACAGAGACAAATAAATATGTTGTTCTCACTTAGCAACCTGAGCTAAATTCTGACAAAAGTAGGTGTTTTGTCTTCTTTTGTGTAAGAGAGGGAGATGAAGTGTCTTGTAACCATGACTGCCAGCCAGGCTGGGTGCTTTGGATTGATCTCCACACTTCAAATGTGCCAGCACTTGGATGTTCCCCTTGTGTTTCTGGGGAACGTTGGGTTAAAAAATCAGGTGATTAATGTCATTAATAACTTTGGTCTATCAGCTCCTCATGACTCACCTTGGAGTCACTGCTGGTGGAGCAGGAGGGTGTTTAAAGCTTCCCTTCACAGGTAGACCCAGGTCTTTTCATTTCAGAAGTGCCTCCTTGCTTCCTGATCCTGAATCCTGGCTCTGGACGAGCCAGTGGAGCTGGGGAACTGCTGCCAGTGGGATTTACTGGTGCTCTGGGTTACTGCATGGTACTGCTGTGGTGCTGCCACAGGCTGGAAGTTTATGGAGTTGAACTTGAATTTCTGTAAAACCAGACTAGGTGAGAACTGGAGAGCAGCAGGACAGTTTGGTTTGTTGAGGTCTCCTGGGGCTGGAGCAGCAGGAGGGGCTGAGGGAGCTGGGGGGGCTCAGCCTGGAGAAAAGGAGGCTCAGGGGGGACCTTGTGGCTCTGCAAGTCCCTGCCAGGAGGGGGGAGCCGGGGGGGGTCGGGCTCTGCTCCCAGGGAACAGGGACAGGAGCAGAGGGAATGGCCTCAAATTGCACCAGGTGAAGTTTAGGTTGGATATTGAGAACAATTCCTTTATGGAAGGGGTTTTCCATCTCTGGCACAGCTGCCCAGGGTAGGGGGGGAGTCCCCCCCCCATGCAAGGATTTAACATCCCTGTGAATGTGGCACTTGGGGACATGGTCAGTGGTGGCTTTGGCAGTGCTGGGGGATGGTTGGACTCCGTGATCTTCAAGGTCTTTTCCAACCTAAACATTTCCATGATACCTTTTTCCTTGGAAAGTTGCAAGGGATCAAAACCATCCCTGCTAGTCTGGAGCTTTGTACAGATCAGCTTTAGGACCCCAGACGCTCCTGATGTTGGTTTCTGGGTGTGGATATGTTTTCATCCAATAACCTGCTGCAGCAGTGGAGGTGCTGCCTCCCTGCAGCTGCTCCTCATCCCTCTTGTCCCTGCAGTGGCATTTCAGAGATGGAATGTGTGGGTGCTCCCTGGCTTCGGGCAAAGGGAAACCTGCCTTGGGTGAGGCTCTGGTTGCCACCAGCTGGAGGTGCCTCCAGCTGCTCGTCAGTAAGTCATCCTGGAGAAACTCTTCTGTACAGAGGCCTTGGGGATGTTGTTTCCAAGAAAACACAGCTTTTGGGGGGCTCTGTAGGGTTTCTGCAGAGCTTCTGGATTCTTCACCCACTGTAACTTCTCTTTGAGGTTGCTGGTTGTGTTCCCAGGGGTCTTATGAATTAATCTCAGCCATGGTCAGGACTGGTTGAGTACAGAGATTGCACAAAACCTGTAACTCCAAAATTTTATTTTTAGGGGTATCAGACACAAAAAGTTGTGTAGGATTCTAATCAGCAAAGCCCAGCATGGTCTGAGAAATCAGATTTAAAAAGAGCTGCTTCTGGACTAATGGACGTGGCAAAAATGACATTTTTAAACATGCTGGATTTCCCACACAGACCCCCCAAAAATTCAGCAGTTTGCAAAATCTGTTTTCCTGAAAACGTCCCTTAGACCTCAAGACATTCATGACGACATCGGCGTTCAGCCAAAATACCTGATTTCTCCTGAGGAAGCTGGGAGGTGAAGACTCTCCAAGCACAAGGTTGTCTATGGAAAGTAATACTAATATTGTAATGGTGGGGTCACAGTTGGCTTTGGCATTACCTGCCCTTGGAGCCCTGATTCCCACAGAAATCCAGAATCCCAGAATATGCGGAGCTGGAAGAGACCCACAGGGATCATCAAGTCCAGCTCTTGGCCCTGCACAGGAACATCCCCAGGAATCGCATCCAGGTCATGCTTGAGCATCTCTAACCTAAGCTAGAAGGAGAATCCGAGAGCTCCAATGAAATCAGAGTTGGGCTGGTTGGTTACACTTATAAAATTAATGAGGACAGGATCTTGATGATTTTTTTCCCCGTTTTAGGAAGGGCAGGAGCTGCTGGAGCAGTTCAGTGTGGCAGGGAGGACATTCCTGCTCCGGGTCACCTCCTGTGCCGGGGGTTCCACCAGCCAGGGGTTGTTCCTCCTTCCCTGTTCTTGTTCCACACTGAACTCACTCACACACCGTTTTCCTCTCTCCTCCGTAGGTGGAAATGCCCCTGTGGATTTTTCTAATCCCAGCTCCTTCTTCCCGATAATTGTCTGCGAGGCTGCGCTGACAGGCTGTGAATGTGCTGTGAGGCTCATAATGAGCCCAGCACAGGAGGCCACCCACTGCCCTGGGCACTGTCCCTCCCTTGGGCAACCTTCAGGAGCCAGAGGAAGCTGGTCCAAAGGAGGATGAGGGATGGGAGGGGATGGAGCGTGGCTGGGCACCTCCACGGAGGTGCTCTGGGAACCAGGGAAGGTCGTGGGAGGTGGGAGTGATAAACTTCTGCTGCTGCTTTTAAATGAAGCAGGGCCTGGCTCTGAAATCAGGATCTCTCCTGTGCCTGCACCTCCTCTTCTCTGTCAATCCACAGGTGCTGAGTTCAGGTACCAGGAGAGAGTTGATGGATCATTCAGACTGGAAACCCAGCCTGGAAATTCCTCCATCGATCCCATAAATCCTCTGAGCAGCCTCTTTCCAAAGGCACAGCCTGGTGCCTTTGGGGCAGTTGGAGGGAAGGACGTGGTGTGCCGTGGGGAGGCACCCGGTGCCTTCATCCTGCCTCTGGATTTAGGAGCACATGGCAACTGCCAGGTCCCTTCCAACACCATCCCTGGGAGTGCCCAAGGCTGGGTTGGACAGGTCTGGGAGCAACCTGGACTGGTGGAAGGTGTCCCTGCCCATGGGAGGGGGTTGGAACGAGATGATCCTTAAGGTCCCTCCCAGCCCAAACTGTTCTGTGATTCTCTCTTGTTCCGTTGGTGTTGTTTTGTTCCCAGCAAATTTATTCTCATGGATTCCCTTTCCCTCTGCCCTGCCCAGCCCCACCCCACGTGTGTGAAAACCCTGATATGGAGGCAACAACCTCTTGTTACTGTTCTCCTTTCTCCAGCATCTTCCAAATCAAGTTTTTCTCATTATGAGCATGAATTCCGTTTTCCTGCTCCTCCCTCTCCTGCAATCTTGCTTCTTTCTCAAGACTACACCATTTTTTCCCATTGGAAAACCCAACTGGGAGCTGCTGTGGTCATCCCTTCTGCACTCAACGTTGGGTGTGACATTTCCTCCTTTCCATACTCTTGCTCCTCTCTAACTTCCTTCTCCACACGGATCCTTATTGCTTTCCCTTCCCTTAGACTTCTCCATTCTGTTCTCCTTGCCTTGGGAAAGCTCCAGTTGGTAACCAGCCCAGTTTTCCATCCCTCCCAGCCTCTTCACCTCCCAGCCCTAATGAATGAGTTTTTTCCTTCCTTCTCCTAATGCTCTTTTCTTCAGCTTGGCTGTATGGGATTCATCAGATCTAATTAGTGCTCCGATCCAGCAATCTGGTGATTGGAGGGATGAAGGATAAACTTCTTTGGAGCCAGTCCCTCCTTCCAAGTGGACCTCCTGGGTCACTTGGAGCAGCCAGCTCCAACTGCTGTGGTCAGGGTTGTCCCAACGTTGAATCAGCGAGAGATTGCACCAGCACAGTGAACAAAACCTAGAGAGGTGCTCAGTGACAACTCAGGTGGTGTCATCTGCCAACCAACGTCCACCCTGCTCCCTGAACTCTCAATATTCCTCTATTTTATAAGAATTCTCTCTCAAAAGAAGGTGAAATAACTTCTTGGGCTTCTTGAGTATGTTTACTATGCTAGGAAGGGTTTAAGAGGTGCAGGGTTAGACCTTCAGCAAATGGTTTGGTTATTACCAACTTCAGGCATTCAAAACCATCTCTTGGGCTTCAAAAATCTTAATAAAACAGGGGAAAAAGCAGGGATTTTTTCCAGACTTCTCACATTTTCAAAATTCATGTTGTGATGGACATGAGGGTGGATCTTTTTGAAACAAGAAGGGAGAGAAAAGGAAGCAGAAACGGTCTCGGGGACAGCGTTTGGTGGTACCGGTTTCAAAGTGCGGCGACATTGCAAGCGTTGTCTTTCTGCTGGGACCATGTTGTTGGTGCTGGAAACAAAATAAATATCAGGAATTCTAGGCACTTGAGGAAGCGGGAGGAAGGCAAGGCAGAGTGGTGCCAGAGGCACAGTGGAGCCCTGAGTGAGGTTTCTCTCCCACGTGTCCAAGGCCAGGTTGGATGGGGCTTGGAGCCACCTGGGCTGGTGGGAGGGATCCCTGCCCATGGCAGGGGGTGGCACTGGGTGGGCTTTAAGGTCCTTTCCAACCCAAACCATTCCATGAGTCTCTGAATATCCCAAACTACGACTGCAAATTCATGCCCATAGGCCCCAGCTGGGAGGAGGAGACAAGTCTTGCCTGAGCTGAGACATCACCAGCATGGACATCATCTGGGCTGCATCCCGAGACTCCTTTGATGGTCAGCAGGGCTGAGTGGGCACTGCTGGGGACATTTCCCATGAGCACCTGGGAATGTCAGTCTTGGAGGGAGAATAAAAGCCCTTGAAAAGGTTCCTCTCTGTGTAGGGCTGCAAAGAGAGCCTGTAGGATAAAACAAAGAGGCCTCAGGTTGTGCCAGAGGAGGTTTAGGCTGGACACTGGTAAAAGTTTCTTCACCAAAAGGGTTGTCCAGCCCTGGCACAGCTGCCCAGGGCATGTTGGAGTCCCCATCCCAGGAGGGATTTCAAAGCCATGTGGATGTGGCACCTGGGGACACGGGTCCGTGGTGGCCTTGGCAGAGCTGGGTGAATGGTTGGACCTGATGATCTCAGAGGGTTTTCCCGACCTAAATGATTCTGTGCTTGTGCCACATTTGGTGGGATGAATCCCACTGGAACGTGGTGTGCCATGTTTGCCCGGTCCCAGGGCTGCAGATCCCTGTGGGAAGGGTGATGATCACAACAACAACCCTGGGGTCGGTTGTTTTAGTGAAGAATTGGCCTCACCGGTGTTCTTTGGCAGCCCTGTGTAATTAAACTCATTAGCCTCTCCTTGCTGGTGGCCCTTCTCCTCAGGAGGGGCTGAGATCGAGCAGCTCCTGCTCATTGTCAGATGCTCTCCTTGCCCTGTTCACCCCCGATTCCACTTCCCGAGCTGCGGGAAAGGGTTCACAGATTGGCTGAGGCAATTTCCAAACGGCAGAAAACAACCCCTCATTAGTGTCCTCTCTCCAGTCCTTGCGTTGGGCATGTGGGAGATTGGATGGAAATCCATAGCAACGTTTAATTTCATATTCCCAGCAGGGTGGTCGCTCTAAGGGTTCATCAAATTGAACCTGAAAGTCAAATGTTTTTATGAGCCTCACAGCGGTGCCTCTCCCAGACACATCTCTTTGGGTTCAAAAGCTGCTGCTCTTCCACTTCGTGGTCAAATCCCACCATCAAACCTACAAGCAGAGGCTGGAAACCCAACAGCATCTGTCACGGTCATGGATTAACCATATCCGGGCTGTAAATCCACGGGGCAGGAGCAGCAAAGCCAGGCTTAAAATTGTCTTATTCTTCAAGCCACACGTCTTAGGCTGCTTGACAGTTTCTGGAAGCACTCAGATTTTCAAAATGCACATCCCAACGTTGGGAAATGTAGGAAAAAAGAAATCATTCTGTCATTTTTGAAGAGGGAGAAGGTCAAGACAAACCAGATAAGAAGAACCACCACGACCCTCTTGGGCTCAGCGTTAGAGTCACGTTGGCCCAGGAGAACAGGAAGGGTTCCTGCTTGGGGTCTCGGTGAAAACCTCGGGGAAAGGCTCTGGAAATACTTCCTGAGGTTTCAAAACCAGCACTCTGCTGAGCTTACCCAGCAGTTTTGCTTCTCCACATCTTCCTCTCAGCCTCCAAAACGTTGGGTTCATGTATAATGTAGAAGCTCACAAAATATGTTCTCCCCTGCTTCTCTTTTCTTCTTACC
>VWZF01006951.1:332590-377699 GCA_013396755.1 Sclerurus mexicanus | reverse complement strand
TTTTTTTTTTTTTTAAATTTTGCTGCATTTTTGGCTGAAAACTCTTTGGCCACACGTTGCTCGAGACTCCCGTTTTCCCAGCTGAAAATTCCTGGTTTGGGGCTCTTGGGTTTTGTTTGTCCACTTGGGATTTGGGGTCGGGTTTTTTGATGGAAAAGAGAAAATATTGAGAGGGAGAGTAATTTGAAGCCAGAAGTCACTCCCCATCTATAGGGTTGTTTAATTTTTAACCCCGTTTCTGCCTGGCACCAATTTTGATGGAGCTTTTCCAAACCATCACTATTATCCCCTTGAGGCCGATGAGGCAGCGACTCTTCTCTGCCCTCTTGGTATGAATGGCTTAGATCCATGAAAAACTATGGATTGCTCTGCACTATTCCAGTGTTGGATGAGAAAACATACTCTGGTCCATTATTCTAATAAACTTCAGAGCCCAAAGGTTTGTAGTGGAGTGGGTTGGTGTGGTTTGCAGGGACCCTTGGAGACGGAATTCATTGTGTTGGGCCACCACCACCACCCCCACGGATATCCGGCTTCTTCCCAGCCAGGTGAGGGTCCCCAGCACTCAGGATTTGGGGCTGGATGGGGAAAAGGGGCAAAAAGGCAGCAAGGGGCATTTCCAGAAGGACTGAGTGGTGTTCAGTGGTCCAGCTTGTCTTTTAGCTGGAAAGGGTTTAAACCCAACAGCTGGGTTCAAGTCTTTGTTTAAGCCCAGCAGTTGGGTTCAATCCTTAATTTAAACCCAGTGCTTGGGTTCAATATAACGGTTGGGTTCAACCTTCATATAAACCCAACACTTGGACTCAACCCCTCATTTAAGCCCAACGGTTGGGGTCAACCCTTCATTCAAACCCAGTGGTTGGGTTCGACTCAATGGTTGGGTTCAATGCTTCATATAAACCCAACAGTTGGGTTCAACCCTTCATATAAACCCAAGAGTTGGGGTCAACCCTTCATATAAACCCAACAGTTGGGTTCAACCCTTCATATAAACCCAACAGTTGGGTTCAACCCTTCATATAAACCCAACAGTTGGGGTCAACCCTTCATATAAACCCAACAGTTGGGGTCAACCCTTCATATAAGCCCAACAGTTGGATTTAACCCTTTGTTGAATAAAGGGTTGAACCCAAACCAGCCAAACCCTGCAGTGTGCAGCGCAGGTTTAGTTCTCCAAGGCTTCTGCGTGGGGAGGGACCCCAATGTGTCTGCAAGCTGTGACATCTGCCCTGCTCCTTGTCCTGAACTGCTTTTGCTTCTGTGCTTTGTGTGTTTCCATTCCCAGGTGGGCCTTAATGTTCTGATTCAGAGAGCAAACAAGTTTACCCCGTCCACTCGTCTCTTGATCCAGAGGTTCGTGCCATTCCCCGCTGTTGGTAAGAAACGACGCCTTTTCTTTACATTCAGAGTGTTGCCTGTGAACCTGTTGGTGGCCAAGAGCCACCGGGATGGACACCCAATTCCTGCCTTCCTGCTCGTGTGCCCTCAGCGGTGGGTCCCTGAGCTGGTGCAGGCAGCGGGGGGATGGTGCAAAGCAGCATTTTGGCAGGAAAATGATGCAAAGCTGGTGGTGGAGGCAGCTCAGGAGGCTTCTCAGCTGCACTCTCCACTCGCAAGCAGCTTAAAAAATGATCAGCGTTGGCTGCTCCTCAACCAGTCGTATCTGAGAGCGTTTGGTTTGCGAGATCTGGTTTGAATCGTGTCAAGTCAGATCCTCAAATAAGCAGTAGCACTGTGGTTATTTTACAGCAGAACGCGATGAAATGGTTCTACCCCGAACATAGAGATTTCTGAGAGCCACAGACTGAAGGGTGTGAAGAATTAGGGCTTTGTGGAGCATTTTATCAGCATTTTATTGACGATCTGCTGAGGGTTTGAGGGCTGGACTCAGCCTTTGCTGGGCCCTGTGGTTAAAACCTTCAGCCAAGGATGAGTTATTTCAGCCGTGAAAAAACCCACCAGTGGCTTCAGGGAAGCTTTTAAAAAAAAGCTTATTTATTTATGAACGTGGTGCAAAAATCACCCAAACGTGGAGGGAATCAGTAAAACAAGGGGTTTGGTCCCTTTTCAGCCATTTAATGCAAAATTTCCCTCGAAGCTTTTCCCTTTGCTGTGCAAGTGCCACGTCCTCGGAGCCCCTTTCCCTGAGCCCCTTTCCCTGCTGCTCTCAGGTTTTCTGCTCTTTCTGCTCCTCGGTTGCTCTGACCCTCCAAATTTCAGCTCCTGAGTTTCTGGGGGTCTTTTCCCCCCTTTTCTTCCAGAGAAAGAGCTGCTTGCTCCGTGTGCAGAATGGGGGGGGGACGGGGATTGTGGTGGGGGCGTCGCACTCGATCTTGTCCCTGAGCACTTTGCCTGTACATAGACGATCTGTGGACATTCTTATTATTATTTTCCTGGATTTTCCTGGAATAATTTGAGAGGGCTTCAATTTTTTTTGGGTTTTAATAACCAGGAGGGCACTTGGGGTGAGTTCAAGCCCCGGGAGGCAGCTCCAAGGTGGCATTTGAGTCAAAGACGCACAAAGGGAATCTTTGCCGCCGGGTTGATCTCTTTTCATCCCAAGGTGTGAGGAGGAAGAGGTTACGTTTGTGTTGGCATTGATTGAGGAGCCATAATTAATTTGTTTAGCCTGTAATTAATTCTCCAGCTCTTATTTTATTTGTGTACCGCCATGCTTCATTATGTGCCAGGACATCAGGAGTCCTCCCACTAATTGCTGTTCCATGGCTCAGAAAGCTGTGAGTTATTGGTTTGCAGACCTGGACAAACTGTTTAATTAAGATGTGTCTTCCAATTCCTTTTGAACCACCAGCCCTCAGCAAAAAGGCAGAATTTCTCTTCTGCCGCATGGAAAGGCAGCTCTTGCTCCCAAAAATCCGTGTGGATGTGGTACTCCGGGGCGTGGTTTAGGGGTGGACCTGGCAGTGCTGGAGGAGTGGTTGGACTCGAGGGTCTTAGAGGGCTTTTCCAACCTTCATGGGATTCTAGGAATCCAGTCCCATGAAGAAGTTTTCCCTTGTCCCATCCTCGCCTCCCTGTCCCACCGATCCCCAGCTGTGCTGGTGGATAACAGCTGGAAGACTGGAGGGATGCCCCAAAGTTTTATGGTCTCTCACCCTGAGTTCTCACGGGAGATGGAGACTTGGGCAAGGGCAGCCACTGCTTGGGTGGAAGGCGACCAAATTCCCAGCAGAGGTGTTCCTAAAGACTCCAAAAAAGCTTTGGGAAGCTGGGGTGGGCACTGCGAAAGGCTTTGCATGGTGTGTTTGTCTTCTCTGGGTCATGGAACATTGTGCCGTGGAATAACCCATGTCTGCTGGAGTTCTGCCTCTGAGACATGAAGTGGTGGCAGCAGGTCACCCTCCTCCAAAATTGAGTTGTAGGGGCTGAAAATCACATGTTTTTCCCAAAAAGCCTCCCCAGTCCCAGAGGTTGGATCCAGGAAACCAGCCCAGGTGGAACAGGTCATGGAGATGGCCAAGGTTTCACAGTGCCAGTGAGTGCTCTGGTGCAAAAGGGGTTTGGGCTTGATGTTGGCATCACCTGGTGAGGGTGTTCTCCATGAGAAGAACAGGAGGAGGGAAGGACTGTGTTGGAGCTGTGCTCTGGAGAGCTGAATTTGAGCAAGGAAGGGCTTGGTCCTTCCTCGGGGATGGGGTGGGGAAGGATATCCATGCCCAGGAATGTCAGGAACCCAATTTCCCCTCCTCTTCCCAAGGGCAGCTGCCACTGAGGTAAGGGGTGTCTCTGGTGATGAGGTGATGTATTCTGGAGATGTTCTTGCCTAAAAAACCCCACAGAAAACCCCAAAAGTTGCATCCCAAACCTGATCTGAAGGAAATTAAAGCTGGGAGAAAGATGCTTTTTGGAGGGATGGGAGAAGGAGGGAGGATTTCTTCTCCTGGGGCTTTTTTATCGCTGTTTGTGTGTGATTAAAATTGTTGCAAATGTTTAGGTGACACACAAGGATGTATTTAGTGTGTGGAGACCTCCCTGGTATAGGAAAAATATGTATAAACATATAGAAGCGAGTTGTTTTTTGTGTGTGAACCCCATTTCCAGTATCCCCCAGTGTGTCTTCACAGCAGGAGTTTCCGGGCTGTATCATCACAATTTCTTCCCAAATCCTGAAAACCAAGTCGTGTGCACATATATTTATTTATTTCTCACCCCCCCCCCTGTACTTGAGACATCCATAAAATCCAAATTTAGCCGTAATTAGCAGCGTTTTCTGCCTTCTCCGTGAGCAGAATGGGAGCAGTCGAGTGAGATGGTTGTCTCAGGCAAACGGGCTGGAATCTGGGAGCAGGTCAGTGAATCCAAAGACCTGGAGAAGCTTCAGCTCTGGACAGCCCATCACGAGTCTCACAGGAACCTTGTGCTGGTGCATCCTCGGCCAGAGCGTCTCTGCTGACGTGCTTTAATCTGTTCAGTCGTGATTGACAAGTAGAAGAACGGGGCATGTGAGTGTTAAAAGAGAAAAAAAAAGGAAAAAAAAGAGGAGAGAAGAGGGGGCTAAACTTTCTTTAAATGAAATGCCTGCTTTCCTTTTTATCTCGGCTTCAGGAGCTGAAGGGTTGGCAACACAGATATTTTGATAGATGGGAAGAGTGGTCCGGTAGTTGGAATATTAAAGAGAGAGACAGAGTGTGCGTGTGTGTATGTTCCTCTTCTTCTCGAGTGTAAGGAGCATTTGTCACCACAAATCAGCCTTGATTGCAGAGAGCTGCGTTCCTATAGGGCTCACCCACCCACCACCCTCAAAAAATTAGACATTTGTTATATGACATGAGTGGAGATTAATTAGCGAATATTAACCCATCAAGCAGCACAGAAACACGTTTTTGGAAAGCGGTGGTGCTTGCAGCAACAGTGGGCTCGGATGAGTTCTGGTTGGAAAGTTGGAGAGGAAACGTGGTGCTGGAAAATGCCACTTTCCAAAGTTTTGGAGCAATGAGCAGGTTTTCTGGTGGAAGAATTTAAGGAGTGGCTGAGACCCGGGGAGGGGCTGCACCTGGAAGGGGGTTTGTCAAGCCCAGCTCTTCATACATTAATTGAGGAGCAAAATTTGGGGTCGTGTCGAGGCTACAAAAGCTACAGGGTGGGGAAGGGGGGAGGTCAGAAAGGGTTCTGGACCCGCTCCCGCCTCTGCTGTGAACGGAGGGCTGGGAGCTGGGAAGTGTCAGAGCCATCCAGAGCACTGTCAGCATGCAGAAGAAGGTTGGCAAGGCAAAGAAGCGGGTCTGTAACTCCACGGAATTAGCCCACGGAGCCATTTCCCC
Source organism: Sclerurus mexicanus (assembly GCA_013396755.1). Taxonomy (NCBI): domain Eukaryota; kingdom Metazoa; phylum Chordata; class Aves; order Passeriformes; family Furnariidae; genus Sclerurus; species Sclerurus mexicanus. The sequence continues at coordinate 372,417 of VWZF01006951.1, read as the reverse complement.
CCTAAAATGTATGAAATCGTGGGATGGCTTGGCTTGAAAGGGACCTTAAAGACCATCTCATTCCTTCAGACCTTCCACTACAATTCCTGACTCTTTGCCCTTGTTTCATGGACTCCCCATCCCTGCAAGTGTCCAAGTCCAGGTTGGACAGGATAGTGGAAGGTGTCGCTGCCAATGGCAGGAGGGTTGGACTAGACGGTCTTGAAAGGTCCCTTCCAGTCCAAACCATTCCAAACCAAACCATACCATGATTCTGTGAAAACCCTTTATTTGGGAAGGGTTTCTGTGTTGGCTTGGGAAGGGCAGTTATGACCCAGCCTGGGATGTCCCACCAGAAGTTCCTGGCTGGCCAAGCCCAACTGGCCACCCAGTGCAAGGACCTGTTTTGACTCAGGGTGTGGAAATGTTGGGTGAAGGATCACTATGGAGGGTGGGAACATGTGTGAACATCTGGAAGTGCTGGGGTTTCCTTGGATCAATATACTTCTCATTGTGGCAGCAAGTAAAAAATTGATCTTGGTTATCCTTCTCCTCCTAAAAATCCCATCTTTGTCTTGGGATAAGAACAACTTGCAGAAACTCCTGGGCACATTGGAAGCAAAGCTGGAGCTGCCATTGGGTGTTGACCAGGGCTAACCATCCTGCTTTTCTCACCCTCAGCCAGTGCCAATATCTGCAACGTTGTCCTGATGAGGCACACGGAGCTGGAAGAAGGAATTGATGTCTCGGACAACAACGGGAACGTCGTCGGGTCTTCCAGAATCGCTGCAAAACACGTACGTGCCCGGGGTGGTCGGCTTGGACACTGCTGGATTGCAGGCTCCACGAATCCCACAGGTGTAGGAAGCCATGGCTGGAAGTAGCTGAGCTTGGCCCATCGTCTGGAAGTTCTGGTGGACACGGGCTCGTGCCGTGCAGGCAAATTTGAGGGGCTGACGTTGATGGTTTGGAAGGGCACAGATGGAGGTGGGAAGATTCTGTCCCAGCAGTGATGCTTTCACAGGAATTCTTTGTGGGAACTCGTAAGCAGTTCATGTTGAACACAAAGCAAAGATAACTTACACCTTTTTCTAAATGAGGACGACTCCGTTTCCGAGCCGAGCAGCTTTTTAACCCTTCCCACGCCCAAACTGCATCGAACATTGCCAAGCAAAGCTATGGGAGGGCAGCCAGATGTTTTCCCCCTTGTGCCAACCCCTGCGTTGCCTTCCCTGTAACCTGCCCCCTGCCATCTGCCTGAAATGTTTTCCTTTCCATCCCTTGGTGCATAGTTTTGTCTCCTGAGCATCATCTGATTGTCTCCAAGTGGGCTCTGAGCTGAAATGTAAAGCGTGTACCGAAGCACACGCCCAGGCAGAGCAGTTAATAATATAATGCTTGGCATTTCTCTCCCTCCTTCTGTCCAAGGCTCTCAAGGCACTTCAGAGACAGCAATTAATGTACAGATTTGCAGTCCTCGGCAAGAAACGGGAGATCTCTAATATCTCTCCATATTGTTGTTTAACAGGGAGATTAAAACAATCTGTTGAAGGGCTCAGAGACACCGACTTGAGCCAGTTTTCCTCACTTGCATCAACTGGCTCCAGGACCCGACTTCCCCTCTCCATCCTGATGGTTGAGGGCGAGGCAGACAACGGAGACAATAAATATCAAAAGGGATGGTGCTGTCAGAGCGATGTACATGGGGTTTAAACATGGAATTTGGGAGTTCTGAGAACTTCTGCTCAGCTGCCGTGCAATCCTAAGGCTTCTCCCTGATTAGCTTGGGTTTGTCACGTGGGATCGGGCAGGTCCTTCATGTAACACACTGCATCTCTCTGAGGGTCTGTGGTGGGTGAAGGGTCCTGAAGACCTCCCGTGGATGTTCCTGTGACACAGAATTACAGAATGGTTTGGGTTGGAAGGGACCTCAAAGCCCACCCAGTGCCACCCCTGCCATGGGCAGGGACACCTTCCACCAGCCCAGGGTGCTCCAACCTGGCCTTGGACACTCCCAGGGATCCAGGGGCAGCCACAGCTTCTCTGCCCAACCTGTGCCAGGGCCTGCCCACCCTCCCAGTCAGCAATCCCTTCCCAATATCCCATCTATCCCTGCCCTCTGGCACTGGGAAGCCATTCCCTGTGTCCTGTCCCTCCAGGCCTTGTCCCCAGTCCCTCTCCAGCTCTCCTGGAGACCCTTTAGGCGCTGGAAAGGGTTGGAAGGGAATTGTCTATTCCTCTGAAAGATCTTCCCTGGACCTCAGGGTACTTTTTATGTCTCAGGCTGCTTTGTTTGCTGCTTCCCGGTGAATCTCGCCAGGGAGAAAACACCAGTGGAGGAGCAACAGTCCTTCCACAGCTGGGTGTTTTCCCGGGACAACCCTGCAATACTTTGCAATTAAAAACCAGCAGGCAATGAGGTGCTCGTTGCCCCAGCATGGACCTGACATCAAAGCTCTGCTGAGGGAGGAGGACTTGGAGCTTCTGCTCGGCCCACACTGAGAGGTTTCACCTCCCCACATCTCCCAGGCAGCTGTTCTGCCTCTCTTTCTTCCTCCGGGAAGTTTGTGCAGGGACGTGGCAGGACGTTTGGACACTTTGGATCACGCAAAGTGAAACCAGGGAGGCTCTGGGGCGCCTCAGGTTATTCTGCTGGGCTTGTGACCAAGCGTGGAGGGCAAACAGGTTGTGCACAAAGAGCTGCTGGCAAAGCTGAGAGTGAGTGTTGATGCTTTCGTTCGCTTGAGCAACACGAGAAAGAGCAGCCAAGGCATTTCGGAGCCCAGCAGGTGCATCCTGGGGTTTGTTTTAAATGTTTGTTTGTTTTGCCTTTGCAGGCACTGCTCGAAACTGCGCTGACCAGAGTGGTCCTGCCCATGCCTATACTGGTTCTACCTCCAATTATCATGTCTGTACTGGAAAAGTAAGTGCTGGGGGTAGAGGGGGGATTTTCAAGGGGAGGGGATAAAAGATGCTCAGTAGGTGGCATTCGTTGATGTTTTATAGAATCACAGAATGGTTTGGGTTGGAAAAGCCCTCTGAGATCATCCAGTCCAACCATCACCCAGCACTGCCAAGGCCACCACTGACCATGTCCCCAAGTGCCACATCCACAGGGATGTTAAATCCCCCCAGGGATGGCGACTCTCCCCCTGCCCTGGGCAGCTGTGCCAGGGATGGACAGTCCTTTCCAGGAGGAATTTCCCCAATATCCCCCCTGCCCCTGCCCTGTCCCACCTGAGGCCGTTCCCTCTGCTCCTGTCCCTGTTCCCTGGGAGCAGAGCCCGACCCCCCCCGGCTCCCCCCTCCTGGCAGGGACTTGCAGAGCCACAAGGTGTCTCCTTCAATTTGCTCCACCAAAGGCTTCCTTTTTTTTCCTTCTTATTATGATTTTCATGTTCCATCATTCTGGGCCACTGTCGAGGCTGTTAAAGTGTTCAAGTGACATGGTTATTTTAACCACCCAGCACTTTGAATCACCCTTTTCTGTAGGATCAGTGAGAGCCAAAACTCTCAGAATTCAGTGGAAAACTGGCCGTGAGTTTTCTGCCCTCCACTTGGCAAACATTAGAGCTGCCCCATGGGGTCAGACTGAAGGTCTTGGCTGGTGTTCAGAGATGGGGGAATGTAGAAGCCACCCTGTGCCCCAGAGCATCATCCAAACCCTCCTGGAGCTCTGGCAGCCTCGGGGCCGTGCCCACTGCCCTGGGGAGCCTGGGCAGTGCCCACCACCCTCTGGGGGAAGAGCCTTTTGCTGAGATCCCACCTGCCCCTGCCCTGGCACAGCTCCAGCCGTGCCCTGGGTGCTGTCCCTGGTCACGGGGAGCAGAGCTGGAATTGCCCCTCAGGAGGAGCTGCAGACCCTAGGGAGTCTCCCATGACTCTTCTCCAGGCTGGACAATCCAAGCGCCCTCAGCTGCTCCTCAAAGAAGAATAAATGCCTCATGTATTCTGCAGAGATTTGTTGAAATTGTCATCTCTCCTGGCAGAGCAGCAGTGCCTGGAGAGTGGGCAGGAGAGGGCAGGGTTGTTATTCATGTCCAGTTATCACAGAATCATGGAATGGTTTGGCTTGGAAGGGACCTTAAACGTCCAGTCCCACCACCCTGCCATGGGCAGGGACACCTTCCTCTATCCCAGGTTGCTCAGTTGTCTCATTGCAGAGTTTTTAATAGCTAAAACCCCCCAAACTTCCCTGGCCATTGGCCTTTGTCCCACCTTGCTTTCCTTCATCCCAGGGATGCTGGGAGCCTGTTTGGAGCCCTTGGGTGGCTCCTTGGGACACCCATCAGCAGCTCCTGAGGTGGGAATGATCCGAGGGGTTGGGATCCCCTTCCCAGCCTCTGGACACTGAGGAGCCCACTGACAGATGGGGATGCTAAAGCACTTGCTGTCTCTGTCCCCACCTCCAAGCTGGAGGCTGTGCCCAGACAGACCTGTTGTTAGTGGCCCCACCGACAGAGTCAATAACAATTAGTGCAGTTAGGAGCGACCCAGAGCTTTGGGGAGCTTTGTGTACCCGCCTAGAAACACCCTGAGGCAATTTTCCCTCCTTAGCAGAAGGGTCTGGGCCGCTTCTGGAAGTTTGGAGACTGATTTCCTAACATCTAAATTTAAAAGTAGGGGCACAGGTTGGTACCCCTCCAGTACCAGTTCCTCCCATGGCCTGGGGGTGGGGAGAAACAGGGCAAGAAACCCTCTTTTGGGAACTGTAAATTGTGTTTTTTCAGCCCTTTTTGCACAAAATATACTGTTTTCCTCTCTTTTTCCAAGGGCTGTGGTGGTTCCCTCCACCAGGGCACTTCCTGCAAACTGGAGCTGGGAGACTTTTTCTGGAGACACACCAGGACAAAGGAGTGGATTCCAGCCCTCTGAATTTTGGGCAAAACATTTGATTTTTACTCCATTCTCCTTGACAAAATCTCTGGAGCCTCTTTCCTGCTCCAAGACCCTTTGTGACCCCCAGAGTCCCCCAGGCCATGAAGTCCCTCCAGGATCTGCTGGGAAGGTGCTCAGGAATGAGCATTCCTTGCTCTGGAGTGGGTTCCTTGCTCAGGGCTTACTCAAAGTCGTGGGTGAGGGCTGAGGTTCCCATGGAACCATCCAAAAAATATCAGCATGAAAGACAAACTCTTTCATTGCTTCAGAGGATCTTTGCTGTTCTGGTTATCAACAGACAGAAACCTTCATATGTAAAAAACCCGAGTTTGTAGGAAACTGATCCCTGAATTATTAAATTCAGGGAACACTGAGGGACCATCCCTGGTCTTGCTAAGCCTCCCCAAGCTTAAATAAAACTAAGCTTAAAATTTGATCGGCACCTGGGGACAAAATAAAGCCAATAATAAAATTGGCTTTGTACTTGGGAGCAAAATGAAACGAACAGTAGCATTTCTTTGTACTCAGGGGCATCATAAATGCTTGTATTGATAGGAATTTTACTAAAAGCACCCGTGCTCTGTGCAAGCCTTATCAAAACTGGTTTTATCTGTGGGCACAGAGGAGATTGTCCTGCAAAAGCCATCCTTTGACCTAATAGAAACACTTAATTCGAGTCTGTGAGAGTATTCTCCTTCCCAATGAAACTCCGTAGATGTAAAAATATCTGGGCACCGCTTTGCCTGTCTGAATCCTCCCCAGAGCTTTGTGCCTCCTGTCTCGTTTCCCATCAAATATCTTTGGATTCCTGGAAGCCTGGGAGTGAGAAACAGCAGGGATGGGGAGTGGCGTGTGGTTTGGCCATGCTGGAAGACATGGAGGTGTCCCTGGAAGACACGGGAGCACCTTTGGGACGTGGAGAACATCCCTGTCCATACCTGAGGGGTTCATAGTCCAGGTGCTGCCTCACATCTCTTCAAGTGGTTACTGAAGGACAAAGTCAGGGGTAAAACCTCATTTTGGGCACCAAAAAACCTGGAGCATTTGGGGAAGAGTTGAACTTTTTGAACTGAGTAGGATTTGAGTCCAACCGGGGCGTTTTCCATGGGAATGACATCCAGGCCTGCATTATCCCTGTATTTCCAGGAACCCTTACAGTGTCTCTAAATGAGAAAGGGGAGCGTGGTGCCTCATTATTTGGAGGCTGGAGAGCTGGAATCACAAGTCTCGATCTGGATGCTCCGAATCATTTGCATTTGGGGTTGTGGGGAAGGAGGGGAGCGATTCTCCTGCCTTGCCTTGGAGCCTGGCTGGACACCGGTGACCCGGGAGGGAGCGTCACCCCTCCGGGAACCATCCCCGTGCTCCCACCAGGAGGGATTTTCACATCCCTGGAAAACTCCCTCCTTCGCCTTCGCCTCGGAACTCGAAAAGTTTATTTTAAGTGGCCAGTTCCTGGTCGCCGTCTTTCCACTTGGATCCAGGTCTTCCCTCTCTCTCAGCCATCTCTCCATCTGCATGTTTTAACTCCCCCAGCTGCCTCTCTCGTCTCTTGTGCCATTTTTTTCAGCTCTCTTGGCTCCTCTCATCTCTTTGCCTGCTGTGTATTTTAACTCCCAGGGCCGCCTTCTCTGCTCTCCAAGTAATTCAATGTTACCTCCCACCGCCGAGCTCCGCGGCGCTCCATTCTTTCCCCATGTTTCATGCATTTCCTGCTGCTTGGACGCTCTGGGGAAGCAGTTAACATATAGAATTGATGTTTATTTTGAGCCTGCATATGCCGTGCAGGGAACACGGTGTCAGTTATTTTGTGCAGATGTATTCTCATTGAAAGCTTTATAAATAATATCCCCGTTGGCGACTTTAATAGGGGGAAATCGCGGCTCTCGCGGCGTTCGAGAGGTGGAGGCGGCTCGTCTGCGGGATGGGGCTGGCGGTGGGAATTCGGCTGGGCCTCGGGGTCACAAGGACGTGGGGACAGCTGTGGGAAGTGGGACTTCTCATCCTTATTGCCCTCCGGTCAGTTGCTTTTATGAATCCTTTTGTCCAGTCGTCGTGGTGAAATTTGGGAAATGGAGCGGTTTTTCCCCCCGCCGTCATCAAAGGCTTCTCCAGGAGTCCTTGTCCAGCTTCCAGACTTAAAGCCCATCGTGCAACTGGTCTGTATAGACAGTCCAGGTCTGTCTAAGTGCGGGTGCCCTTGTAGGCTGAGCTTTGTGGTGGGAGAGCCCCAGTTTTTGGCTCAGGTGGTCTGGACTCAGTGGTGGAGAAGCTCAGTCCGTCATCAACATCTGCTGTGGCCACTTTGACTGACCTTTGAGGCAGATTGAAGAACGTGAGCTCTTCTTACCTCCTTGTCCTCACTGAGGGTCTGAAGTGCAGCAGGAGGTCTGAGGGTGGGCTCCAAGAGCTCAGCTTTGTTAGGCTGGACTAAAGGAGGCCTGGACCTGACTGTGCAGTGTTTGTGGAAGAGAGACAAAGCTGGAACTGTTGGCAGTGGGCAGGAGCTGGGAGAGAAACGGGGAGCAGAACAGTTGTGTCCACAGAAGAGGAGCATTTTCACTCTTTTCTTCATCCTGAGCTTGTGGCAGAGCTGCCACAGCATCCTCCTGAAGCAGTTGCCAGGGTTGTTTTCCTGTAAAGCTCATAAAATTAGGATGCTCCCAGGCTAGCCCAACATTACAGAGCTGCTCTGGCTTAGCTAAGTCAGCCTAACCACCAACAGTGGATTTTCTTGGGAGAAAACCAGTGCTCAGCCCGTGGTTTGAGGGGCTGGAAGGGCATTTTCTCCAGTTTAAACCATGTTTGTCACTGCAGAAATGTGCAAGAGGGAGCTTCAGTTTTTTGGCTTTTCCTTGGAGGTGCTCTCCTTTTGGCAGGATGTTTCCCACGGGTGCTTTCCCTCCAAAGTCTCTCCGTCCAGCTAAAGCCTCGCTGAAGTTTGTTTCGGCTCAACAGCTGCCGGCAGCGACACCTTAAACTGCTGTGGCTGATTCCGGAGTAAACATTGAAACTGCTCCTCTAATTATGTCAATCAAGCACAAAAATCCCCCAACCTCGCTCGCTTTGCATCTGCTGTGTCCTCTGGAGGGGCCCCCGGGGCTGGAGCCAAGAGCGGGAGATGCTCCGTGCTGAGGACAGTGGTGGCCTGGCTGGGTGGGACAGCAGAGCTGCTGGTCACTGGGAGAGCTCAGATTTCCCAAAATGACCCAAAATCCCAAAATATGCTGAGTTTGAAGGGACCCGCAAGGACCATCCAGTCCAACCCTCAGCCCTGCAAAGGACCAGCCCCAAGAGTCACCCCCTGTGCCCCAGAGCATCATCCAAACCCTCCTGGAGCTCTGGCAGCCTCGGGGCCGTGCCCACTGCCCTGGGGAGCCTGGGCAGTGCCCACCACCCTCTGGGGGAAGAGCCTTTTGCTGAGATCCCACCTGCCCCTGCCCTGGCACAGCTCCAGCCATGCCCTGGGTGCTGTCACAGCGAGTGAGGAAGGTCAGGAACACCCTCTAGAGACCTGGTGGGAGGGTCTCAGCAGAACTGGGATCTGGGGTGGGTTGTCTGACAGGACAGCGACCCCAAACTTTGTTGTCACATCAGAGGGGTGCCTTGAACCCTGGGCTCGGAGGGATCTGGGATGCCCTGGGATACCCCGAGCTCCAGCCTCCAGCTCCGCCCGTACCCCGCGGCATCCCCGGCGTCTTGCGGTGTCTGCGTTAGCTTTGAACCTGTTTATAGCAAACAGCGCCGAAACCCCACAGAATCTGTCAGCTGGGAGACTTGGGCTGACTCCTGTCAGCTTGAGTTTAGCATCTGACACCTCCTTCTAGACAAATACAGCCCTGGTTCACTGAACCCGATAACTCCTTTTTAGTACAGCGACTGACTTCCATATGGAAGAGATTACAGTACCTCCTGAAAAACGCCAGAGGCAGCTGCCAAATTATGCAAAATTTAAACCACTAATGAACAATGTGATGAAAGTTGAATGAAGGTGTATTTACAAGATCTACAACACAGTGTCTCAGCGGAGCAGATGTACTGTCTGCACGAGCATGGGAGCGTGCGTGTGTGTGTGTGTGTGTGTGTGTGTGTGTGTGTGTCTGTACCTACGGCCACGCGCGCCCGGGAATCTTCCCGTCTTGGCCGGGAGCTCTCACTGCTTTGGGTGGATCCAGAAGATTCCCAGCGTGTTCCTGCCTTTTTAGTATCCTCTAGGCACAGTTTGTAAAGGCACGTTGCAGAAAGAAAAGGATCGGGGGGCTTGAAGGGGGGAAAGGAATGGATCTTTGAGAAAAAAAAGAGAGCAAAGGAGGGAATTGTGGCAAAAATGCCTTTTCCATCCAAAGTCAGTGTAGAAAGATGGATCACTTGTTTATGAGGGACAGAAACCATTGGTGACGAAAATTTGGCTTCTAATTGGGAACAGTATAATAAACATATTAAAGGAGGCTTAAAGAAGGCTGGAGAGGGACTGGGGACAAGGCCTGGAGGGACAGGACACAGGGAATGGCTTCCCAGTGCCAGAGGGCAGGGCTGGCTGGGATATTGGGAAGGAATTGCTGGCTGGGAGGGTGGGCAGGCCCTGGCACAGCTTGGGCAGAGAAGCTGTGGCTGCCCCTGGATCCCTGGGAGTGTCCAAGGCCAGGTTGGAGCACCCTGGGCTGGTGGAAGGTGTCCCTGCCCATGGCAGGGGGTGGCACTGGATGGGCTTTGAGGTCCCTTCCAACCCAAACCATTCCATGATTCTATTGCTTTCCTGCAACTTTGCAACCCAAGACCTTCTCTTGGTGCAGACTTCTCAGTCCCATGTTGACTAACCTGAGCACCAAGGTGTAGCTCACCAAAGCCTGGCTGGTCCTGTCCTGGGCACGTGGTGACCTCCTGTAAAACCACCCTTCTCGTGAGGAAACACCTTCAGAACTACTGGAGGGGGAAGAGCCTGTTGGGTCCTGTGAATATATCAGGCTGCTGCTTCTGCTTCTTGAATACCTCTGGAGATACTCAAAAACCATCACAATTCCTGAGTAATGTGCTCCAGGGAGACCTGTCTGATCAGGGAGGTGGGACTGGATGACCTCCAGTGGTCCCTCCCAGTCTTACCCACCCTGGGATTCTTTAGGCTTCAGAAGATGCCACAGTTGGGGAGATCTGAAGGTCCAGATCTCCACCTCCCTTCCCCAACCCTTGGGCAGAGCACACAGGACAGCGCTGGAAACCAACTCCCCCTTCAACAAAGGCATATTACTTTTATTTATTTTTAATCTGTGATAATCCTCTGCAATTAAGCCCTTCGGAACCATCCAATCATTCCCATCCCATGGGGGGCTAATGGGGGAAAAGAGGGGCTTGGATTGCAGTTGACAGCTGACCAAAAGCAGTGTTTAACCTCATATCCTTCCCAGATCTGTGCCAGAGCGCAGAGCCTGGGGACACAAGGAAAGTGGACCTTTTGACTAATTATGAGTCATTTATTCTGAACCGCACAAATTTTAGAATCTGAATCCCAATTAAGACATTGCACTACATGTGTTAATTAGTCTGCTCTCCTTCTTCCATCAAGCCATAACTCTTCTTAATTAGGAGGTTGGCCCTTGTAATTTGAACTGGCCTGAGTTTGAAGCACCCCTGGAAGTCACACCTGGGGGCTGGACTGGGGATCGTTTTAAATTGGTTGAGCTTTTACTGGGGTGATTATCAGGTCCCCAACAGGGCAGTAATTACAGAGGGGGCAGCCTCCAAATTAAGATGTCAGGGGTGGTAAAGGCGGCGATGTCTTGGTTCTAAACTGTGCTCTGGGGGGGGCTTGGAGGATGCTGGTCCTATGATTGTCTCAGCCAGGGCTCTCGTGCACCACGACAGCTTGAGCAGGAGGATCAATCGCTTCCAGGAGCTGCCCCTCTGCATCCCAGGGATAAGCACAGCTAATGGATGGCAGCCCTTGAGCTGTGTATTCGTTACAGAGCATGGGGCAAGGAAACCTGCCTTCCTCTCTTGGACCAAATCCTCGTGGGCTCCTACGGGAGAATTTGAGATTACGCTGTGCTCTGTGCAACAAAGAGAAGCGAAATATTGGAGAACAGAAGCTTGGCTTTCACAGCACAAATTGATAGGATCAACTCCGTCTCGATGGCTTATTAGCGAGGAGCTGAGATACCGGAGGAGTTAAAGCTCCGCGTGGTGTTTTCCTTCCCCGCTTCCCCCAAACCTTCCCGAGATGGAGACAGTTTGCAGCGAGCATCGCTAGCAAAGGGCGAGGAGTCTGAGTGTTCAGACACACAGGCAGCGTGGAGCAGGGTGGGCAGTTCCCACACAGCAGCTGCTCCCTCAGCATCCATCAGGTGCCTTTGTGGCCAGCGCGGAGCGTGGAGGGGGTCTGTGCTCCTGCCTTGGCTGCGCGGGCAGATGTGGCTGCAAAACCCGTGCCCTGAGGTGGGAAGGGTTGCTTGGCACCTCGTGGATGGTGCAGGTTGGACTGGGAGTGCTGGTTGAACGCCAGTGATGGTAAACACAGAGCTTGGTGGCATCTGGTTGCACCTTCCTTGGCCAAAGGAGACTTCCTGTGTTATCGCCCCAGCAGGAAGGGATTAACCTGGAGATCGTGGAATCATGGAAAATCCTGAGCTGGAAGGGAACCACAGGGACCATCCAGCCCAACCCTCAGCCCTGCACAGACACCCCACCAATCCCACCCTGTGCCCCAGAGCATCATCCAAACCCTCCTGGAGCTCTGGCAGCCTCGGGGCCGTGCCCACTGCCCTGGGGAGCCTGGGCAGTGCCCACCACCCTCTGGGGGAAGAGCCTTTCCCTGAGATGCCACCTGACCCTGCCCTGGCACAGCTTCACTCCATTCCCTGGGTCCTAAATGACCCAGCAGCAAATCTCCTCTACAACGCTCATATACACTGGGTATTCAAACAAAACTCCCTGTCAAGTTTGCAGTTCATATTCCCACTTTTTTCAGATTGGTAGGAAGAAAGTTGAATGACAGAGGTAGTGTTTGTGAACAGCTCCAGAATAAACCCCTCGAGAATTATGTTTTCCCCCTTAACATTCATGAACTGCCTGAGGTCCTGTATCCTGGAATATATTTAACATGCCACCTTCTACCTGCTAAATGCTGTCCCAGTTTTGGGGTGTTAATCGCATCAGAAGGGTCACTTTGAGGTCATTATGAGAACCTGACCTTGCAGGTATCTTCAAGTGTTTGCTGTTGACAAGTCTTGACCTCATAAATATCCCCTGGGAAGAGCAAGTGTTAGAACATCCTTCTCACCCAGGCTGCAGATGTTTTGATTTTTAACAAAATAAGGTATTGCTGAATTTACTGCTTTATTGCCCCATTAACGAAGCCATGTGCCTTTCTCAGCTCACAGGGCTGACAAAGCTCCCAACATCTCTCAAGGACCCGAGTTCCTTCTGCTCAGTCACCGTCAGCTCCAAAGCCTGAGTGCAGGTGACACCTGTGTGTGGTGTGAGATGGTCTGAACTGGGGGAAGAGTAGATGGTGAACTTGTTGATGATCTGCTAAGAAAGAAGTGCCCCATCCCTGGAAGTGTCCAAGGGCAGGTTGGATGGGGTTTGGAGCAATCTGGGATAGTGGAAGGTGTCCCTGCCCATGGCAGGGGGTGCAACGAGATGGTCTTTAAGGTCCTTCCAACCCAAACCATTCCATGATTCTATGAAGGAACCAAGGGCAGCGGGTCTGGGTGAACACCAGTGTCCATCCCCTTGATGTCATGCACTCACCTGGTCTCTGAGCTGGTCTAACAAAGCCTTTCCTTTGCAGGACATCCCTGCTGAGGTCCCGTCCCCGGATGATTCTCCCAGTCCAAAGCCTTGTGTGCCTCGCTGCCTTTGGCCTGGCCCTCCCCTTGGCCATCAGTCTCTTCCCGCAGATGTCCGAGGTCAGTACGTGTCTGGTCACTGCACTGGGGTGTCTCACAGGGGTTACCAACACCAGGCCTTGTTCTGTCTTCCTGGGAAATGGTCTCCTTCCTATGGGAGGGCTCTTCCATTTTTGGATCGAGCTGGATCTTGCGTTCTTCGCTCGAGTGCAGCTTCACCAGGCAGGTGACGGCCCCTCTCCCATCACAGAGGTGTTTCCTTGGGGTTAACACAGTAAACATGAGTCTTGGGCCATGAAGCCAAGAGCCTGGACTGTCCATTTGGTGGGAATGTGCCTTCCCAGAGCTTCTTTGAGAGGAGTCTGCCTTTTCATCTCCTAGCCTGGCTCTGGGTAGACCCAGCCTGGGGGACAACAGAGGGAAACCAACCAAGGACAATGGAATGCCTCATGAAATCATTCTTCCCAAGTTAGTTGTACAAATTCCTGAGGTGTATTTATTTCTTAAGTCTTTAATTTTGATCATTTGGGGTTTTTGGAGCTTAAAGATTGTAAATTTATATATTTGCAGGAAGGTCATTTTTCTAAAGTGGCAAAACCTCTCTCAAACAGAGAAAGGACTTTGCTGGAGTTCTTCTTGTGTCAGCTACAACAATTGATCAGAAACTGCTATCGCTGTCTCTACTAGTTAATCCACAATTTTCCAGGCTGGATGGGTTTATCCACAACTTCCAGCCAGGGAATCTTGTTGTGCACTTGTCTGCTGACTGAAAAACACGTTACAGATTCTCTGTTGTCCTTCTACAGGCTGAGATAAAACTGTCCCTTCATCTTCTAAGAAACTGAATATATCTCAATCTCGGAGTCTCTTGCTAAAAGACGTGTTTTCTGAAGCTTTAATGATTCATATGGCTCTTCCTTAAACTTTTTCTAATTAGTCAACATCCTTTTTGGAGCCCTTCCATAAGAACCAGACACAGTATTCCAGTAAGAAGTTGCACAAGTACCAGTTGCAGGAGCAATGTGATTTTCCTGCTTCTCCTCGCGTTCGTACATCCACAGTTTGTTAGTCATTTTGGCAGGAGCTCAACCTTAGCTCCCTGTCCATCAGCTTTTTGCTCTGATCCCAAGTTCTTCTCGGAGGTTTTGGTTATGAAAGCCTGGGGAGTGTTGCCAGGTCTTGCACCTGTTCAAGGTACGTGCCTGGAGTATGTCCAAAATTCCTGTTGGAAGGAGATTTGGGCACAGAACATCCCTTATGCTGCTTTCTCATGGAGTCATGCAACCATAGAATTTTTAAGGTTGGAAAAGCCCTCTGAGATCATCCAGTCCAACCATCCCCCAGCTCTGCCAAGGCCACCACTGACCGTGTCCCCAAGTGCCACATCCACAGGGATTTTAAATCCCTCCAGGGATGAGGACTCCACCCCTGCCCTGGGCAGCTGTGCCAGGGATGGACAGCCCCTTCCATAAGGAATTCCTTCCTGATATCCAATCTAAACCCTCCCTGGTGCAAAACTGGGGAAGGGAATTTCACCCTCCACAAGGTAGCTGGGAGGTCTCCTTTCCAGATAATCAGGGAAGCAATTCCACAGGAGGTAACGCCAACCTCATTTACCCCAAAGGTGACACCATTCCCTCCAAATCACAGAACCACAGCCTGGTTTGGCTTGGGAGGGTCCTTAAAGACCATCTAGACCCATGCCATGGGCAGGGACACCTTCCACTAGAATTTTCCCTTGATGGGTGACAGATAATTAATCACGTGGACTGTCTGGTGTTACAGCAGGGAAAATCGTGTTGATTTTAAGAGCTGAATGAATTGGAGCCCACGAGGGAGATGAAGGTCTGGCTCGCCTCGGAGGATATTCAAATTGCAGGCGTCAGGCAGTGCCGCAAGCGTGCGGCGGCGCTGGAGGATGACCTTCTGAGAGCAGCTGAAATGTTATCTGCAGTGTAAACATGAATCAGCCTGATTAGGAGATCAAACACAGTGACGTGCTCTCTGCCCACGCTCCGTGTCAATGAAAAGAAACCAGTGCAGCTGCTGGTGGAGCTCATTATCTACTGGGAGCTCAGCGCTGCTCACTGGAGTGGGCTCCACATGCACAGCTGGGCCTCACATCTGTTGAGCCCAAGGAGTTGGGTTCTCCGTAGGCAGCCTGGGCCGATCAGCCTGAGGATCATAAAATCACTTTGGGTTGGAAGGGGCTTTAAAGATCATCTCATTCCGACCCCCTGCCATGGGCAGGGACGCCTCCCACCAGCCCAGGGTGCTCCAACCTGGCCTTGGACACTCCCAGGGATCCAGGGGCAGCCACAGCTTCTCTGCCCAACCTGTGCCAGGGCCTGCCCACCCTCCCAGCCACCAATTCCTTCCCAATATCCCAGCCAGCCCTGCCCTCTGGCACTGGGAAGCCATTCCCTGTGTCCTGTCCCTCCACGCCTTGTCCCCAGTCCCTCTCCAGCTCTCCTGGAGCCCCTTCAGGCACCAAAAGGGGCTCTCAGGTGTCCCTGGAGCCTTCTCTTCTCCAGGTGACCCCCCAGCTCTCCCAGCTTATCTTCCCGTTATGTTTCCATTTGTTCTGATTATGTGAGTTTGTGTTTGAAGGACGTTCTTCCCATTCTTTGAAATCTCTTTGGGGGTCTCTGTGGGGGTGCTCAAGTGAGCAGAGCGAGTGGGACAATCTCTCCAGATCCATTTCCTCACAGTCTGGGAGGGGAAATCCCAGTCTCCTTGTACAGAACCTTTCTCAGAACGTGTGACTTCTTGGGTCCATGAACTCGAATGGCTGGACTCGACTTCAGAGGTCTTTTCCAACCTTAGTGATTCCAATTTGCCACAGAAGGAATTTAACAGGCCTGGAGTGTTGGGTCGTTGGTCCCCGGGTGTCTGTGCAGGTGTAGATGTGTCTGCACGTGGTTGCTTTGCCCAGAACCTCAGCAGGTGACCACAACACGACCCACTGAGCACTACCTGGGGAGCAAATTATGAACAACAAAATGGAATAGGCCTGTTCTGTTCCAAAAATGTGATTATGGTCGGAGCAGAAATCCCTTCAGGAATGGCAAAGGAGCCAGATTGTGCCCTTAATCACACAGTCTCTGTCCTTTTCCTTGAGTCAGGGAGCAAACACAGGAGCTGATGTGTTATTAAGGGCTTGTTTTAGGCTGGCTGCCTTTGATCTGCTCTTCCAAAGGGGCTCAGACTTACAACTAGTTTTCAAGCAGAACTGAAGCCTTGCAATAGGTTTAATAAATTCGCCAGATAAATGCATCAGTCACCTTATCACATCAGCTGTAGCTGCTGTGGAGTTATTCCTGTGTTAAAATAACCTCGGAGAAATCAGAGCTGAGCTCTGGTTGCAAATAAACACACCAATATCAGGCAAATGAAAATTCTGGAGGGGAACAACCTTGCTCTGCTGAGAAGGTTAATGCGCCCAGATCTTCTCCTGGGTCGATATTCAGTGGAGGCAGATGAAATTCCACCTTGATTTCTGCATTGCTCCAGAATTGCAGCTTGTTTCTAGATGTTCTGGTTTTGAAGATGACCTTACAAAGACAACCCCGTGGTGCCAGCCATAAAGACGTGTATCTTTGGGAATACTCTGAGAAACCCTCCCTTCATCCCAGCACAGCGTTAGCTCCGGTACCTCGGTGCATCAATATGCATTGAGTAATTCACTGCCGCTGAGTTTAGGAGAAACATGTAGTTAATGCATTTAGCCCACAACCTCCAACTGCCTCCCATGCCCCCCGGGGAATCTCTTCTGCAACCGCCTTCTCCTGCAGCATCCCCACTGACAACTCCTACTCAGCTATGCACTGCCAATGGAAACAGCTGTGACAGCTCCAAACTGAAAATGGGACTTGTGCAAATGAAATTCAGTGTAGCAGCAAAAGAAAGAACCACGGGGTTGCTCCACTGATTTTCCCACCCTTTGGTCCTTGCTCGATCCCCGTGGCTCGTTTCTGCGGCGTCCACCAGGGCGTTGTTGAACTTCCCACCGCTGCAAACCCACCACGACTTGCCTTGTCCCATGTCCAGTGGGAAGGATGAAGCCAGGTGGGAAATGGAGCTGGAGGAAGAGCTGATGGCAGAGAAACCCTTCCCATACCTGCAGCCCTCGTGCCCTCACCGTGGGTGAAGTTTGAAGGGCGTTGGATGGTGGTCAGGGCAAACCCAACCAAATTCCAGAACGAGGCCGATTTCAGCTGAAAGCCCTTTCTTAAAAATAATCTTCCTTTTGGATCTCCAGGACAAGGGGAATAAACAGCCTAAAATCCAAGGCTGAGCTATTGTTTTCCAATCTGTTTTAGCCTTCATCTTGTTGGCAGGCTGCTTTAGAAAAGCAAAAGGTTAATGAGCCAATGTGCAGTGGGATTATTGCAGTAAAGATGACAGTGAACCAGTAATTACTAATTAGATGCAGTTTAACAGGAGGAACAAGTGAAATCTCCTCTTCACCAACTGTCAATAATTAGCAGATTTGGTGAGGTTGAAATGTGTCCACAGTTAAAAGGCTGATTTTTTAATGAAATGGCACTTGACAAAAGAGCTGTATGGAGGTCACAGCCATAGCCCTGGAGATGCTTCCCCATACCATACTTAGGAGGGAAATCAGATGCAAGACAGCAGGGGGTCCCCGTGGAACCATTTCTCCCTTGGGATTGCACTGCACGGGGGGAGGGGAGCAGGAGGGATTCTCGGCAGTAATTTTGTCCAAGTTGGATGAGAAGCGAAGGGAAGGATTTGCCAGCTGCCATGGGGAAAAATGTTTGAGAAGTGAGAAGTTCTGTGGTATTGCTTTGCTTCTGGGTCTGAGGAACAGTTCCCCGAGAGTCTGGTAACCTGGGAGTGCTGGCCAACATCTCCCCTCGGGATGGAGGTTGGTCTTGGAAGGAGCTCCTCTTAGGGAAGAAGTGGCACGAGGTCCTGGCAGGAGGCTGGAAGCTCAGTGGGATGTGTCTCCCAAAGACTGCAGAAGATCCAAGCTGTGCCTTGAGGGTTTGGTTTCCTGCTGACACACAGGCAATGACGCGCCGTCGTTGACTTGGGGAGCGTCAAGAGGTTCATCTGAGGTTCCTCTCCTGTGCTCTGATCCGGCTTCTCTTCTGGCAGAACAACTGTTGACATAGGCAGGAGTATCTTTGCTTTCCACATGGACTTCGAAAGGAGAAGTCATCTGTGGAAGCCACTTTAATGCCCATGAAACTATTTATTTGAGGATTTACATGATAGTGAGTGGTCGAATATTGGTGGGGTTCAAGTAGGACACCTGTGGTGTTTGGAAATGTGTTGAACCCTGTTCTGACCTTCAGATAACATAGTCCTACATCTGGAAGGGTAAAGAGGAGGGAGAGGAGGTGATGTCTGGAGAACAGCAGACCTGGAGACCAGAGTATTTATCATGAGCTCTTTTTGTGACAAATCCTTCCCTGCTCCAAATCAAATCGCAGCCTTGGCCATGAATCTTCATCAGGTCACCAGACCTGCTCAAAGCACCGTGAGACCACTCCTCAGTCCCCAGTTCTGCTGTAGCTCATTCAGGACCAGAGGAAACAGTCTCAAGTTGCACCAGGGGAGGTTTAGGTTGGATATTGGGAAAATTCCTGCCCAAAAAGGATGGTCAGGCATTGGAATGGGCTGTCCAGGGCAGGGGTGGAGTCACCGTCCCTGGAGGGGTTGAAAAGCCATGTAGATGTGGCACCTGGGGACATGGGTTAGCATGGTCTTGGCAGTGGTGGGGGATGGTTGGACCTGATGATCTTAGAGGGCTTTTCCAACCCAACCCATTCCATGATTCCATGTGGAGATGGTACCTCAGCTGTGCAGCACACAGGAGTCCTCACCTCCTGCAGGTCCCAAGCAGGTGATGGTGCACTACCTGCTGGACAGGAGAGGTTGGCCTGAGGCTGATCCCGACGGGATGAGCCGTGGACTTGGACCCCTCTCTGGGCTAAACAGCCAATTTCTTGGGAAGGTTTCCATCTCCTTTGGTCTGAGACAGGAGTTATTTTACCACTTGCTTCCTGCTTTTCTCTCCTGCTCCCACCACTCCTGGAGAGCACCAAGCAGAAGACAACCTGGTCCTGGCTCAGGTCCCCTCTCAGGCTCTCCTTCCCCTGCTCCAGCTGGCAGGGCAGGGCTTCCACACCTGGTGGTTTGCCCAAGGATCCAAACTTCACACACCACTTCCCCCTTGGCCCTGCCCTTCGGCTTGCCCTTACCCACACTGCTCTGCCCGCTGCCCCCTGGCACCCTGGCATCTGCAGGACACCTTTCCTCTCCAAGCAGCCAGGGAGGAAAAGAGACACCACAGCAGCTTGTTTCCTGTGCTGCAGACTCCCTGAATTCCTGCAGCTTTGGGTTTCCCTGGAGTTGTGCCGCTCAGGAGAGCTGCTGCCCAGGATGCTGCTGGCACAGAGGGGTCTGGGTGGCACTGGCACTGTTTAGGGGGCCTGGGATGGGTTTGTGGTGGTGCTGAGGCTTGTGGAGAGACACTGCAGGAGCTGGGAGGGTCTTTCCAGAGGATGGCGATGAGCTCTTGTCATTAAGGTGTTGTTCCTGTAGATGTCTATGGACTGTTCCCAACCCATTGCAGGTCTCCTGTAGAGGTTCTTCTGTCAGGAACAATCTGTCCAGTGGGAGGTGTCCCTGCCCATGGCAGGGGGTTGGAACAAAATGGCCTTTAATGTCCCTTCCAACCCAAACCTTTCATGGATTCCATTTT
Organism: Sclerurus mexicanus; assembly: GCA_013396755.1. Classification (NCBI taxonomy): domain Eukaryota; kingdom Metazoa; phylum Chordata; class Aves; order Passeriformes; family Furnariidae; genus Sclerurus; species Sclerurus mexicanus. The sequence continues at coordinate 352,980 of VWZF01006951.1, read as the reverse complement.
ATGATTCCAAACGCGCTCTTGGTGCGTGATCTGCCCCAGTTCCTGCTCCCACCTGGAGTTTCCCTCTCTCTGGCATCGCCTCCAGCATGACACCGACAGAAAGAAGCCTGGAGCTGTGTTTGCTTTGGGGCTTGCAAGGTCAGACCACCCTCCGTGCTATAAAATTCCATGTCTATGTGGCAGCAGAGCTGCTTGGGAGCTCAGGTGTGTTCAAGGCAAGGACAGAGGCAGGTTCACAGGCTCTGAACCTCCTTCTCGGGGCAGTGGAGAGCATTCCTCAGCTGAAGGCATTCCTAAACCCATGGAGAGGGACAGGTCCTCTCCTCCACTCCAGTGGTGCTTGAGCCTGAGCTGCTGAACCAGCAGCCCCCTCCTGCTTCAGGGAGGGCTTCAAGTCAGTGCTTGGTGTTTCTGCAGGGACAGAAACAGGTCAAACAGCCCAAAGGTTCCACACTCTACATGACTGTGACATTCTTGTTCCCCCTCAAGTCAGGAGACCCCCCCAAATTCTCATTACGACCACGTGATGCTGTTTCAGGTTGCTCTTCTGGGCCCGTGGCAGATGGATAAGGAATATGCTGTGACCCAGTCACTTCCCTCTGCCTTCATCCACCTGGATGCAGGGGCACTCCCAGGTGCAATTCCATGGGGCGTGATCTCACAGAAGCAGCACCTACCTTGTCCCAGGGTCACCTCCCATTTCCCAAACTCGCTGGGAAGTTCTTCATTGCATTTCCCTTGTGGTTCATGTCCTGGTACAACCGAGACTCCTCTTAGCCATCTTTGCAAAGCAAAGAACATTTCTGGTTCGTGACATTTCCCCTTTCCCTGTTTTTTTTTCTCACTCTTTTTTTCTCAAAATCAAAGCATTTCCTGTGCCTGCTCTGTCCCCAGTGGAGTGGAGCTGGGAGATCTCAGTCACTTCTGGGAGCATCTTTCTTTTGTAGAATCACAGAGTGCTCTGGGGTGGGAGGGACCTTAAAGGCCATGTCATTCCATGGGCAGGGACACCTCCCAGCTGAGCACTGCCAGGGATGGTGCATTCCCAAGAGGAATAGGAAGGATCTGGTCTTCAGGGGCTCCACCATCACTCCTTCTGAGCCACCTCAGGGGGGTTAAATATGCGACTTCTCAGCCCGGTTGCACCTCCCGGGGTGATTGTTGGGCTCAGTGACATCTCCGGCCCGGGGAAGGTCAGAGAGCAGAGCTCTGATTGATTTGGAGCCTCTGTCTTTGTTCTCACCTTCCCTGTCCAAGGGGCTTTCATTTGTGACCGAGCTGGTTTTTGAAGTCTGCCCCTGGGAGCGGTCCTTTGTCTCGGCACCGCAGTCACAGGTGCTGAAAACCCTCCAGGATCTCGCCCTTAAAACCCCAACGTGGGCCAGCGGAGCTCGGTGGTGGTGGGAAGCACGGCTGGAACCAACCCGTGCTTTGCGGTCACCCGGGGTGGGTGTGGGAGAGGGGACCCCTTTGTAGTGCCCAGGGGCTTCAGCAGCCGTGGCAGCCGGGATCTGGTTTCATGTTTATATCCCTGGCCCTGGGATACAGGTTCAAGTATGTAAACTATCCCCGCTGCGAGCGCCGGCTCCCGCAGGTGTGTGGGTGCTGGTGGGCATAAAAAAACATTCCTGACGGCATCTCTTTTGAGGAGTCTTCACCTCCTGATGGCTATAAGCCATTAGGAGTCAAAAGAAAGAGCTGACATCCGACAACTCCGGATAAACAGCTAAACATTAACCCTTCGAGAGGCTCCAAAAACACACTTAAAAGGCTCTTTGTGGAAAGAAGCCATTTTTTTTTGGCAGGCCCGTTAATTGCTGTCTTTCTTCGGGACACCTTTCAGCAGCACCTTCTGTAAACAGAGCGGCTCCTCCCGAGGCGCTTCCCGCAGGGATTCCTGTGGACACGGCGCTGCATCCCGGGCTCCTCCCGCCCTCTGCGCTCCTCAGCCGGGCCCTTGGGTTTGCTGGTTTATCCCTGGCCTGAAAGTCAAGTTCCCCTTTCTGCCAACCCTCCCTGAAAACTCAGTCCTCTTTTTCCGGGATCACAGAATCGCGGGATATGCTGAGCTGGAAAGGACTCGCAAGGGTCATGGAGTCCAAGTGGCCCTGCACAGACACCCCAAGGATTGTTAGGATCGGAAAAGACCTTTGATATCATCAAATCCAACCATTTTTGGTCACCAACAGCCTATTGTTTGGTGCACCCCCACATCTTCCCTGGCTGTCTCCTGCCTTATAGGGTCGCACAGGGTTGGATTTGTCCTTTTGGGCACATTTGGAGATGGTTGTTTTGGCTCATCTGCAACAACTTGTACCTAAAACTACTCCAAGAGATACAGGATACAGAGGAAGGCAACCCGTTGTCCAGACTTGCCTGCTTACAGAAGAAAATGCCTTATTAATCACATTTCACATAGATAATTATGTGTAATTGCTTTTTAAATCACGTGGCTCCAGCAGCCTGTGTCTAGTGGGGCTGGTGGTCTGGAAGAGAAGGAGGTGGGCTGGAGGTTGGGGTCCTGCTTTAAATCAGCAAGGGCATCCTTAAATCCTGCTCTTCCATCATGGCCCTCCTTTTTTAACAGCAGGAGAACTGCAGGGATCGGTGCTTTTACCAAAGAGCAGCAAAGAACTCCTTCCTCCACAGAGCTGCTCGAGGGTTTCCTGTTAACACGCCTCTCTTCCCTCAAAAGGGACACTTGTCACATTCATAATGTCCGCATTCAAAAGCAGGACTTCTCCTCCAAAAGAGGAGAGACAGCTCTCTTTCACTCCACCAAGGACCAACCCTGCAATTTTGGGAGTTCTCAAGGTCATATTTAAAGGGGGCTGATGACTTTTCCACCCATCCATTGGCTTGAATGTTCCCCCAGAGAGTCAACATGTGTTGTGGGGTGTCTTCCCAGAGGCCAGGGAGGAGGTTCTTTTGCCCTCTCCTGAAGAAGGTCCTTCCCTGGTGAGTCCTGGTGACCTGAGGGCAGAACACCCTTGTTCTGCTCTGGTATTCCACCTTTCTGGAGCTCCTGTGGAAATTAATTTAATGTGGCAAACTGAGGCTTTATCCTGTGGTCACTGACCTCCTACACATGAGCAGATCTTCTGCAGAGGAGAGGAGAGGAGAAAAGACGAGAGAAGACATCTTAGCTCCTACAAAGGCCTTTTGTGTCTCTTTTCTCTGGAAGACCCGCCAAAAGAACTTTTTTTTTTCACCTTGCTATTTGAAATCTTATGGTTTCGAAAGCATCCATGGCAAAAAGCAAAAGGTCTCCAGAAATGGATAACCCTCAAAATTCAGAACATCCAAATATTCCACCTTTCCTCCTTTTTGGTGTTTCAAGGAAGGGAGGGAAAATGGGGATAAAATGAATTCCAAGAGGTTTTAATGGGTATGTCCAGCTGAGGGTTGGACTGGGATACACCTTTGGTGTCAATGTGCTGACCACACGTCTCTGCATTTCCCTTTTCTCTCCTTTCCCTTAAAAAATGACAAGGAGGAAAGTTGGAATATTTGGCTGTTCTGGCTCCCGAGGTTTATCCATCTCAGAAGGTTTTTCTGGGTTTTTTTTTTGCCATGGATGCTTTGACCACCAGCACCCACCTCCATCCGCCTGTAGGATCTTCAGAGAGTCACAGAATATCCTGAGCTAGGAGGGCCCCGCAAGGACCATCCAGTCCAACCCCTGGCCCTGCACAGACACCCCAACAATCCCACCCTGTCCCTCAGAGTGTTATCCAACTGCTCCTGGTGAAATCCCCCATGAAACTTTGGCATTGCAGGGGATTCCCAGGTTACCCACCTGTTGGACACGTGGCAGGAATTCCAAGGTCCTGGTTGCAAACAGGAAACTTTGCAGATTACCTGGATTACCTTTACCCACCTGGTGAGTTACGTGTGAATCCACCCATGGTGGTGGAAGGGCCTTTGGAAACCCAACACACCCCTGAGCGTGTCCTCATCTGCTTATCCAGCCCTGGGATGGAGGGACAGGACACAGGGAATGGCTTCCCAGTGCCAGAGGGCAGGGCTGGCTGGGATATTGGGAAGGAATTGCTGGCTGGGAGGGTGGGCAGGCCCTGGCACAGGTTGGGCAGAGAAGCTGTGGCTGCCCCTGGATCCCTGGGAGTGTCCAAGGCCAGGTTGGACGGGGCTTGGAGCAACCTGGGCTGGTGGAACCATGATGTCAGGGTGGAACAAGATGGTCTTTATGGTCCTTTCCAACCCAATCCGTTCCATGTTTCCATGATTGTAATCCTGACCTGTCCTTACCTTCTCCTGGCTTTGCTTTGCTTTACTTCCAAGGAGGACCCTGTTGCTCCAAGGCTGTTTCTGCTCTCCTGGTCTGGTGCCTCAAGGGTTTGGTTGTATCCATGACTGAGGACTCCAATCTCTTGGGGGAGGACGAAATTCCTTGCAGAGAGGGTAATCAGGCGTTGGAATGGCCTGTCCAGAGAGGTGGTGGACTCACCATCCCTGGAGGTGTTTGAGACTGGATGTGGCATCAGTGCCATGGTCTGGTAACCACAGTGCTGTTGGATCAGGGGTTGCACTGGATGATCTCGGGGGTCTCTTCCAACCCAGCTGGTTCTGTGATTTCTTTGGAAAGAGAAGCCAGGCACCAGTGGCTGTGGTTGTGGAGCAGCTCCGAGCCCTCAATGTGTTCTTCCCTCCCCAGAACATCTTCTGATGGTCTTTTCTCTGCCCTGGAGCACACCCAGGGTGTGTGGGCATGCTGTGAGGATGGACATCTTTCACTGCACTCCACTTGTCACTCTGGGGCTCTTCTCAACCCTCCACGCTCATCCTCAGCACAATCCTGGCTGGAAAAGCACACGTGTCCCACTCCTTGTAGTGTGGTGGCTGGGGAGAACCTCTAACCCTTCAGGAATGTCCATCCCCAAGCGCTGTTGCATTCCTTGGGTGTCAGCCAAAGGGAGATGATCAAAGCAGGGACGGCAGGAGAGGACTCGGTGTCTCCACACCAGCAGATGCACAGCCCTCTGATCCAGCCCACCCACCCCACAGCCAGCACTTTTTTGGGAGGCTGGGTGATGTCACACTCATGAGTGGGCTCCCACGGGGCTCTTGCATCCCAGTTGTGACCAGTGATGGGTGGGGGGACACCCGGTTGCTGGGATGGAAATGGAGTCAAATAACTTCTTCCCGTGTTTTTGAGGAAAGCATTTGGACTAAAGACAGTGTTTTTTCTCATGAAAACTGAGTGTTTCTTTAAAAGATGCATCAAAAAGAGTCGAGAGAAACACGAAATGAAGAGAACAGCACTCCGTTCTTAAGTTCAATTTCTACTATTAATTTGAGGAAAGCTTCACAAAATGCAGGTTTATCTCAAAATTGGTTTCCCCCAGCATTGTGATTTGGGCAGAAAACCGGGTGTCCACTATTTATGAAGTTATTTGGTGCCTTGTAATGGTTGGACTTGATGATCTTAAAGGTCTTTTCCAACCTTTATGATTCTATGTGCATTAGTCAGGAGGACCATCTCTCAAGAAGTGTGTCCAGTTTTGGGGTACAGAGGTTTTTTGATCATGTAGAAAAAACTGGGAAACTGTCCAAAAAAAAAAGAGGTTTTCAAGCAAAGATCTGCTTTGCAGAGAAGAATCGTGAGTTTTGTCCCCAAAATTTAACAAAGGTGATTTAATAATCTTTGGATACGTTCATGGGAAGAAGACTTCTGGCAGGAGAGAGCTCCTTGGGGCAGCAATAAGATAAATGCAAAGCTGGAGTTCTGAATTGAGGAAAATGCCAACCATGGGAATGGTTGATGCTCTTTGAAGCACCATACTCAGAGCTCTTGTAGCTCCACAGTTGATTTGGGCTCTGCAACCAGAGGCTGAAGGTCTTTTGAAAAGCATCTTCTGTGATTTAATTAAAAGGTTTTCTGAATTCTCTCAGGTTGTGCCCGAGGAGGTTCAGGTTGGATATTGGGAAAATTCCTTCCTGGAAAGGGTTGTCCATCCCTGGCACAGCTGCCCAGGGATGTTGGAGTCCCCATCCCTGGAGGGGTTTCAAAGCCGTGTGGATGTGGCACTTAGGGACACGGGTCAGTGGTGGCCTTGGCAGCGCCGGAGAATGGTTGGACTTGATCTCAGAGGGCTTTTCCAACCTTAAAGATTCTCTGGTGCCATTTATAGTCCTTGTTACACCTTGCTGAGCTTCCCTGGGGCTCGGATACCCTGGCACTGCCCTCGGCCATTGCCCTGATGCCTGATGGCCCGGGAGGAGATGCCAGAGGGCTGCTGGAAGAGCAGGAGCCCCTTCCCAGGCTCCAAACCGGGGCCACCACAGCCTGTCCTCGCTGGCACTGCCGAGGCAGCAGCAGAAGACACGGTGACCAGCCCGCTCCTCCCTTCCCCCAGCTCCCGGTGCAGCATCCGTCAGTCCACATGACCCTCCCCCTACCAAAACTGGCTGCTTTCTTCCTTCTTCACCCCCCTCCCGTCCCTTTTTTTTGGCTGAGCGATGAGCTGTATGCCAAATCCATCTGCTCCTGTCTCCCCTAGCTGCCTTCCATATCGTTGCAGGATCCCTGGCAGCGCGCCTAGACCTATCTCTCTCCCTGCACTCTTAGGAGCACATTCCTTTCTACACCTTTTCCCGAGCTGGGATAGAAATGAGTATCAACCCCAAACAAAAAGCATCTGCTTTCTGCCTGCTGCTGCCTCACCGGCCGCGCGTGTGAGCTGCACCCGTGTCAGCAGCGATTGCAAAACACACAGAGCCCCCCACCCCGCTGCCCGGGCGGGCTGGGGGTGCCGGGGCGCCGGGAGCCTTCCTCACCCCCTCTCCCTCCCCGTCTCCGCAGCACCAGCTGTGACCACCGCACCATTTGTTCCTCCAGCCCACGCCAGCACTCGGAGCCAGTTCTTTATCACCCCAATTAGCCTTGTCTGTGCTGATGAGAGGAGAGAGGCTCCCACTGCAAGGCAGGGATGGGGGGAAGAGAGATGCCGGGCACCGGGAGAGGCGATTCCCCGGGTGGGGGCTTTGTTGCCCGGCAGGGATGGATTGCACCGGGGCAGGGGCACGGCTGGAAGGGTGGTGCTGTCACCCCCCGACACGCCAGGTCCAAACAGCTGGTTCGGTAAGGTCAGGGGACACGGTTTCTTGCGGTTTTCCCCCTTTTTCCTCCGTGCCCTTGGATGTCTGCCAGAGGGAAGAGGAGCATCCTGGGGCTGCACCTGTTCCCAGGTGTTGGGGTGGGCTGTGGCTGGTGCTGGACGCGTTTCTGGATGAGTTTGGAGGTGCGCCCCGGTTGTGTCCCCAGTGAGGGTCTTCTCCTTCCAGTAGTTTCACTGGGGGCTGAAGAAACTCCTCCTTCTCCCACCCCCTCTTGACAGTGTCTCCCATGTTGGGATGTCAGGATGACAAGTGTTCAGGGCAGTCACCAGCCTGAAAACCTGGGGTTTTTCCCCCGAAGAGGCTCATTGTAGCACTGTCTGGGAGTGGTGCTTTTACATCCCAAGCCCTTCAGCGCTGTATGAACTCCCATCCCTCTTGGACTTCTGGATTCTTTGCTGAAGGTGCTTTTCTGGTAGACACCCCACTGCCATCATGCCAAAACCAGGAAGAGGATCCACCCTTTGCCCCAGCATCTCTCTGGGAAGAAGAGGATGGACACAGGTCAAACCCAGCCCCACAGTGGACACTTGGTTTGAAAGGAAAAAGTCACCCTGTGGGAGGTGGGACAGGTCCCATCGGTGTAGCCCCAGCAGGGGAGAACCTGCTCCTCAGAGCACCCTTCAAGTTAGGTATTCCTTAATGGGGGTTCCCAGCAGGGCCATGACCAGGAAGGACTCCCGGGGCTCTTCTTGGAAGCTGAGACACAAAAAACTTGACAGGGAACTGTGATGTCCAGATCTGTCTCACAGTTGGAGGGTTGGCTGAGCAGGTCCAGGATGCTGGACAGCTGGAATGGCAGTTTATGCCACGACAGGTGAAATCACACTTTCCAACAATAAAAACCACAAAAAACACCCTGAGGGAATCAAAGACTGAACTGGTGCACAGTAAGGTGGAGGTTTAATGTTCTCTTGATACCTGTAGCCCATCACCCAAAGGGTTCTCCCTGTTCTTCTCCATTTCATTTCCCAGTGGGAGGAGTAAGTTACTCCTAGTGGATTTCTGAAGGTTTTCCCATTCCCTCTACTTGCCTCCTTGGTGCAGACACACCTCTTGGAGCTCCTGAGACTCTGGAGCATTTTAGTACCCACTTGATGAAACTCAACCAGAGATGGCTCCAGTTCAACCAGTCGCCCCCCGGCAAATTTCTTTCCCATCTTCCCAGTTCGGGAAACTGAACCAGTGAGTTTGGTATCACAAAGCTCCAGACCAGTGCCTGTGAGTGGTTGTATCTTCTTCCAAGGTCTTCAGAGAGGTCCCTGACCTTGTGTCCCTCCTCCTTAATGATCCCTGGGGTCACTAAGGTTGGAAAAGCCCTCTGAGATCATCAAGTCCAACCATTACCCCAGCCCTGGCAAGCCCACCACTAACCCATGTCCCCAAAGGCCACATAACTCTTCCAAATTAGACATTCATTTCTGTGTCCTTCTCCTCAGCCACCATAATCTGTCTCTGAACTATCCCACTTCAATCCCATCCTTCCTAAAACCACCCATGCTGTGGATGAAGAACTCAGCCCTTTCCCTCCTGGACCAATGGGAAGGAAGCTGAAAGAACCTACAAGCAATTATCTCATCTGTCTCCTTCCACCGAGACAACTCTGCTTAAACTATTCTTGATGGGTTTCATCTCATTTGTGCTGAAAACTTCCCACCACAGACACCCCACACCTTCCCCAAAGCATTCGGTTGTGATATTTTGCTCCTTCCCACTAGGATACTCTTCCTGCTGTTCAGCTTGGATCGTTCTCGCTGCTTTTTGAATTGTGTCCCAAGAGAGCGTGAACAAAACATTCCTCCTTTCTTCTCTTCCACAGCCTCTTGCACACGCAGATCCCACCACGCATCCCTGGAACTTCTCTCTTCCAGGCTCAGCACATCCAAGTCCTCATTGTTTCCCCATTGGTCGGGCGTTCAGACCACTAATTTGGGGTCCACCAAGGCAGATGTGACTTTCCTTGGAGCTCCCGCCTCTCCAGCCCCCCATGGAGAGGGGGGGACTGTGGTGGCTCTCCATGAAGACTTCCCAGGAGGAGGTTGGGTTTTGAGCTGCCCCATATCCCCAGTCCCCACCAATGGTCAGCCTTGAACCATCCAATTCCAGGTCATTTTAAAGCACTTCACAGAACCATTAAGGATCATTAAGGTCGGAAAAGACCTCCAAGACCATCCAAGTCCAATGACCGATCACTGAGCGCCACATCCAGTCGCTCCTTGAACGCCTCCAGGGGCGGTGGCTCCTTCCCCACCTCCATATTCTCCTAGGGGTGGGTGAACCCCCCCACCCCCAAAGCCCGGGAGCTTCTCTGTGTGTGTGTCTGGAAGAGAGAGCCGAGCACAATGGGAGGAAAAGCTGCGTCAGAGGCGGGCGGGTGGGAGCTCAGCCTCCCTCGGCACGGCCGGCGCCGGTGCCGGGCTGCGTGCGAATCCTCTGCCGCACCTTTGGCGGGTGCTCTCCCCACCACAATTGCCTCACGGCGGGCTGCGGCACCGAAAGGGATGGTGAAGTTGCTAATAATGGCACTAAAAGAAAATATGCTACATCTGTTATGGATAGCAGTACAAAATTAGCTGATCACACCTCTGACACCCAAGATGTCTTCACTTAAAATACTCGCTGGCTTACTTTACATAATTTGCTGATTATATTTAAAAGAAATACAATTTTGCAATTACTGTTCTTTCTGGTGTGCTATCTATGCATCATTTTCTTTTTATGTTTATATATTTCTCCTTCATTAGTGCAGTCTGAAGGGTGATTAGATCCCTTCAAACATTTTACAGAGGTTAAACGTTGATTAAGATTTAATTATTACTGTAAATAGCTTGGAATGACATATGGTGCAAAAACCTGACATATGTGCATTTGAATAAATGAAGTGCTATTTCCCATGATGCTTCAGTAGCTGTTTAACAGCTTTGCTGAAGGGTTATGTTGCACCTCATGTTAAGATTGCTTTGATGTTATATTTTGTTGGGTTTTTGCAGCTGAAAGCTAAGAACAGTTTTTCCAGTTTTTAAAAACATTGAATATTTTAAATACCTAAATTGTTTTGCACAAATTTTTGCTAATTTGTCTAACTAGGTTAAACATTTTCAAAAGCATTTCGATTTTTAACGTGGGTTCTTAGCATTGTGTCAGCAACAGCATCGAGTCAACGTATAGGATTTCTAAAATTCCGGGCTTTGCCAGGTGCCCTGTCCCGGTTGGGAGCGGGATCTCTGCTTCCCGTGGGAACTGGGAGCGCCGTGGATCCCTCCCAGGGATGCAAAGATTCCGAGTGATTTCGGAGCAAGGGAAAGCTCCGTGTGAAGCTGGCAAAAGATAAAAATTAGGAAAGGACTGGAGATTTTGTAGAGACAGAGGAAGGAGTTGGGAGGTTTTAGCTGTGATCCATCCCTGCTGGAGGATGGAGCGGAACGAGGTTGTCTCCTCCTTGCTCCCCTCAGCCCTTGGCCTTTCCAGGTCCAAACCACCAGCTTTGGGGCCTGGATTCCTTACAGCACCTCGGCTGTGGGAAAAGGAAGGGTTGTCTCCTGGAAAATGGCGTGTGGGATCCGTTGGAGCCTCAAAGACACTCTATAATTCATTGAGTATTGCCAGGCATCATTTCCTGTAATATAAGTCAATCCAAGCGGGGTTGTTTTGAGACTCGAGCAGAGTAAAGCACATTAAAATGACATGGGAAAGGCGTGATTGACATGGAATCATTTCCACTGCGTGTTTCTCCACATTAATTTATTGATCTCTGGAGCTCCTGCTGCAGAACAACGTTCTGATCTCGCCTCCTCTTTGATTTCACAGATTGAGACATCCCGGCTGGAGCCGGAGATCGCGATGGCCACCACCAGTAAGACTGTGATCTACAATAAAGGACTGTAAGTGCAAGTGGATCGTCTCCGCCCGGAAGATTCGGGGAGGAAAAAAGGGGGAAACTTGAGAAGCCGACTGGGAAAAAGCAAACAACAATAACAAGATAAAATAATAGAGCTCAGCGATAGCACCGTCTTAGTGCTCCCGGCAAAACGGGGGCGAATTAACACTTGCGGAGAACTGACACCTCACACCACTCAAAAAGATTCATATTAAAAGTTTTAACTTAGCAAGAGGAGCAGCAGCAGCAGCAGCAATCACATCCAAACACTTTAGAACTAGCTAGTGACGAATCTCAGAATTAATGGCACTGCATGGAGGGGTGTTCAGCGGCGCGGCGACGTGGTCGGAGCCCGCTATGTGAGCGTGGACCTCACCGAGCAGGTTCTGTTCTCCATGGGAATCAAGTCTCCACACTGATGCTGCACACAAATAACTCTGGAGAGATCCACGGGACTGTGAGGTGCTCCATGAGGTGTTTGGGAAGCGTCCTGCCTTGATGTCATCCTGATCCTGCCCCAACGATCATGTTGTAGAGAAGATTTCATGCTTCGACGTGCACAGGCAAGGTCACAGCCTGTGCTCCCTCCATCCCTCCCTCCTCCTCCTGTGGATGGTCCTGGTGGCGACCTGCCCTTCATCCTGCCACTGGATCCCACCTCCGGGCATTCCACAAGGGCTTTTGCCCGGATTTCAAGGTGCTGGAAAGCCAACATGTCCACAAGTTGAGTAGGAAGGGGTCTTGTAGCAGAAATCATGATGAATCTGCTCTTTTTGTTTGCACAACCATGAAGGATGGGGATTGTCCCACCTAACCTCTAAAAGTAAGACTGTTAATCTAAGCTAATTGGCTAAGCCACGCTTTGCTAAGCTAGTTGTCTAAGGGCAGAATATGACTGAAGTTTTGATCAGCCCCGTGGTGGTCAGGCAGGTGGATCAGATGATCATTACAAGCCCCTTTCAACTGGANCTCCTTCTCCTTCTCCTTCTCCACTTTTGGGATGATTGCCCCATCACTGCACCAAGTCCTGCCCTCACATGAGTTTGGGGCCATAATTTGGCTTTCTGGTATCTTCTACCCCAAAGTAAACCCTGAGTGACTCCCTGAAGACTAGAGGGTTTAATTTTGGCCATGGCCATCGGCAGAAGACCATGCCAATGGCTCATCTGCCTCTGGGATCGCTGTAGGGATGGAGCCACCTGTGATGGTGAGGGGCACGGGCCAACAGACAGGTTGCCATCCTTCAAATGCCAATTTGTTGAAGTTTTGGGGTGGATGGGGGGAGAAGGGGAAACCAAATTGCCACTGACAGAGAATGTACTCGATGGATTTATTGCAATGCCTGGAATCAGGAGGCTTGAGCCCCACAGTGTGTCCTCCTCCACGGGCTGCTCTCGCTCCCAGCTGGACACCTGTAGGAACTGGAGCCACACATGGTGGGGCCAGCTCAGGAAAATTGGTTCTGTGCCTGCACTGGTGTAAATCAGGACTAATTGCACAAAACCAATCAGCGTTGTGGATTTGCACACCAGCGTGCGGGGCAGGAGAGGCCAGTCAGGGCTCTCCTTGTCTCCTGCTCATGGATCAGCTCCCAGGCCCTGGCACTGGTGGAAACCCAGAATGGATCCAGGTCCACTCCGGGAGCTATCCTGGGTTCACACCAGGGTAAGGCACAGCTGGATTTGACCCAGCAGAATTCCTTTAATGCACTAGATGAGATGAATGTACGCTCCGGAGGATGTGAGGCCACTCCATCTTCTCCAGGTGGGATTTGGAGAGGCTGCAGGGAGGTGGCAACTGTCCCATGGACATTTTCATGAGCACCATGTAGGATCAGGCCCTGAGTTTTGCCCTGGGAGTGCCTAACTCTCCTCAGCAGTGAGAGAGGGAGCCCTGGGAAGGGGAGCAGGGATGCTGGCAATTCCCAAAGAACAGCCTGCTGATGGGAATGCCAGGGGCAAGGCTTTGGAGAGCCAGCTGGGATGAGCTGTGTGCCTGAAACGGGCCCTTCCCTTGCTGCAGGGGGTGGCAGGAGATGAGGACCCCTGTGGGGTGCTGGGGGTGCAGGTACCCCCCCTGCACACACATCCATGTGCGGTGGACAGCAGGAAAAAAAGCTGCTCCGAGCCCCAAACTCCATCTTAGGGCTCCTTGGAGCCCTCAGGAATGAAGAGCCAAACCCCATCGTGCTGAATGGCAATGCAAGGCTGAGACACAAACAGCCTCTTGTGTTGACAGGGAGAAGCCTCCTGGCTCTGGAGTCTGTCTGGGTGGATCATTTCCCCTTCCCCAGTGGGTTTTGTCGCTGCCTGAACCACTCTGCTGCTTGTTCATCCCAGGCTTTTGTTTGGAGGAGGGGGAAGGAAGGAGAGATGGAGCCTGTGTTTGCCACGAGATTTCGGAGAGGTGGAGCAAGGAGGGAGGTGGTGGTTTGGTTTTGCATCATGATCAGCAATCAAAGATTTCGGTGGCTGTGAGCTCCAGCCACCTGCTGGGTCTGCAGCTGGAGCGAGGGATTTCCAGTGGAGGAGAGGAATCAGGGCTTTGCTGTGTGTGTTTCTTCAGGAGGCACTCAAGGAAAAGCACGGCTTGAGCAAGTTCTGCCTTGGGAAAGAGCCAGTTCCCAATTTTCCCCGTGGTGGGAAGCGAGTATGGATGTTTTCCCTGCACACGCATCACCTACAGAGCTTTGCCTGCGCGAGTCATTAATTAGCTCATCGTGTTAATCCAGGGATTATCAATAAGGACTGAATCAGTTTGGATTTAGGATTTATTAAGCCAGGCAGCTCCAGGGAATCACTAGGGCCTGATCCTGCTCGAGGGGGTGAGGACCAGCTTGAGGGATGTCAGAGGAGCTGTGCTGTGAGATTGTGGCTCAGCTCAAAGGCAGCTGCACCGTCAAACAAGTGACAATCAAACGGGCTAAATGAGTCTGGATCGATCGTCTGCCCGTACAAACCCCGTCAAACTTGTTTCGCTTCCTGTCAGGAAAATGGGTCTCAGTCAACTCGGCAGGGCTTGTGCTGAGAAATGAACACATCCCAGGGCCTGACTCAGCCTGACTCAGGCCAGGGGTTACGCCGAGAGCCACGGTGGGTGGCTCGTCACGGCCTCGGGCAGGGTGGTGACAGTGTTTGCTCCCTAATTTTGTTCGCATGCCTCCCAGAATGTTGTTGCTGGGAGGTCAGGAGAGCCCCCGTGCCACGGGGCTCAGCTCCCGTCTCTAATGTCCCCTGCAAGCACAGAATCCTGGAATGGTTTGGGTTGGAACACTCGTTCGGGGCAGGGACACCTTCCACTAGATCAGGTTGCTCCAAGTCCCATCAGGCACTGTGTTGTGACGTAGCACTTTAATCAACAGTACTGGTGAGGTTGGAGACCCCAGGACTTGTCCTCGTGTCCGTGTGCGTCCCCTTCCTCTGGACAATCAGGATGGTGCAGGTCCCTCTGCTGCCCTTCCCCTCACTGTCCCCAGCCGGGTGACGAGCAGGACGAGGAGCATGTTTTCGTGGCCTTGTGGTCCCAAACTCTTGGGAAACCGAGAGTCCTTTGTCATCCCAGCCCAGGGACACCAAGACTACGGTGTCCCCAGCTGGGCCACTGAACCCAGCTGATGTGGTTTACACACCCACGAGGTGTCGAGATGTAATTTTATTTAAAAGCAGCAGAAAGGCTCAGCAGACCCAAACCTGACCCTTGTGGATCTCGAAAGACCATTTCACTTGGAGGCAACTCGAGTTTGGGCTCCCTCGTGCAGAAATCCCAGCACTGGATCATCTTGAGTCCTGCCATCGTGGTGAGCACCGAAATACCACGCTCAACTCTTCCAACAGCGTTAGGGATGAAACCCACGGAGCTGGGAAAGCAGTAGCACATTAGTACTGTTTATTAGGACAGCAAATTGTGCCAGTAAAGACTACACACAACAGCTAATGATAACATTATGCACATTCACTTAATAGCTAATTAATCCCTTCGACTTTCCTAATGTACAAACCGGAGCCTTGGGTTTGCGAGAACAACCCCAACCATTTGCATTCCTGATTTCCTATAATTGGGGAAGTGGAAGGAACAGGGAGCGCAAAACCCGCCGCACACATCAAGTTGTTCACCTCGGCAGATAATAATAATGAGACGATCATCTCCTGTAGTATTTAATTAGAAATGTCGCAGCTAATTGATTTCTGGGATATGTTAATTAAGAAATAATGAGGACCAGGTTGCAGCAAAAGGTGCCAGCGAGAAGTTTTGAGCCTCTCCTGGAGGATGTGTGTGTTGGCTGCTCCCCGAGCCGGCGGGTGGACAGCCAAGGGACGACCTCGGGGTTGTGGCACCCGTGTCCCACACCTCGGGCACGGCTCAGCTCCTTCCATTTTCGCTTGCTGCTCATTTTCCTGCTCTGCATCCCGGTGTGTGCCCAGCTCCTGGCAGGATGGGCAGCAGGTCGCTCCGTGGGCTGCCAGTGCCAGCGCTGGGCATCGCTGGGATGCGGGATGAGCTGGCAGGTGCTGGATCCTGCCATCCTGGGAAAAGCAGTGCTGGGAGATCTCTACCAACGCCACAGAGCTGAGAGATGTTGGTGTCCCCTCCTCTCTGGAGGCTGTGATGGAGAGCAGAGCCTTGGGGACCCACTGGAGAAGCGTGGGGGCTCCCGGAGTGTTGCATGAACCTTTGGGCAAAGGTTTTTAGGGTACAAAAGCTGACCTGGCTCTGAGGGCATTCCCAGCGCTGGATGTGGAGGCTTGGGCTGGTCCTGGTGATGGGAGATGCCCCCAGCTCTGGGTGTCTCCCCAGGTCGCTTTAGGAAACATCCACTTTTGGCTTTTCCCCTCTTTTTTCACGGCTTGTTTTGCACCTGGCATCTCATCCCCCCGATGCGAATGCACCTTATAACCACATCGACAGCAAATCCCTTGGGATGTGGACAGGGGTCACCTGCCGGCTCCGGCACGTCTTCCAGCGGTCCCTCCACAGCTCCCCGTGGGTGTGGGCACCCTGGGCACCCCCGGGAACACCCAGAGACCCCTGGGCATCCCCAGAGACCCCTGGGCACCCACCACACGCTCCGTCTCTTTTTAACCCTCTCGGTAGAGTCACCGCCGGCGACACTTTGTGTAACACTCGGGTCTGTCCGGAATAAAGGAATTCCAGGCCAGCTGGTGTGGTGCCCTGCGCGTGCATCCCTGGTGGGAAGGGCATGGGGGTTGGCATCTCTGGGCTGGCCTGACAGGGAAGAAGCTGCCGGGGGTGGGAGTTTGCCCTGAGACACCCGGGGATGTGGGGAATGGGCTTTCCCAACAGCAGGGATGTTACATTCGTGTGTGTGCACATATAATTATACATATATCATTGCAAAATATGTGTGATTATGTGTATAATATAATTATAGTCTACACATAATAAAATACGTAAGTAAATCGATAAATTTTAAAATATGCAATTAGATATATAATAGACTATTATATAAAATATACAATTAGCTATCATATACAATAGATTATATAATAGACTATTATATATATAATATATATAATAGACTAAACATCATAAAATACCATCTATATTCCATATGCATATTATATGCACAAATACATGAATATATGGTGTGCATATATAGTATTAAAATATAAATCATACAATGCAATATACACATTATATACACATTTATATGTATGTGTTTTGTTCACATATGCAAGTGTATATATATGGTATATTTTGTATATAATCCTTGTATTTGTGTGTATATATTTTATATTTATAGATAAGTATATAATATATATAAATACCGATTATATAAAATATCTATTATATAATACATATTTATCTATATTAAATTATATTTATATATTATATATATTTATCTATATATAAAATATATTCTATGCACACTATATATTCTTATATATAAAAATTTATATATAATTTTTTTACGTTCTTATAAGTGCCTTTTCCCCCAAATTCCAGCGGCACATGGGAAGGACACCCAACCTTCACCCCCCAAGGCCCTTCCACCCCCACGTCCCTCATTCCTGGGGGTCCCTCGCCCAGCCCTGGGTGCTCCATGGCTCGGGCAGTTCCCACGGGGGATATTCCCGGGGGATCCGGAGGGAAGCAGAGCCTTTGGAACCTCTCCCGACATTCAATCCCCGGCGCAGGTGTGAAACTGCCAGCCCAGAGCTGCCGCATACCTGTCATCCCTGTGGCCACCCTGTCACACCTGGGGCCACCCTGTCACACCTGGGGCCACCCTGTCATACCTGTGGCCACCCTGTCACACCTGGGGCCACTCTGTCACACCTGGGGCCACCCTGTCATACTTGTGGTCACCCTGACATACCTGTGGCCACCCTGTCATACCTGGGGCCAGTCTCTCATACCTGTGGCAACCCTGTCGTGCCTGTGGCCACCCTGCCATACCTGCAGCCACCCTGTCACGCCTGGGGCCACCCTGTCACACCTGTGGTCACCCTGTCACATCTGTGGCCACACTGTCACACCTGTGGCAACCTTGCCCTGCCTGGGGCCACCCCTGTCATACCTGGGGCCCTCCTGCTGTAACTGTGGCCACCTTGTCACATCTGCAGCCACCTTGTCATACCTGCAGTCACCCCTGTCATAACTGTGGCCACCCTGCCATGTCTGTGGCCACCCTGCCATGTCTGTGGTCACCCTGTCATACCTGTGGCCACCCTGTCATACCTGGGGCCAGTCTCTCATACCTGTGGCAACCCTGTCGTGCCTGTGGCCACCCTGCCATACCTGCAGCCACCCTGTCATACCTGGGGCCGGTCTCTCATACCTGTGGCCACCCCAGTGGTGGCCCTGGACTCCCCAAAGGAGACCCCCATCCTCGTCCCCCCTGCACCCAGCGAGCTCTCCCGGCTCCATCACTCCCAGCCACAAGATGGGACGGGGGACAGTGCCCTTGTCCCCCCTCCAAGGCAACCAGCCAAGTTCGCAGCACGTTTTGCTTTTTATTACCACGCAGGAACACACACTACAGCTGCTGATACCTACGACAGGGAACGCACGCACACGGGCACGGAAACAAGAGAATAAATTAAAATAAACCGTGTAATAAAAAAAAAAAAAACCAACAACAAAACCCAACAATGAAACGACAACGGGGAGGGTGGGGTGGGGGGAGAAAAGGTGAAAAATTAGAATAAAAAGGCAAATGAAGAAGGGCTTGGGCACACTGAGCTTCTAGGCAGGACGTTTGGATCGGATCTCATGGCTGACGGACGCCTTCCAGCGCGGAGGAGGACGCGCCGTCGCGTCCCGGGGCCGCCCTGGCGGCCTCCTCTTCCTCCTCGGCTCGACGGCGGCGGGAGCTTCCCGAAAAGCACCCCCGAGGGACGCCCCGGGGGGGACGGGGGTCCCCGGTGAGGCCGCGGAAAGGCGGCGGCGGCGGCTTCGGCGACGTCCCTACGGCGCGTTGGGTGCCGCCGCCTGTGTCCCCCCTTCCTCCCCCGGGTTCCTCTCCATGGTGGCTGCACCACGAGCCTGTCCCTGCCTTAGTCGTTGGAGGTGACGTCGATGTCTTCTCCGCTCGACTGCTTGGTGGCGAGGCGCCATCGGTTGATGTGGTGGGAGCCTTTCTTCTTCTGGTCCGAGTCGGGGCCTTCCTCCTCCAGCTTCTGCCGTTTGTATTTCGTCCGCCTGTTCTGGAACCAGACTTTCACCTGGCAAAGAGGGAGACACGGGTGTTTGTGGGGGTCCTGGCACGGCTGGCCTGGTGCTGGAACCCAGCGGCAAATTTTCCTTGGCGAAAGAACAGTCCCTGACCTTCCAGGAGCCACTTCCAGGAGCCACTTCCAGGAGCTGTTTCCAGAAGCTGCTTCCAGGAGCTGCTTCCAGGAGCTGCTTCCAGGAGCTGCTTCCAGGAGCGCTCCCACAGCCACCCTGCCCTGCATGAGTTTCCCATGACAAGGTGGGACAGGGGACAAAGGCAGTGGGAATTGCAGGATGCTGCCACTTCCCAGCACATTCCAGCCTTGGAGAGACCCAGGCGGGAGAAGGACACTCGTCACACCTCGGACATAGGGACAGCTGGTACTGGGCACCCTCATTACAGCACCACGACACGGAGTCCATCCCCCTGGGATCTGGGCTGTGCCTGGATCGGCACAGAATGGTGGGAGCGGCTAAATCCAGCCCTGTGCCAGTCACAGGTGTCAGGATGCCACAGGCACAGCGGCCGTGGCTCCAGTGACCACGTGGGATGGCACCCACTGACCACACGGGACACCCTCAGAGCCATGCCCACACCTCCAGCCAGGGTTATAATTACAATTATTGGTCATTAATTTGCCACATTTCAGGAAGCTGTTTCCAGCAGGATGATGGTCAGACCCTGTTCCAGAAGCCTGGAGAGGCAATGGGGTCTCCATCCTTGGGGAGATGGATCCCTCCCTCCTCCCCTGCCTGAGGCCCCCAGCATCCTGCTCCGACCCCACACACCCCCAGTTCCAGTGCTGGAGCACAGGCTGGGGTGGAGGGTGGGCACAAGGATCCATTTGGGATGCTGAAAGCACCCACGTGGTCAGTGTTGTGGGATGCTGCGGGCACCCATGTGGCTGGCAGTGCAGGATGCCAGGCAGCCAGGGAGGTGGGATGCTGCCGTGAGGGATGTGGGGTGCCAGATGCTGCTCCAGGGGGGAGGGATGCCGATGGAAGTGGTGAGGAATACTACAGTCAAGGATGAAGGATGCTTCAGGCAGCACCATGGATGCTGCAGGCAGTGGTGAGGGATGCTGCAGGTGGGATGCAGGATGGTGCACCCAGGGATGAGGGATGCTGCAGGTGGGATGCAGGATGGTGCACCCAGGGATGAGGGATGCTGCAGGTGGGATGCAGGATGAGGCACCCAGGGATGAGGGATGCTGCAGGCAGTGGTGAGGGATGCTGCAGGAGGCAGTGTGGATGCTGCAGGCAGCAGTGCAGGATGATGCAGGACGGGACATGGGATGCTGCAGGCAGCTGTGCTGGATNCAGCCCAGCCCTGGCTGAGCCTTTCCCTGCTGGCAATGATTCCAATCCCGCAGCCGCTGCCACAACTCATCCCCCGGGAGCATCGCTCCTTTTCCTCTCTGCTCCGGAGCCTTCCCAGCGCGGCACGGGCCGGCATTCCCACCTTNGGATGCTGCAGGCAGCTGTGCTGGATACAGGATGCAGGATATAGGATGGCAGTGGTGTGGGATGCTGCAGGCACTGGTGTGGGGTGCGGGATGCCAGTGGTGTGGGGTGCGGGATGCCAGTGGTATGGAATACCACAGACAGGATGCAGGATGCTGTAGGTGTGGGGTGCAGGGCTCAGGATGGCAGCGGTGTGGGATGCTGCAGGGAGCTGTGAGGGATGCTGTAGATGGGATCC
>VWZF01006951.1:306622-317930 GCA_013396755.1 Sclerurus mexicanus | reverse complement strand
AAGCGAGCAGGACCGGCCCCTTCCCCCCCTCCCTCCCGCTCCCCCTCCTCGCTCCGCGGTGCCAAAACAACCCCGAAACGCCGAACCCAGAACCCGCTGCCGGTTCACACGTGCCGGGACGGCACGAAACGTGGGTTGAGCCCCTCTGCCAAGGAACCGGGGCAGGATACGGCCCTCAGGGGCTCTTGCTATTTTCATTCCGCCTGCCTGCGTGCCCGAAATAGCTGCGGCGAGCGGGCTGGCACGGGAGGCACGGGAGCATCGCCAGCCTCCAGCGGCACGGCGGCGGCGCTGAAAGGATTTGGGCAGCGGCTCACCATGGCTACCCGGGCCCGGGAGAAGTATGCCGGCTCCGGGGGGAGATGCCGGCCCCTTTCATGGAGGAGAAAGCCGCGACATCAGGGCTCTGTTGTTGGATGTCACCGTCTCCCTCCCACCGGCGTGAAAAATCAATTAGGAAGAATTAGCGCCGTGTCAGCGGGTGCTGCGCGGGGAGGATTGAGGGCCCCATCCTGCACAGGGATACGTGGCTGCGCCCAGGACAAGGTGGCAGTGTGTCACCGCTCCCTCGGCTGCCCCCGCCACCCTGGCACTGCCGCAAGCCCAAAGCCGTGATGCTCGAGCACCCAAATGCGGCTCGGAGCGCTGATTTCCAGGCTGGGCGCGGGGAGCCCGATGTCGGTCCGGCACTCCCCGCCTCAGTTTGCCCATGCCTGCGATGGGATTTGGCCGGACTACAGACCCCGAACCCTGGGCATCGCTGTGCAGGGATCCCGCTGGAGCCCATCCCGGGCTTTGGAATGGTTCAGCGGGAGTGAAACTCGCACCGTGTTGCTGCTTCTCCCTCCTCTTTCCATGTGCGTGTGTATATATATAAATCAGAAGGCAAAAAAAAAAAATCCCAAACTCTGATTAAAATCCCTTTTTTATTCACCTGCCCATCTTTCCTGTCTCCATCTCCCCTTCTATCCAAACTCATAATTAATCGCTCAAGGCAAAAGTAATGAATGTTAATTGGCCATCTGTACAAAGACTAATTAAAATCTACCATGCTGGGGATTAAAACATACCTATAGCAACTGCCTGAATTGAGAATGAGACAGAGGAGAGATTGAGAAAACAGCTGAAAGGCTTGTGCAAAACGCAATCTCGCTTAGGTGTGAGATGAGTTGCAGCTCCGAGATCTGAGATGCTTTATTATTAAATTAAAAAAAAAAAAGGGGGAAGGGGGGGATGGGGAAGAAACTTCTGAGCTGGGAGCTGGTTTAATGGGAAGAAAGGCCGCGGGAGATTTCAAAGGCGGAGTGACCCCAACATTTCGGGTTGGGTTTGCAGGAGGATAATAGCTGCCCGCTCCACTCCCCGCCTGGAGGAAGTATTTTGTGGTGTTTTCAGCTTTTTAGGGCTTGTGGAGGTGAATAAACCTCACTGGCTAACGGGAAGCTGCTGGGCTGGAGCGGGGAAAGAAGCATGCCGTGGATTTGGGAGTGAGGGATGGAGGGATGGAAGCGGGAGACGGGCATCGCTGCCCGGCCGGGCTCTGTGTCCTGCTCTGCCCCGAAGCTCCAGGCGCCCTCGGCCGCCCCATTCCCTTCTTTGTCCTAAATCCACGGCTTTTCAGGCCGCCTGCCTTTTTGTTGCAGGGTTTAGAAGTTGGAGGAATAGTCCAAAAGGAGTAAGCCGGCGCTAATTATTCCCGAGGCTGTTGTTCCTCCTCCTGCTCCTCCTCGCTGCAGCCCCAATGAGCCCCCCGGGCCCCGAGCAAACACGCCCTGACACTCCCTGTGCTGTGCACCAGGGGCTGCCGCAGAGCCTGGAGCCTTCTCACCTGAATCCATCCCACCTGGATCCATCGCACCTGGATCCATCGCACCCGGCGCTGGTGACACGGCTGGAGGTGGCAGGAGGTGCCCAGGGCTGAAGGGCACCCTGGGGGATGCTGGGGGGTGACAAGGCTGGCTTCTCACTGCAAACAGGTCCCCCAGGCTTGGGGCAGCTCTGGGATGTGCAAAGTTTCATAATTTTTTAGTTAAAAACCCAAGAAACAAGTGCTCCAGCCATGGCTGGGAGCGCGTTTCTGCTGGAAACCCCCGATCCGCAGCTCCAGGTCAGGGCTGACCCCATGCGCCACCTGCGATGTCCCAGACCCACCCTATATTTCAATCTTAGACCTCCAGTGTCACATCCCAGGAGCAGCTGCCCGCGTCCCTGTGCCCCCGTCATGCCGGGCACCGCCACCACCCCCCAACCTCCTGCCGGGGGGGCACTTCGGGGCCGGCAGGGGCGAGGCTGGGCACCCCCTCCCCGGGCGAGCGCGCCGGTGCTTTGCGAGCCTCGCCGGGAGCTCCGGGCTCGGCTCTGCTCTTGTTTTCTCAGATTCCGCTGTGTTTACTCCCAACACGAGTGACCGCCGTGGCCCTATTACGGCAGCGCCTGACAGCTCGGCTGACAAGTGCGCTCGCGGCAGGAATGTGAATGCGGCTCCCGGCCCCGCCGCCAGCTCCGCCGCACCGCGGGCACGGCACGGCGAGCAGGGGGACAGCCCCGGCCCCGGCGAGCTCCGGGGTGCCCCAGGGACCGGGGTGCCCCGGGATGCCCCGGGCACTGGGATGCTCCGGGATGCCCCGGGCACCTCGATGCTCTGGGATGCCCCGGGGACCGGGATGCTCCGGGATGCTCTAGGATGCCCCAGGGACGGGAATGCCCCGGGATGCCCCAGAGACCGGGATGCTCCAGGATGCCCCAGGCACTGGGATGCTCCGGGATGCTCTGGGATGCCCCAGGCATCGGGATGCCCCGGGATGCTCTGGGATGCTCCAGAGACCACGATGCCCCGGATCGCTCCGGGATGCCCCAAGCAACGGGATGTTCTGGGATGCCCCAAGGACCGGGATGCTCCGGAATGCCTCGGGATGCCCCGGGCACTGGGATACTCCGGGATGCCCCAGGGCCCGGGATGTCCCAGGATGCCCCAGAGTGCTCTGGGATGCTCCAGAAACCGCGACTTCCCGGAATGTTCTGGGATACCCCAGGAACTGGGATGCTCCGGGATGCCCTGGGATGCTCCGGGATGCCCCGGGATGCCCCGGGATGCTCCACGATGCCTCGGGATGCCCCGGGCACTGGGATACTCCGGGATGCCCCAGGGCCTGGGATGTCCCGGGATGCTCCAGGATGCTCAGGAATGCCCCAAGCACTGGGATGCTCTGGGATGCCTCAGGCACTGGGATGCTCTGGGATGCCCCAGGCACCAGGATGCTCTGGGATGCCCTTGGGAGCCCGCCAGGTGAGGGCGCAGCTCGCCCTTTCTGGGCTAAGCTCGGTGTTGAGGGCATCTCTCAGACCCCCCCCCGCCATCCTAACGGGTTTAGCGGGATGAACTGGTCCTTGGGGAAGGGCTGAGCCCTCAGCACGGGAAGGTGTTGAGGGCAGGGGGAGGGTGATGGGCTGCAGATGTGGTGTAGGATGGAGTAGAGGAGGAGGAGGAGGGATGAACTGGTATGAACTGGTGGCTTTGCTGGAGGAAAAGGGGCAGGGAGGAAGGAGATGGTGTTGGGATGAAACAATGCCCCCAAATCCTGGGGGAGGCCACAACTTGCCTTCACCTTGACATTCCATTTCATCAGGAGCTGTAGGGATAGGGCAAGGTGTAAGAGGTACACACTGAAAGAGGGGAAATTTAGGTTAAATATCAGGAAGAAATTCTTTACTCTGAGTGTGGTGAGGCCCTGGCACAGGTTGCCCAGAGAGGCTGTGGATGTCCTAACCCTGGAAGTGTCCGAGGCCAGGTTGGATAAAGCTTTGAGCATCCTGGTCTAGTGGAGGTATCCCTGCCCATGGCAGGGATTTGGGACCACATGATCTTTAAGGTCCATTCCAACCCCTTAACCTTCCATGAATTTGTGATTCCATGATTCAGGGAAGGAGGCTTGAAATGCACTCAGTTGTATCCCACATGGGCCGGCAGCAGCAGGACAAAGTCTGGCTTTGGGGTGGTGCATAAAAAAAAGCAGGGACAACCTCCAGTTTGTGGCAGCTCTTTCCCACCAGGATGGAGGTGCTGTTGGTCTGCAGAGCCTGGTTAGATCACCAGTGAATTTGGTGGGTACTGGGCAGTGCCAGGAGCAACGCTGAAGTCAGGGATCCAGAGCTGGTCCCAGCTTAGCTGCCAGCCCACTGAGTCCAGCTGCTCTGGCTGCAGCAAATAAAGATGGTTTAATTAATCACAGATCATTTCTGCAATGTCCCCCCATTAACCTCCATAGCAGACTAAATAATAACTCATTAAAGGCATTTGAAGCTCGCAGGAACAGGACAGTTTACCAGCAAACCAGCTGCTCTTTGGCTCTAAACTGAGTTAATCTGTCATTGCTCCTGCTGGACCGATGGGGCCCTTGTTATTCATTAAGTGGCTGCTCCAGGGGACGTGAGTCATGGAACAGCTTGGGTTGGAAGGGACCTGAAAGATCATCTTGTTCCACCCCCTGCCATGGGCAGGGACACCTTCCACCAGCCCAGGGTGCTCCAACCTGGCCTTGGACACTCCCAGGGATCCAGGGGCAGCCACAGCTTCTCTGCCCAACCTGTGCCAGGGCCTGCCCACCCTCCCAGCCACCAATTCCTTCCCAATATCCCATCTAACAGAATCACAGAATCAATTAGGTTGGAAAAGACCTCTGAGATCATCAAGTCCAACCTGGGACCGATTCCCACCTTGTCAACCAGACCAGAGCACTGAATGCCATGTCCAGTCTTTTCTTAAACACCTCCAGGTGACTCCATGACCTCTCTGGGCAGCCCATTCCAATATCTCCTCACCCTTTCTGTGAATNGGTGACCCCCCAGCTCTCCCAGCCTGGCTCCAGAGCAGAGGGGCTCCAGCCCTGCAGCATCTCCGGCCCCTCCTCTGGACTCTCTCCAGCAGCTCCACGTCCTTGTGCTGTTGTTCCCAGGGCTGGGGCAGCTCTGCAGGGGGGTCTCACCTGAGGGGGCACAGGGGCACAATCCCCCCTGGTGGAGCTGGTTCTCAGGCCACCAAGCCCAGGGGAGAGCACAGAGGGGAGAAGAACAAAAACGGGTCACTGGGCTGAGAGTGAGGACTGGAAGGAGGGTCAGGAGGAGGAGGAGGATGGTCATTCTCAGGGAGAAGAGTGCCAGCTCAGCAGAAAGGTGTTTGTTGTCCTAACCTTCTCAGGCTCAGTGAGCACCCACCCAATCCCAGCCACTGCTCTGAGAATTCCCTGCAAAGCCCCTGCCTTGCCACACGGAGAGGTGGAAGCCCCTGGGACGGCTGGACGTGTGTCCCCATGGGCATCTCAGGGGCTGTGCCCACAGGCTGGGGGGCACCCCCAGGCCTCTCCCCCCTCCCTGGCAGCACCTGTGACGGAGGGACAGCTCGTTTACCTTTGGCCTCGTGGGCAAAGGCAGCTCTTGTTTGCGAGCGAGGAGCTCGCTGGGCACTCGGAGTGCCGGCTGGAACACCCGTGCTCAGCATTTCTGGCCACCGGATGGGAAAATAAAGGTCATTGTCCCCCCTCTGCTGAGAGACCTTCCCTAAGGGGCAGAGGGAGCTGCCTGCAGCCTCCTGCCCCGCTGAGCCAGGGCCAGCCCAGGGCATTGCCCGAGATTTGGGAGGTCACTGGGTGAGCGCCGGGTTTAATTTGGGAGGCTTTGGGGGGGATTTAGGAGGCTCAGCCTCACCCCTGTCCCAGGGACCTGGTCACACTCGTGGAAACAAACCCCCAGCAGTGACTTTGGCTCCTTTCATAACCCAGTTCACTGCATTTCACCACGGGCACAAAGGGCACAGTGTGTTCCCTGACACGGGGAGGGGGCTGGGAGGGCCCCCTGGGGACCTGGGGTGGGTCATTTGGGCGGTGTCACCCCTAAATAACACACAGACACCCCCCTTCCTGCCCCGAAGTGCTGTCGAGGCCATCACAGGGGTTCTCTGTAGCACTTTACAGGGATCTCATACAGGGAGGCACCTGCACAGCTTGTGCTCCAGCTTTGTCTCCCTGTTTAGGGGAAAAAAGGGAGGAAACGGGGGGAAAATGGATAAAATGCCCTACAGCATTTCACTGGTGGGAGCTGGGGAGGGGACAGATCCTCTCGGAGCAACACCCCACACCCAGCAGGATTCTGGGCTTGACAAGCCCCGGCTGGCCCCTGACGGGGAGAACAGAATCCCTGGCTCTGTGTGGGATGGAGGAGATGATGGATCATTTTGGGGTGACCCCCTTCAGCCCCAGGGTTCACTCCTAGCCCAGGAG
Organism: Sclerurus mexicanus; assembly: GCA_013396755.1. Lineage (NCBI taxonomy): Eukaryota > Metazoa > Chordata > Aves > Passeriformes > Furnariidae > Sclerurus > Sclerurus mexicanus. Next base: position 311,658 of record VWZF01006951.1, on the reverse strand, counting down.
ACAGCACTGCCCAAATACTGGGGCTCCTTAGTCCACACACTTTGCTAGGCAAGCTGTGACCTCCTGGAATTAGGAGAGCTCAAAACTTCTTCATTTTTTAACACCCCTTTTTTTTTTCCCCTCCTAATCGAGCCTCTGGAATGGCCCCACGGACCCAGGACATGCCACAGGGATCAGTGATGAGCCGGTGCAGAGGCAGGAGAGGAGCTGGAGCTGCAATCCCGCTCCATCCCCACCCGACACCCCGCGGCTTTTCCAGGGGCACCTTCCAGGCTCGCTGCTCCGGCTGCAGCCCGTTCTCCGGTCTCGGGACGCCCTCAGCTGGTCACAGGAAATGCCAGAAAAGGGAAGGAAAACATTTCGTAACATTTTGCCATCACAGCACCCACTTGGCGGGGTCCAAGGCCGGCTCCACTCTCTGGGAAGGGGATGGATGTTGGTACCCAGGTGATGGTGGCACCCAGGAGATGGTGGCACCTGGGAGATGATGGTACCTGGTGGATGATGGTACATGGGTGATGTTGGCACCTGGGAGATGATGGTACCCTGTGGATGCTGGTACCCAGGGGATATTGGTACCTGAGGGATGTTTATAACCTGAGGATGATGATATCTAGGGGATGCTGGTACCCAGGAGATGTGGGTACCTGGAGGATGCTGATACGCTGTGGATGCTGGTACCCAGGTGATGTTGGTACCTGGAGGATGCTGATATCCTGTGGATGCTGGTACCCAGGTGATGTGGGTACCTGGAGGATGCTGATACGCTGTGGATGCTGGTACCCAGGTGATGTGGGTACCTGGAGGATGCTGATACCCTGTGGATGCTGGTACCCAGGCCATGCTCGTACCCAGTGTAATGTGGGTACCTGGGGATGTTGGTACCTGGGGGATGCTGATAGCCAGGGGATGCTGGCGCCCAGGGGATGTCCCAAAAGCATCCCTGTCACTTGTGCCAGGGCAGAGTTGTGCTCCTGGAGCAGCAATCACAGAGCCAGCACATTACCCAGCAATGACAGAGCGAGGCCCTGCATGTGCACAGAGTCCAGAGGGATGAACCCTCTGACAGGGAAAACAGCCAGGACACAGTTTGGGACACAAAGGGTGGAGTGGCCACGCTGAAGACAAACCTGCTCCATGGAACTGTGAGTCCATGGTTGTTCATTCACCACAGTGAGCCCCAGCCTTTGCCAAAGCCATAGGATTTGCACTTGGGATGTGCCTGATGTTTGCAGGCTTTCCCCTTGGAGCAGATGTGGAATTTCCTGGTTAAAGGGATGGGGACACCAAGACTGAGTTTTGCTCCTGCTGCTCATGGGGAAGGAGAAAAGGGAGTGAAAAGTGTCCCAGGGCCCAGCACAAGGATGTGGAACTGTTTGGGCAGGTCCAGAGGAGGGCCCGGAGATGCTGCAGGGCTGGAGCCCCTCTGCTCTGGAGCCAGGCTGGGAGAGCTGGGGGGTCACCTGGAGAAGAGAAGGCTCCAGGGACACCTGAGAGCCCCTTCTGGTGCCTGAAGGGGCTCCAGGAGAGCTGGAGAGGGACTGGGGACAAGGAAAAATTTCCATCCCCTGTGTCCTGAGCAGCAGAGGGGTTTTGTCAATAATAAGTTTCATAGGCAGAGAGGGAAGATGAAATCAAACAGCAGGACTGGCTGGACAGGAGGTTTTATGAGCCTGACAGGATTAAATTAACATGGAATTAATGAAACAGCTCAGAGGTGGATGAACAGGACTCCAGGAGGGCACACTGGTGCCTTGCTGCATGAAGGCAGTGCTTAACCTGGGATCTCTCCTCCCGCACTCCCAAGAATTTATCCACTTTTAAAGATACAGCAGAAAACCCGGACCAGAAATGAAACTTTTAATGATTGTAGATCCAGGTGGACAAAATTTGAGAGACAGGCGTGAGACAGAGGACTGCAGGAAGGGAGCACAGAGGGACACTGGGCACTTCCAGGGCACACAGGGGATGGCACGGTGCTTCAGAGTGGCTTTCCTGCATCAACACACGCTGCTTTCCAGAAGGGCAAGTCTCTGTGTGTCTGGAATCCGATGGGAAAACGACAATAAAACCCCACAAATAATTAAAAAGACAACACAGGAGATCAAGGCTCGGACCCAGACCCTGCAAACGGGAGCTCAGGGCTGTGGGGCCAGGTTTGTGTGAGCCGCTGACCCCAGCCAGGCACCCCAAATTCCCAGCTCCTTCAAGGCCAGCTCCCTCTCCTGCTGATTCATGGCCTTTGTGGAAAAGGGGCAGGCTCTGCTCCAGGTTTTAACACACGAAACTCACACAGAGAACAGAGACAATCCAAGGATGGCAGAAAAGTTTGGATAAGCCACTGGTGAGCAGGAGATGGAGAGTCAGGGCTCTGGGGTGACATCCACCACCTCCAGCCCTGGGAATGGCTCTTTGGGCACTTGGTCCTGTGGGACAAAGGGGACAGACATGGGGACATGGCTCTAACCCTGCTGCTGGCTTCTTTGACACCTTCTGAGGTGGCAGAGACCTTTCTGCCTTGGTGCCTCCTTGGCTTGCACATGCCGTGCAGCAGAGTTTTAAGCCTCCATGTCCATCTCTGCTTCCCCATCCCTAGGAGCTGAGGAATCCCTGCTCCTGCAGCAGGTCCCCAAAAGGGCCCAATGGCAGTAACAGCCCCCCAGTCCCCATCGGGGCACCAGGGGTATTTATAAGGCACCCAGAGGTCTTCTAAGAGCTTCCCAGGACTCCAACAAGGTCACCAAACCCACTGGAAGCACCCAGGACACGGCTCAGCAGGAAGCAAAGCAGGAAGGCAGCAGCGGAAGGTGACAGTAACTCAGATGTCGTAGAAATCCACGTGGGCACCGGACTGGAAGGTGTCCTCCTCCAGGAGCTTCAGCAGCTTCTGGGCTGACACGGTGCAGTCTATCAGCTTCCCGCTCTCCTGCAGGCTCTGGAAGTACTGACGCATCTCAGGGTCCCCAGTCTTAGTCCGGGCCAAGAGCTGCATGTCCGTGTCCAGAGGACCTGGGCAAAGAGGGACAACAAAGAGACCGCATGAGGAGAAAGGAAAACCCAGGGTTGATCTTCTCTCTCTTCCTGGCTTGGCGGCAAGAATCTTTTATGCCCCCCAAAATGACCAGCAAAGGCTGAGCTGCTCTGCTCACCCGGGGCATAGTTGAGCACACGGATCTGGGGCTCCTCGAGCGCCAGCACCTGGAACATCATGTCCCGGGAAGCCTTCCCGCTGCAGTAGAGAGCCCAGTTCTTGAAGGGCTTCAGGGCACAGAGGGAGGAGATGTTCACCACCGTCTTGCTGGAGCCAGGCCGGTCCCCAAAGGCCTGCAGGGCCAAGGAGGTGAAGCACAGCGCCGAGGTGACATTGAAGGCAAAGTATGCATTGATCTCAACCGGGTCGGTGAGGTCGAGGAAGGATTTGGAGATGTCTCCCAGAGAGCCTAGAAATCATGGAATGGTCTGGGTTGGAAGGGACCTTGAAGACAATCCGGTTCCAACCCCCTGCCATGGCCAGGGACACCTTCCACTCTGCTCCAAGCCCCGTCCAACCTGGCCTTGGCCACTTCCAGAAAGTTGGACAAGTGAGTTAAGGGTAGTTACAGGTGGGTTCAACAACACAGCACGCTCCTTTGGATCCCACGTTCCACGTGCAACAAACAGACGAAAGGGAGCAGCTTTGCTGGCCCAGCCTCTGGCAGGGTCCCACAGCAGCTCAGCACAGCTTTTGGGTCACCCACTGAACCAGCAGTGACACGGGACAGGGACCTGCCCTGCCAACCCTCTGCCAAGACAAACAGCTCCCAACCCCCAGCCTGGAGTACAATGTCCCCACAGGCCACCACCATGTGCCCTCCTGCAGGTCCCTCTTCAGAACCAAGCCAGAAAAAGACCCAAGGCTTGTAGGACCTTTTCCCTGCAGTAACAGACCATCTGATTTAGGGCAATAACGGGTGAAAAAGGCCCTAAAGGCATTAGAGGTGCAAGGAAGGGCTGGAAGTTTGTCTGAAGGTGTGTATTTGGGGACCAGAACGCTAAGAGGATGCAGGAGGGCACCCAGGGGGTCCCACGCCACAAGTAGCAGGTAAAACCTTACCAAACCTTACCAAGCTAAACCCTCGCAGGCAGCAAAGCACCTGCACGACCTGCCCCCAAATCAATTACTGTAATAAAGTAAGACCCAGACAGGCTGTTCTTTGGGTTATTTACTGTTTCCTGTTATTTGACGGCACCCAAAGCAGCGCCCAAGCCGGTGGGCAACCAAGGGTGGGCTTGGGGGATGCTGACCCTGCTGGCCCAGGAGATGCTGATCCCACTGGCCCAAGGGATGCTGACCCCACTGGGCTGGGGGATGCTGATCCCGCTGGCCCAAGGGATGCTGACCCCACTGGACTAAGGGATGGTGACCCCACTGGCCCAAGGGATGCTGACCCCACTGGCCTGAGGGATGCTGACCCTGCTGACCCGGGGGATGCTGACACTGCTGGGCTGGGGGATGCTGATCCCGCTGGCCCAAGGGATGCTGACCCTGCTGGGCCGGGGGACGCTGATCCCGCTGGCCCAAGGGATGCTGACCCCACTGGACTAAGGGATGGTGACCCCACTGGCCCAAGGGATGCTGACCCCACTGGGCTGGNTGACCCTGCTGACCCGGGGGATGCTGACACTGCTGGGCTGGGGGATGCTGATCCCGCTGGACCAAGGGATGCTGATCCCACTGGCCCAAGGGATGCTGATCCCGCTGGCCCAAGGGATGCTGATCCCACTGGTCCAAGGGATGCTGATCCCACTGCCCAGAGGGATGCTGATCCCACTGCCCCGAGGGATGCTGCCCCCACCGGCCCGAGGGGTGCTGCCCCGCTGTCCGGGGGATGCCGGCGCGGTTACCGGCGTTGTTGAGCAGCAGCAGGCGGCTGTAGGGCTCGGCGGGCAGCAGCTCCCGCAGGGCAGCGCCCGCCCCGCGCAGCCCCGCCTCGGAGCCCAGGTCGGCGGCCACGCAGCGCACCCGCAGCCCGGGGCCACCGCGGCCGTGCGGCAGC
>VWZF01006951.1:265956-295905 GCA_013396755.1 Sclerurus mexicanus | reverse complement strand
GGTGTCGCTGTGCCCGGGGCTGTGTCGGTGTCACTGTCGGTGTCGCTGTGCCCGGGGCTGTGTCGGTGTCACTGTCGGTGTCACTGTGCCCGGGGCTGTGCCGGTGTCGCTGTCGCTGTGCCCGGGGGCGCTGCCCGTGCCCCGCTCCATCGGCTCCGCCCGGGGACCCCGGCGTGGCACCCGCGGGGGTGTCTGTGTGTGTGTGTGTGTATGGGTGTGTATGTGTGTGTGTGTGTGTATATTGGGGTGTATGGGTGTGTGTGTGTCTGTGTGTGTGTGTATGGGTGTGTCTGTGTGTGTGTATATTGGGGTGTATGGGGGGGTGTGTGTGTGTGTATATTGGGGTGTATGGGTGTGTATGTGTCTGTGTGTGTGTGTATGTGTGTGTGTATGTTGGGGTGTATGGGTGTGTATGTGTGTATAGCGGTGTGTGTATGTGTTGGCTTGTATTGGGGGGTGTGTGTGTGTTGGGGTGTGTATGTGTGTGTGTCTGTGTGTAGTTGTCTGTCTGAGCATGTATAGCTGTGTATTGGGTGGGGTGTGTGTGTAGCTGTGTATGTGTGTGCTGGGGGATATGTTTGAGGGTGTGTGTGTTTGTGTTGGGCTATGCCTGTGTGTGTTGGGGTGTGTGTAGCTCTGTGTGTGTGTGTAAGTATGTGTGTATCTATGTGTAGCTGGGTGTGTCGGGGTGTGCGTGTGTGTGTAGGGTGTGTGTGTGTCTGTGTATGTGTGTGTTGGTCTGTGCCTGTGTGTGTTGGAAGGTGTGTACCTGTGTGTGTACCTGTATGTGTGTTGGGGTGTGTGTAGCTCTGTGTGTGTGTGTAAGTATGTGTGTATCTATGTGTAGCTGGGTGTGTCGGGGTGTGCGTGTGTGTGTAGGGTGTGTGTGTGTCTGTGTATGTGTGTGTTGGTCTGTGCCTGTGTGTGTGTCTGCACGCGTGTGTGTGTGTGTGTTTGTGATGCAGGGCAGGTTTTGCGCCAGTGGCCCCTGCCATGTTGCTAATCCCAAAGGTGTGGTGGCTGGCCAAAGCCTCTGTGTCCTGAGAAACATCCTCATTTGTTAAAAGACACAGTATTTTAGGTAAATGATGCACGTCCAAGACCTGTTCCTCTTAGCTGGACCACATTAGGAAGAAATTCCTTGCAGAGAGGGTAATCAGGCATTGGAATGGCCTGTCCAGAGAGGTGGTGGACTCACCATCCCTGGAGGTGTTTAAGATGCGACTGGATGTGGCATCAGTGCCACGGTCTGGTGACCACAGTGCTGTTGGATCAGGGGTTGCACTGGATGATCTCAGAGGTCTCTCCCAACCCAGCTGGTTCTGTGAAATTCTGTGATTAGCATCACTGTGCTGAGATAATGAGATAACTCATCCCTCCGTCTACCTCTTTAAATTAATGCAGAAGTTCTCCAAAGAACTTTGTCTCGGCCCAGAATGTTTGCTGGGCACAGGTGTGTGTGTTTAGCCCTCTGGAATATGGTACAGGTGGGTGGGGGATATTTCTAGTTCCTTGTAACCACATTGATCAGGTAGGGAAAGGTAAAGGGGTGTTACCAGGGAAACTCAGCTGCAAAATCTAAATATTGTTGCTAAATTTGGTGCTAAAGTTCGGTGTTTGGCGTGGGGGGAAGGAGGTGCTGCCCCGGGTTTGCAGCAGCCCAGGTGTTTCCAGTCTGTGGTCACAGCAGCAGGTGAGAGTGTTTGGGGACCATGGGGATGGGAGCCTCCCATCCCGCCCCCTCTGCAGCAGCCCTTCATTTCCCGTCCTCAAGTTTTACAGAGTCATGGTTTTAAGTGGCTCGAGTGGCTGCCTTTAAAAATAAATGGGTTTAAGCTGTGGGACTTGCAGTGATACTGCAGTGCTGGCACAGGATTAAAATGGGAAAGCTTTTAATTTGGGAAGCACCGGAGCACCGGCTTTACCTCAGAGTTGCACATTTCCTCATTTCTTTGGCTTCTTGCAGTCTTCTTCCTGGAGTTCTTCGTGAAACCTTTCAAGGTAAACTGAACAGGAGAAGGTTCTGAGAATTGGGTTTGTTAACAAAACTGCATAAACTGGTTTGAAGGTGTGGGAACTGCCAGAATGAGGAGTGTGGGTGGGTTTTTTTCCATTTCAGAGCACTAAGTGCAGTTGATCTTGTTTCTCAGTATTAAGGTTAGACGAGGAGTTGGGTTTAATGTTGATCTTTGCATACCCACAGGAGAAACATTAATGAGTGTCTGGGCAGAGAAAGGTTTGGGCTTTGCTTGTGTGAACTTTTGGAGTGTGGTGATAGTTCATAAGGAATGTTATTAATGCTGTAAGTGTAAGCAGTACTTGCTCCAGGGATTTTCAGAGTTGAAACTAGACCAGCTCAGGGTAAACATGATGTTCTGGAGAGCCAGGGAAAGAGGATGGTGGAAACTTTAGGGGGGGGGGAAAAAAAGGTGACTCATTTCTTGTAGGCATCATGGAAGAAATGTGTCTCCAGGAGCCAGGCCGGCTTCCCTTGGAGGAACAGCATTCCCAAAGCATGGCTCGGAGCTAGGCTGGACTGCAGGACTTGTTTGCAGAGCTGTGCTTGTATCAGTTTCTGATACTCCCAGTGCAGCTGCTCCACGTTGTCCCGGATTGCCATCACTGGAGAGGGATGGAGGGGTTAAGATACGGAATGGAAGGTCCGACTTATTCATCTGTCTGGGTGGGTTTGTGTCCCACCCACCAGGGAGAGTTCTGCGTTAGAAAAATAGCAAGTGTAGTAACTCTTGCCCTGGGGCAGGGGAAGGATGAGGTTGCTCCTTGAAGTCCCTTCCAGCGCTGTGTCTGTGCCCGGCCCTGCCTGGGGAGTTGGTGCCATGGGCCAGAACCCCATTGTGCGGATGTGGGGCCGAGCCTGCCCCTCCTGGGGGACGCTCCTTGCATCCTAAAGCTGAGCTGCCCCCACCCTGGGCTCCTTGAGTTGCTGCTCCAGCCCCATCCCTGGCTCCAGGTCTCCCGTGTTTTCCTGCCGGGGAACGTTCCTGTGTTTGAAGGACACCCAGGGCGTGCAGTGAGTCTGTGGGGATCCCCTGGAGCCCGTGATGCTTCTCAATCAAAAGAATCCACTTCAGGATGTCTTTCCTGCTATTCAGCCTCTGCTAATTATACCCACTGCTCCTAATTCCATTTCCTTCTGCTGTTCTAATTCCTCTTTTTTTTTTTTTTTCCCTTTGCTCGTGTTACCCTTGATTTTACAGAGTGTTTTTGAATCTCCTCTCTCTCTGGGTTTCGAAGAATCCCTTAATTCTGCAGGATCAGAAGGGGAAAGAGAAACTTTTGAGCTTAAGCCACCTTTTGGCTAAGCTGGGGCACCGGAGGGTTCTGATATTTATTACATGTAATTGAAGTTTGTTGCTCTTTAGTGAACTTTGTGCCCGCTTCAGGGTTTGTTTATTTTTTTAAGGGATGGGGGACTAGTGATGGGCTGTGATATTGGTGAGGTGAGGATGGATAAGAGCGAGGTGTTGTTGTGTGACACCCCTGAAGCGTGGGCTGTGTGACCTCAGCCCTGGAGAGCGTCTGAAGCAGGTCTTGGGTCCAGCCTGCGGGTGTTTTGCTGTCCTTGCCTTTCCTGTGCTCCTCTGCAGTGTCCTTCAACGCCTCCTCTAACACCTGGTGTCACCTCAGCTTCACATACAGCCTGGGATTAAGTCACTGCTTAATCTTCTTTTTGGTTAAACAGCTTGAGCTCTGCAAGTCTGCCACTCTTGAAAACCCCTTTTCCTGCTCTCAAGATGCATTTGCAGCTTTTTGAAGTCAGCGGAGGATTTTTTTTTTAAACAGCCCTTGATGAATTAAAGGGATTTTTAAACAGCTTTTGATAAATTAAAGCAGCCCTGGCTGCCCACACAGGGGGAGTGACGATGTTCTTGCTGTTTCCTCACCACTTTAGATGCACATGAAATTACCTCACTGCTTTAATAGTGTGTAATTGTCTCCTGCTTGTACCCTGAGAGGTTGGAGCAGGTCTTTTCCTCAGCGTTACAACAGGAATTGTTCCTCAAGGCAGAGTTATTTCTTTGGGAGCTCTGTTATCCATAGCTATGGATGATGTTCCTCATCCCTACATCTGTCCCTTCACTCTTGGTTCTCCTGCAGGATCTCCTGGGAAGGATCAAGATTTCCAGGGGATTTTTCCCTGCCTGATGTTACAGCTTGTTACTCTGCCAGCTCTTGTGTCATCTGCAAATTAGATCATCAGCCCTTTTTTTGTTTCCTCTGGATGTATATTTGCTTTCTAGGTTGTTCCTTAGTGGCTGAAGTTTTGTCAGGCATGTTGGGATTTGTACTTAGCAGTGCCCTGTTGGAAACCTGGGAAATGTTCTATCTCAGGCAGCAATTAATCACCCAGTCTGTGCTTTTGTGTAGAACTAGAGCAGATATGAAACTCCTGTTAAATATAATCATGTGTGTTCAGAGAGATTACAGAGTTGTTTAACCCAAGAAAGAAGAGAAGCACTAGATTGGGTTGTGTTTCTGCTAAGCAGCTCCTGTCTGGGATTAAAGCAGGACTGTAATTAAGCTGTGTTCCCTAAATCCTGGCTCAACTCTTCTGTGTCAGTGGCTGGGATTAGTGTTGCTCAGGCTGACCTGGATGTACCTGCCCGATCCCTTTAGTGCCCTGGCATCGTGCCGTGCTCCTTCCCTGCCCGCAGCCTCTCCGTGCCCGGCTTCATCTGGAGCAGGGCAGGCAAAGGTCCTCACTGCCCCTTTTTTTGGGATTGTATGTCTTGTGTCCTGGGTGCCTGGCAGACCATAAAATCATGGAATAGTTTGGATTGGAAGGGAACTTTAAGGCCAGCTTGTTGCACTCCCCCTGACACAGGCAGGGACACCTTCCACCAGCCCAGGGTGCTCCAAGCCCCATCCAACCTGGCCTTGGACACTTCCAGGGATCCAGGGGCAGCCACAGCTTCTCTGGGAATTCCATCCCAGGGCCTCTGCACCCTCACAGGGCAGAATTTCTTCTCATTTCTTCTGAAATGTTCTCATCTCCTGGGTGTAACTAACCTCATTTCCCACAGAGACATCAATTTAGGTCCTCCTTGGTACCCTCAGGCTCTGACTGTGTTGGGACCCCTGAGCTGGATCTGAGGGAGCCAGAGGTGCTGGTTTGCTGGCATGTTTGGTGCCACCTTGGATCCAGGCCGGAGCACCATGCCAGTGCCAACAGCAGCAGCCTGGCTCAGATCCTGACTCCTGAGCTGGGACTGGTGACCTGCCCAGGGGAGGTTCCCTGGCTTTTTTGCTCTGATAGCTTCACGTGGAGCTGAGCTGGAACTATGACTTTCCCCTGTCATTCAGATTTCTGGTGCTGAGCTTGGAAAACTGAGGCTTGGCTTTTAGGCATAAACTTAGGGATGGACTGCAGGAAGTGCTGGGGCTCTTGCTCAGCCCCTCTGAGCTCCCCAGCGTGTCCTGAGCTGGAAGTTGTGGCATTAGTACAAGCCCTGTGGTAAACTCGTTTGGAAAATGGATCTGGATGGAAAAATAAGCCAGCTGAAGAATGTTTTGCTGTGTGGGAGCACAAATGCTGTTTGCAGCCCAGGGAGGAGGTTGTGTGGGGATGGGAGAGAGGGACTTGGAGGTGGCAGAAGTCAAGATTGAGTTTGGCTGCATTTACAAAAGCTCGGTGAGTTCGTCCGACGAGACATGGACCTGCTTTGCCATTCGTGGTCCGCAGTCGTGGACAGCGATGTGGGCTGGCCAAGCTGCCTGGGGTCATGTCCCTTTTCCCACCTCGTGTGAGGTTTGTGTCAGCTGGATCTGCTCAGCCCCCCTTCGTCTTGGGCTCGTTTTGTGGCTTCCTGCTGTCTAGACTGGCACAAGGGATTTGGTGGCCTGGGACTGGTCTGGGGGCCAGCTGTGCCGTTGGACATCAAACATCCATGGACTTGGGTATGTTCTTCTTCCTTGCAATTCCCTCACCTGGCAGATAAATGGTTTTAGTTGGTTGGGGAGCGTAACTGGTTTATGGTGGGTTGGATGAGCATGGAAACCATGCCAGAGCGTCACTTTGAGTCTTCTGAGTGCTGCAGATGAAGGGTGGCCAAGCTGGTCCCAATCTTTGTTGCAGTGGGTGAGATGAGGATAATGGTCTGTGGTACAGATGTGAAGTGAGGAATAATGACAGGCCTCTGGCTTAACAGCTGCCCTGCTTGTGTTCCGGAGGGGAGCAGTGGGGCTCTGTTGCTGTGGTTCATCCCTCAGCCAAGGCTGCCTTGGGTAGCAGAGGGGAAGGAGACCCTGGCTCAGCTTTCAGGTGAAGGGGGCCAGGACTGGCTAAGAGGTGTCTCCTCAAGGTCCCAGCACAGGGAGATTTGCAGAGCAGCTGAAAATCAGACCCAGTATCTGTCAAAGTCCCCTGAGGTTCAATCCTGTGAGAGCTCCCAGGTGACAGCTAAAACTGCTCTGAGCTGTCCTGACGCTGCATCCTTCAGCATCCTTTGCCTTGGCTCCAGGAATCCCATCTCTCCCAGTGCCATCCCCAGTTATAGGTACAGCAATGGGTGAAATAGCAACTCGCAGCAGAGAAGAAACAGCACAGGCTGTGCAGACACCGAGTGCTGGCCACAGAGCTTGCTCAGGAAGCTGCTTGTAGCAACTGCAAATTGTCTGCTCATAAAAACCTCCCAGGCCCTTTTGAAGCATCTTTCATCCCATTTTCCTGCCACCCAGACAGGGACTCTGCAATCTCCTGAAAACGAGCCTGGGCCTCTGTTCATGTGTACATAATTAAGTGTCTTTTAAAAGACAGTTCTGCTTGAATTATATTAACATTCCCTTCTGGTCAGGGTAGTGCTGTTCAGCTCCAAGTTTTCTGTTGTGGAGAGAAAAGTATCAGGAATTTCTCCTGAGAAATAATCTGGTACCAGCCTTTACCATCCAGAACGGCTCAACGTGTGGAGCATCAGCACCTGCCTGAGGGCATGATATACCTAATTATCCCAGGTCTTATGGATGCTTTCTCCTTCCCAGTGCTAAGGGAAAACTCGGAGCCGGTGAATCCTTCTCATTCCCGTCACCCTTTTTATTGCAGTCCCGCTGCAATCTGAAGGGAACAGCTTGCACTGCTCAATTATTTAAACCTTGTATTTGCTTGGGCTGTCTCACACAAGTACATTCCTTTCTGGAATTTAATGAATCACTGTCAGAGGACAGATCATCAAATGCCTGATCCCCTGCTGGGGGATGTGGGCTCTCCGTAGCTCATGGAATTTATTCCCTGCTTGCCCTCCTGGATCCCTGTGTGCACGATGTGATAGCAGTGCTGTGAGAGGGATATTTCCCCGGGATTTTTAGGGAAAGGCTTCTCTCCTACTGTGTTTTGATGTCTCCTGGAGTTGTCACTGTGTATGACTTAGCAGTATTTCACCTCGAGCCGGCAGAGGAGCTCATCTTGAGAGCTCTGCTGTCCTGCCTTATAGAGGAGTGTGGAAAACTGGGAGCTTGGGACACTCCTGTGGCATTTAAATCCACTCAGACTGTCCCTTCTGTCATGTCTTGCTGATTCTGCTTTTAGTGGTTTGGAGGGTTTTTGTCTCCTTCTAAAACTAACTAAACTAAACTTCAGTCGGCGGCCGCGGAATAACGCTGTGGGAATCCTTCTCCCAGGGGAGGACAAACACAAGCGTTGGGGGGAACACTGAAAGGACTGGGATTGCTTAATCTAGAGAGGACAAGGCGGGCACGCAATTCATCTTCAGATGCAGAATGGACCGTTGAGAAGATGAAGAAAAGCTCTTTGGCCAGGCTGGGATGTGGGAGACAATTGTAGGGTTGCTGTGAGGAAGTGCTCCGTGGTTAGTGCTGGAGGAGAGGACGGCAGTGCCTGTGCTGGCTGCCTGGAAAGCCCTTCTGCATCCCTGTGTCTCAGGGTGGGGAGCACTGGCTGCTGCCAGAGGAGATGCACACCAGAAGCGCAGGCGTCCGGTGTCTCCCACTCCGCACTTCGGACGCTTTGGGCACAGCCTGTACCAGAAAGTCTCATTTCAAGACCTTCCTCCACCACTGGCTCGTAACAAACATTTTAATCTGCCGGCTCTTCCACACCGAAACATTTCGAGGGGGCAGTTCTGCACTTTGGTTGTGCGTTGTGTCTTCCTTCAGGGTTTGTTTGCTGGTGGTTTTGCTAGCACGAGGGCTGGGCTTTCACAAAGGATTAGGAGAAATATTAAGTCAGTCCTGGTTTTATTTTTTTTTTTGCCTTCCAAGCTGAAGGTCCTTAAGGAATTCACTCCTTTCTCCCGGCAAAGCTGTTTTGGTTGCTCGTTATCCCTGTTGCTTTCCTCGCTGTTCCTCGTGCAGCTCTCACCTCTTGGTGAGGATGCTGGAAGGATCAGAGGGATCAGGGGCTGGAGAAGCGGGAAGTGGCACAGGGATGGTTCTGGCTTTGCTCTCTTCCTTTCTCTGGCAGTGTCTGTGCTCTGGGCTGACACTCCTGATGCCGCACCACAACCCTGCTGCTGTCCCTCCTCCTCCTCCTCGGTGCTGCTTCCTTTGGAGCCCCTCGCTCTCCGTGGGTTAGAAAGGATTTGTCCCCCACTCTCTTCCAAGTGTCCTGCTTTTCACTGCTGGCACCGACCTTTCACTTGTCACTTTGTCACCTGATACTCAGTATTGCGAGGTCCTTTGCAGCTTTTTTTGCCTTGGAGTGCGTCCAGCTGAAGAATGCTGTGTCCCCTCTGCAGAACGTCACGGTCGTGTTCATCCCCTCCTGCAACCCCCGTGTGGGTGAACCAGGGGAAGAGCCACCATTTATCACTGGAGTTTTGAATTTTCACAATGCCTTTAACACTCGAGAGCGTTTGGGTGACCACGTCCCCCTTGTTAACAAGTCTGGCTCCTTCCAAGAGTCCTGGTGAAGAGGATGTGTGAATGCCACCCAAAGAATCTGTTCTCCTTTGCCGTGTTTTAATTTCTGCATGTTTATTAATTATCTCCTAAAAGGATTTCTGCTTTGCCCAGTCATGTAGAAGAGTTTTCCTTAAGAAGCTCCCACTCCCTTGCTCTGGCAGCTTTCCTGCTCCTGGTGTTTGAAGAAGCTCTTAGTTATTCATATATTAACTAATTAGCTCTTCACATGGCTCTTTTTGGCAGGGATTATTTTGGCTTGATTCTTCCCGAATTGGAAGGCTTTTTTTTTTCTTTTTATTCCTTAAAAATCTCCTCTGCTGCTTTTTAACCATGGTGAGGGGCATGTGATGTTTAAATTAACTTCTCATAGTTGGTATATCACTGCCTCAGAGCACACAAGTGTCTTTTGAGCAGTTTCATTGCCACCCACAAGCGTTTAATACTTTGAGCTGTTCCCTTTTAGTTTCCTTTCTGGGTAGGGAAGGAATGAAGCACCAAAATGATGTTATCCCTCGGGATGTAACAGTTTTTATCCCTGCTCCCACAAGGGTGCTGGGCTTGGCTGTGTTACCCTGACTGTTGCCCATCATTCACACTCCAAAGGGTTGCAGCAGGCGCTCTTCCCTCTGTGGGTTGTCCTGACTCTGCGAAGAAGTTCCTTTGGCAAACCTAAATCTTGGCTCAGCTCCCTCCTTTGCCTCCAGAGCATCCCGTGGGAAGGGTTTGGATGTGGGGTAGACTCCAGTCTGTCGCTGGTGGGTTGGGGAGGTTGGCCTTGTGGAGGAGGTGGCTTCTGGAAATCCCTTCCCTGTGAATCCAGGGGGCTTTGGCTTTGCTTCTCGTGGTGTGTGTGATGAGCTGAGGGGCACAAGAGGCAGCTGGGGTGGCTCTGGGGCCCTGCCAGGAGGGTCTGTGCTCATTGTGAGTTCAAGATGGTGTTTTGGAGGGGTCAGGGTGTCTCCTCCTTCCTCTGGAGCTCAGCTCCCTCTGCTCGTGCAGATCAGCTGCCTCGTGTGTGACGTTCCTGGCATCAGGGTGGCAAATGGCACTGGCTTGGATCAGCCCCAGTGTGGGTAAATCCCTGTGCTGGCACTGCTGGGGCACCTCCAGCCCTGGGGGCAGCTCTGGGACCCCCATCCAGGAGAGACCCCGAGGGGCTGGAGTGTGTGCAGGGAAGGGAAGGGAGCTGGGAAGGGGCTGGAGCAGCAGGAGGGGCTGAGGGAGCTGGGGGGGCTCAGCCTGGAGAAAAGGAGGCTCAGGGGGGACCTTGTGGCTCTGCAAGTCCCTGCCAGGAGGGGGGAGCCGGGGGGGGTCGGGCTCTGCTCCCAGGGAACAGGGACAGGAGCAGAGGGAACGGGCTCAGGTGGGACAGGGCAGGGGCAGGGGGGACATTGGGGAAGTCTCTGCACAAAAAGGGTTGTAAAGCAACTCCCAGAATGGAATCCCCATCCCTGGAAGTGTTGAAAAACGTGGATGTGGCACTTGGGGACATGGTTTGGTGGTGCTGGTTGATGGTTTGGCTTGATGATCTTAAAGGTCTTTTCCAACCCCAATGGTTCTGTGATTTCCACTGAGCACCTGTCCAAGCTTCTGGGCTGGGTTTGTCCTGCTCTCAGTGGGTTTGAGGAGCCACCAGAATGGCTCTTGTCCCAGGAGTGATGCCACCAGAGTGGTCCCTTCAGCGTGGCCCTGGTCAGCCCTTGTGAGGACAGTCACCTCTGTCTGGGGTAACCCTTCTGCTGGATGCTGTCCTTGTCAACGTGCTTCCACCACCCGTGTCCTAATTCCTTGAAAAATTTGAAAATAGGAGTCCAGACTGCACAGGATTTCCCGTGGCTGTACCTTAGGAAGGAACATCCCTTAATAAATCTCTGGATGCAGTTTGAGATCATCGTAAAGGGTGATTTGGACAACGCTCTCAGGGGCAGGGTGGGATTCTTGGAGTTGTCCTGGAATTGCCGGGCCAAGAGCTGGACTGGATAATCCTTGTGTGTCCCTTCCAACTCGGCATATTCCAGGATTTCTTGGTTACCCCCAGCCCGTTGTCCAGGTGCTGCCTGTCTTGCAGCAGTGAGGATGCACAGTGTGCTCGTCTGCTGGGACTTCCCCTCTCCGCTTCCAAAACCCTTTTTGGCTTGGAAAAAGAGCGTAGGGATGATGATGTGCCCTGCTGGGTTGGCCTTAGGGCTGGCAGGTGGCTTGGCCAAGCCCCACGTGCTGGTCTGTGCCTCCAGCCACCTGGACACAAAGAGCTGAGCACGAGGATATTCCAAATCTGGCTTTTTTTCGGGTGCACCGGTGCCTTTTGGGATTTTGAAGTGCAAGCAGCAGCAGTGGAAGGGTCCAGAACTGTGGAGGGGGCTGTTCTCTTCCTGAAATCCCAGAAGGGATCTTAAGGACCATCCAGTTCCAATCCTCTGCCATGGGCAGGGACACCTTCCGCTGGAAGGTTCCTGTGACCTGTTAGTTGACCTTTTTTGAAATAATTTTCATTATTTAATAATTTTTAACAATTTTCTTCTGGCCTGAGCACCCAGAGGGGTGTGAATGTGCCCAGTGTTGTCATTGGTGTGGCATTGGAATAATTCCTTGCCTCCCTTCCTGTGACACATAAAGCTCCAAGAGGCAAAAAAGGAGCTACTGGAGAGGGTCCAGTGAGGGGCAGAAGGATGAGGAGGGGTCTGGAGCATCCCTCTGATGAGGAGAGACTGCAGGAGCTGGGCCTGGTTAGTCTGGAGAGGGCTGAGAGGGATCTCATTGATCCATATTTATATCTCCAGGGGGTTTCAGAGGATGGTCCCAGCCTCTTTGTGGGGGGGTTCAGTGACAGGACATAAACTAAAACACAGAAGTTCCACCTCAACATGAGGAAGAACTTCCTTCCATGAAGCCCTGGAACAGCTGCCCAGAGAGGGTGTGGAGTCTCCTCCTCTGGAGACATCCCAAACCCACCTGGGTGAGTTCCTGGTGGCCCTGCCTGGACAGGGGCGCTGGCCTGGGGGATCTCCAGAGGTCCATTCCGACCCTGACTATTCTGAGATTCCATGAGAAGTCTCTCCCAGCTGGTTTTTGGGAGAACTTCCCATGGATATCAGGTCCAAGGATGCTGATGGGATGTGTGGCTGTGGCCGAGGCTTTGTGTTTCGGGCTCACGAGAGTGACCAGACAAAATCTCCTCCTTGAAGTCCATCAGGGATGTGAAGACATTCCCAGATGTCCCATAAAATGTTCCCTGAGAAGACAAGTGTTGGGTTTCCTCTTTTTTTTGTCCTCTTTCCCCTCTGTGGCCATCCCAGAGGAACAGAAAGGGAAGGGATGAGTTTAAGGAGCACTTCCCCCCTCTCTGCTGAGTAAGGAAGAGCTCCAAAGGCAGAGGAGTTGCTGGGAATGTGGAGGCATCTCCTGGCAGTGTTTTGGGTGATGGACATGCCTGCAGACTTTGTTGTCAGGTCCTGGAGGCCCAGGGGGTGTGGTAGATCCAATGTCCTGGAAGAGGGTACCTGTTAAAGGAACGTTTTCCAAATGCTGCTGCACAGGGATGGGAATGAGAGCAGAACTCGTGCCCTGCCATGGGCATATGCCAGAGGACATGGAGCTGGGAATGTGGTGTGAGTGGGAAGGGTTGGTCAGTCTGGAGTGGAGAACTGCTGTGGGATGTGTGCTGAGCAGGATGAACAAGTGGTCAGGGCTGGGAGGAGGTTGGTGGCTTTGAAATGCAGGGTGACCTTCCCTGTGGTCCTGGCTTAGCCACCCAACCTTGCGGGGTTTTCCTGCACCAGTGAGATGTTGCCTTTGGCAGAGAGAGAAAGTCCAAGCTCAGCTCCTTCAGTGATCCCGGATTAACCCTTTTGACTTGCAGACCTCATTGCTAATCCCTTCATGGAATGGGTTGGGTTGGGAGGGACATAAAGCCCACCCAGTGCCACCCCCTGCCATTGGCAGGGACACCTTCCACCAGCCCAGGGTGCTCCAACCTGGCCTTGGACACTCCCAGGGATCCAGGGGCAGCCACAGCTTCTCTGCCCAACCTGTGCCAGGGCCTGCCCACCCTCCCAGCCAGCAATCCCTTCCCAATATCCCACCCAGCCCTGCCCTCTGGCACTGGGAAGCCATTCCCTGTGTCCTGTCCCTCTGTGTCCTTGTCCAGAGCCCCTCTCCAGCTTTGCTGGATGATCTTCCTTCTCCTGCCTGCCAACGATATTTGAAGTGAAATTACATCATTGGGAACATTTAGTTTTGAATTTATCCATTGGCAAAGCCCCCACCAAAGCAGCTTCTTTCTCCAGGCTCTGCCCTGTGTTGCTCCTGCCTTTTTTTGCTTCTCCCTTGGGAAACAGCAGCAGCTGAAAATGACCCTCTTGTCTTGGGGTTGTGCCACGGGTTGGGCTGTGCCAGACGGGCTGGCGTGGGCTTTATTTGGGAGAGAATTCCAAACTAGGTGCTGGAAGGGAACTTGGGAAACGACACATGTCAGGGACGTTTGTGTTGTTAGGAAAAGCCTCAAATAGCGTTGTGTGTCTTCGGGCTGTTAAATCTTCTGCCAAAAATAGTGGGAGTAGGAAAAAACCCACCGGTTTTTTTGGACCTGCTGGCCTTAAAATTGGTGGGGTTTTTGTTTTGTTTGTTTTTGCGCTTCATTCTCCGTTTGTTTGGTTTTATTTTTTTAACCTGAATATGTGGAAGTCTGAAGTTAATGACAAAATATTCTCTCCCAGAAAGCACAATCTGATTTCGTTCCTCTCCGATTCTCCCAAATAATAGAAATCCATGGGAAATAAGCTCGAGGTGAAGTTGTGGTGTGTTGTTTCCTGTGAAATCAGCTGTTCGTTGGAGACACAGGGGAGGTTAAGTGTTGGCTTTCTAACACCTCATTCCAAATCCCTGGAGCTGGGATGTGGAATGCAACATTCTTTTTGATTTTTATTAGGTTTTCCTTCTTGAATGAACCTCTCTGTTGTAGCCAGAGCAAGCTTTTAGTCAGACAGGTTAAAGGAATAAATATAATTATATTTTCTTGGACATTTTTAGTGCTGATACTCAGATTTTGGCCTGGTAGAGAGGCACAAATATGCAGGATGCTCTGTTAGATTTTGAGGTGAACTGATCTAAATTGGGCTAATTAAGCAGTGCTTTAAATTTTATTGCAAGAAGTAACCATAATAAATGAAAATTGAGTTAGAAGGGTGAAATCTGACATGATAAGAGCCTGTTGTGCTCCCTGGCTGTCCTCAGTCTTCGAGGCAATAATGACAAAGCCGTGTTGAATTATCCACGTGGATAAAACTGCAAAGCAGGGGCTGCAGGACCTGCTGAGGCCAGAAAAACCCATGGAAGCTGGAAATGCCAGTTGAGGTCCAATTTTCCTGGAGAAATCCCTTGCCCTGGAGGTGCACACAGGAGTGCAGGTCCTGTCAGAAGGGGAATACAGCCCGGAGCAAGGAGTCCTGCTGGGAACAGAGCACTGGGAAGGTGCTGCCGCTGGGAATTGCTGCTAAAATCCAGGATCTTTTGTGTTTGTGTCCTTGTGTAGCTTGTGAGGTGGGCTGGGCACCCCCAGGCTCTGCAGCGCTCAGCTGGCCCTGGGCAGAGAAGGGATCCAGAGCAGCCCTTGGAGAGGGATTTGGGGTGGTGGTGGGNGAGCAACCTGGGCTGGTGGAAGGTGTCCCTGCCAATGGCAGGGGGTTGGAACGAGATAATCCTGTAGGTCCCTTCCAAGCCATTCCAGGATTCTCTGCTCAGACCTCCCCCTTGCTGTCCGTGGGGCAGGCAGGCGTGGGGCAGGGACATGAGGAGAAGGGAAGGCAGTGCTGAAAGATGGGACAGAGCAGGAGAGCCGCCCATGGAGAGGAAACCACATCTTGAGGTTGAGGTTGTGTGAACATTTCACACGCTGGCTGGGTGCCACCGTGCTCTTCATCCCCAGACACGCTGCTAATTGTCTCCTTGTGCTTCCAAGTGCTGACTGAGGAGATGCTTCCTCCGAGCTCCACATCCTCAGCCACAGAGGTTGTGGCAAGAGCAGCAGGACTTGCCCGGGGGGGATTTCTCAACCTCCCAAAGCAGCAGAGCAGGGCAGCTGCAGAAAGGAGCTGGAACTGCTGCTCACATGGAAGTGCCCCCAGCTCAGCTCACCCTCTGTGCCTGTTCTCTCCACAAAGTCCGGAGCTTTCACACACAGGTTTTGCTCAGGGGCTCTGAGGTTTGTCCTGGTGGAGTGCAAAATACTGAGTATTTTCAACAAGGCAGGGGAGGGAAATGCTGCTTTTGCCACATCGTGGTTGCGTTTTGGGGCTGCGAGGAGCAGTCCTGCAAAGGCACCTTCAAACCCCAGCGTGTTTGTATCCTCCTGCATCATCTGTGTGACATCCCGGAGGGCTCTAAAGGGGGTTTTCGGTGTCTGTGACACAGTCCTTGGGGACCATCCCCTTCCCCAGGGCAGCTGCGCTGAGGAGAAGAGCAGCTGCAGCACCTCCATCCCCGCAGCAGTGTGAGTTATCCCCATTTTCTGCTCTGTTGCTGGGGAAAAGCAGCTGACCGTGTGGAATCCCGGGGCTGTGAGGTGTGTCCGAGCAGTTCCTCAGCTGCTGCAGGTGCTTTTCTTCTCTCTCTCTCTCTGAACTTGGGAAGGTGGGATGCTGAAATGCCTGCAGCTCCTTTTCCCGCAGGGATGCAGCCAGCCAGGGGTGACGTGGATGCTCCAGCCCAGCCGCAGGGGCCCAAGGGTGTCCCAGGGGTGCTGCTAACAGCAATTCCCATGGGATCACCAGCCCTCACTGTGTCCACAGAGGGCCTTTTGTGACCTGACCATCTGCTCACTGGAAACCCAGTAATCCCTCAGTAAACCCCCAGTAACGCCGAAACAGGAGCTGCTCCGGGGAGGGAAACGCAGGGAATCCCTTCTGTTCCTCTTTCCAGGACAGGGAGCTCTTATCCAGGGATGGGTTTCTTCACTAAACCCTGGGTTTTGTCAGTATTTCTTCTTTTTCCTCTCAGTGTGTCTGTGAGGGGGGTGTTTGCATCCCGTCCTTTGCTGGAGGGGGCTGGATGTTGGAGTTTTCCAGCAGAGACACATCCCTAAGTGTGCAGGATTTACAGTCTGTCCCCGG
Organism: Sclerurus mexicanus; assembly: GCA_013396755.1. Classification (NCBI taxonomy): domain Eukaryota; kingdom Metazoa; phylum Chordata; class Aves; order Passeriformes; family Furnariidae; genus Sclerurus; species Sclerurus mexicanus. Next base: position 279,922 of record VWZF01006951.1, on the reverse strand, counting down.
GTTTGCTCAGGAAATGTATAATAAAGGAGCAATTTGTTTATTTTGGGTGTGTGGTTGGCCAGGAGTTTGGGAGAAGCCAGCTCTCCTAGGTGGGGAGGGATGATAAACACATAAATTCCCATCCAGAAGCTGAAAAATGCCATGAAAAAAAAAAAGGACTTAGTGTTGGCAGAGATACAGAATAAAAATGTGCTGTATTTAGGGTAATTGCATTTTGGAATGTTTCCTCTGGAAGATTTTTCTTTTAAAGTCTTGTTTTTAAGATTTAAGGTCCATTTGCCCAACGTGTAGCAGGAAAAGGAGAAGGAGGAGGTGGTTGGTGTGTTCCCCAGGGCTCTCAGGATGCTGGTGTTGGGTCAAGCAGGGTTGGGAATTGTTGGGCCGTGGATTTGTGGTGTTCAGGAGGTGTCTCTGAACTGAGCAATGGGAGAATTCGAAGGGAAAGCAGTTGTAGCTTCTGCTGGAGCAAGTCCAGAGGAAGGCCATGGAGATGCTGCAGGGCTGGAGCCCCTCTGCTCTGGAGCCAGGCTGGGAGAGCTGGGGGGTCACCTGGAGAAGAGAAGGCTCCAGGGACACCTGAGAGCCCCTTTTGGGGCCTGAAGGGGCTCCAGGAGAGCTGGAGAGGGACTGGGGACAAGGCGTGGAGGGACAGGACACAGGGAATGGCTTCCCAGTGCCAGAGGGCAGGGCTGGGTGGAATACTGGGAAGGAATTGGTGGCTGGGAGGGTGGGCAGGCCCTGGCACAGGTTGGGCAGAGAAGCTGTGGGTGCCCCTGGATCCCTGGGAGTGTCCAAGGCCAGGTTGAAGCATCCTGGGCTGGTGGAAGGTGTCCCTGCCCATGGCAGGGGTGGCACTGGATGGGCTTTAAGGTCCCTTCCAACCCAAACCATTCCATGATTGTGTCACAGGGATGTCTGTGAGGTCCTCAGGACTCTTCACTCACAACAAACTCTTCTTCATCTCTCTGTGCGAGACTCTTTTGTTCTTTCCACCATCTCTTGGTGCTCCATGTGTGAGATTCCATGAGGGGACTCTCTGATGTTGTGGCACAAACTATTTCCCACTCAGGAAGAGTTGCTGCGCTGGAACCAACTGGTCTGACCTCAGTGAACCATAGATGGGCACGGCCCCGAGGCTGCCGGAGCTCCAGGAGGGTTTGGATGATGCTCTGGGGCACAGGGTGGCATTGGTGGGGTGTCTGTGCAGGACTGAGGGTTGGGCTGGATGGTCCCTTCCAACTCAGGATATTCCATGATTCCAAGTCTGAGGCTGGTGCAGAGTGGTTGAATCACTGCGAGGCCAGACAGGTTACTCTTATTTTTAATTTTATTTTTTTTTAAGTGCTTTACATCTTGAAACTAATGAGGCATTCCAGGCATTTCCCTGTTCCTGGTGGGTTGTTTCCTCTTCCCTGCAGTGCAGGGGTGGTGACTCAGCTCTGCCAGCAAATCAGAGAGATGGTTTGACACGATGACTCGGTGGTTTGATCTCTGCTGCGCGTCCTTCACCTGAAAACCTCTGCTCCCCTCTCCTTCCTGGCCAAGAGCTGCTTTATTTTTAATGTCTTAATTAAGTGGTGGCTCATCAGGTTAATCCACAGAGTTGTGTGTTATTTGTTTAATGCAGCTGGACACCAAGTTTTGCACCTTCTCCACATGTTGTGTTTTCCAGCTCTTCCATACAAAGCTCATCTCTAGACACCTGTATATGTGTATTTTGCATTTATATGTGTCTTTCTCTGCAGGTGTCTGCCCCTGCTCTTGGCTCTAGTTGTGCTTTTCCCCTGTGAAGTTTCAGATGTTTCCCTGAATTTCTCCCCATCCTTGTTTCCAGGCTGAAGCTGGAAGGCTGTTTTTTCCCTCTGACAGACTTTCCGCTGCTCTTTAATGAGCTCTTGGCGTGTTTTTTTGGGTGTCCGTAATGTGGGTGGTATTTTTAGAGCAGCTCATGCTGGGAGCAGCTCCAGCCATGTAAAGATAATTCCTCAGTTGTGAGCTTTGCTGCCTGAACCAGCAGAAATAGCCAATCCCAAGGGATGGGTGGAGGATCACACGTGTGTGAGCGACCAGCTCCAGGGACATGTCTCCAGTCACTTGGACACTTGGGAACTACACGGAGAGGGATTTTGTAGAGTTAGAGATTTGTTTGCCTTTTGGGGATTTTTTCCCCCCACTGCTGGGATGGAGGAGATGGTCTGGGAAAGCTGAGGGATGATTTGGGGACCTGGTTGGTGTCTTAGGCTGGACAAAACCAGGAGCTCCCCAATTTTGTTGCTGAGCGCCTGAGGTAGATCATAGATCATGGAACNCAGCTCTCCTGGAGCCCCTTCAGGCACCAAAAGGGGCTCTCAGGTGACCCTGGAGCCTTCTCTTCTCCAGGTGACCCCCCAGCTCTCCCAGCCTGGCTCCAGAGCAGAGGGGCTCCACTGCACCACTGGAATCAATTTGCCCGTGACTGGCATCAAACTGCTCTCAGTTACCCCACTGAGCCCTCTCGAGGCTTTCAAAGGTGCCTTAAATCCGTCATTAATCTGCTGCAAGACATTTCGTCTGCCTTTCCCACATGGCATGTGCTGGCCAGGGTGGGTGAGATGGGACAAGTCCCTCCCCAAGGCAGCAAGGTGGGACTCATAAATAGTCCCTTGTCCTGATCTAATCAGGAGCCCTATTTTTACACATCCTGTGCTGTGGGTTGGGGTTTTTGTAGTGTTTTCTTGAAACGGGACCGGCGTCCTACGGTGTTTTTCCCCTTGCCCGCTTCCCAAACAGGAAAAAGTCAGGACTTTATTTTTTCCTCTCGAAGAAGACGTCGGAACTGCTGCTGAAGGGCACTGCTTGACCAGCCAAAGGTGTCAGTGGATGAGAGATGGCCTTTGGCTCTTTAATCCTGCTGTGGAACGGGACTTAGGGAAGTGTATTCCCCAGGCATGGGTAACGGGATTCCCACAGTGGTGGCCGCTGGATGTGGCCACCTTGGCTTGGAGGTGGAGTGGCTTTGCAAGCTGTTTTTTGGGAGGAGAACCCTGGGATAAGAGGGCGTGTTTGCTGCGTGGAGTGATGATGTGCGTGTGGGAAGTGCCCTTCTGGTGGGAGGTGGGATGTCACCGGGGAAATGGCTCGGATCCGAAGCGTGAGCCAAACACAGGGAAGGGTTGGGATGGGGTGTCACTGACAGCAGATCCCTGCTGTGCTCCAGCATCCCTCACCTTCCCTGGCAGAGCTGAAACCCATTTAAATCCCACTGATGAATCCTACTGCTAACCCCCCGCATGTGCTTCGGGAGCTGGGTTCGGAATTCCTGGCTGCGGGAACCTCAGGAGGGTTCTGGCAGCTTTGGGGATTGCTGGGCTGCTCTGGGTGTTGAGGAAGGAGATGTGTGGGCTGCCAGCCCCTCCTGGCCTGGAAACGCCTGGATGTGGAGATAAGGGGCAGCTCCCCAGCCCTGGGGCTGCGGAGCAGCGTTGGGAGCTCAGCATTCCCAGATGGATCAGGATCGGGGCCGGGGGCAGAGCGAAACGCGAACCCTTGTGCAGGAGTTCTTTGTTTTCTACGTGTGCATTTGGGTTATTTTTTTTTTTCCCTTCTCAATTTTCCTTTGGGGACACCGAGGTCCTTTGAAGCGAGTTGGCTCTGGGCCTGAGCCGCTCCGTGTTGCCTTTTTAAAATTCCTTTTGCACTATCAGCTGGCCACAGCATCCTTGGCTTCCTGTGCTGAGGAACAGCCCAGGGCCGCTTTGTTCTGCCTCGGCGGGGCCTGTGCTGGGCAGCACACGGAGCTGAGCTCGCACAGCTCTCCAGGAACCCCTGGCAGAGGCTTGCCACCACTTGGGGACATCGCTCTGCTAAATACGCTTGGGTTTGGGGGCTTTTCTAAAGGTTTTTTCCATTAAATGCAGTTATAAATGAGCTGTTTTGCGTTTTGGCGTAGCCAGGTGGTTTGGGAGTCCTGCAAATGGTTGTTTTACGTGTGTGGTATTTGTTGGGATGTTCTGTGAAGTCTGAGCAGAAGGTGCCAGGACCCCACAGGACAAGCCTTGGGCAGAGGGAGCTGGAGCCTGGGAGCTGTTTGGGATCGGGAGAGAGGTTGGAGTGATGGCTGTGGAGGTGGAAGGGTGAGACTCAGTGCTTGGACAGAGATACCTGGATGATCCCTTCATTTAAAGGCATCACAGGAGCAGCCCTGGGGAGAGGAACTTTGTGGTGTTGCCGGATGCGAAGCTGAACATCCTTGGCCATGTGCTGGATCCCAGACCCTCCATGCCCTGGTNTGTCCAAGGCCAGGTTGGAGCACCCTGGGCTGGTGGAAGGTGTCCCTGCCCATGGCAGGGGTGGCACTGGGTGGTCTTTAATGTCCCTTCCCACCCAAACCATTCCATGATTCCATGACAAGTGCTTGCCTTTAGTCAGCCAAATGCTCTGGTCCAAGTGTAGCTCAGCAGATGTTCCCTGTCACCTTGTGCTGTGTCACTGTGACTGTCACTAGAATTTAGCTTTTCCAAAGCTTTTTGCCTTTCTCTCCCTTTCCCCCAAAGGATCCAGGAGCAGAACTGGGTGACACAGGTTGCTGCTGACTGTGCTGGAGTCACTGTCTCCATTCTCCTGGATCAAAGCACAATTTGCAGGCCCATTATTCTTTGCAAGCTTCATCTGAAGCTGCTGACTTGCCATTATCTCCCTGCTTAATTATCCTACAGAACCGTGCAAATTGCATTTTCCCCTCTTTTGTCCCCAGCACTTGGGGGATGTGGGTGGATTTCCAGCCTTTCCTTGGGATTGGGAGTTGTTCCTCTTCTGTGCCGGCAGCAAAAGAGTCTTTTTTGAAGTTGAGCAGGCAGAGTTTTCCTCGTTTCTTGCCTTTTCTGAGATAAATTTTACAAATTATATTTTTAAAAGCCTTTGTAGGTCTGGAGCAATTCCCCTCCCAGGTGTGTGTCGTGTTTGTGGTGCATTTAGTGCTCGTTGTAGTTGCTGGTTCTCAGGACCTGCTCTGTCGTGGCCTTTTGCTGATGCAGGAAATTAAGTATTTTCCTCTCTCTTGGGTTTCTCATCAGTGTTTTTTTGATTAGAGCTGGGTACATTGGAAAAACATAAATATCCCTGTATTGGACGTTAAGTGGGGATGCTTTTAATCAGCTCTTAGGTCAGCTCAACGTGCTTTTAATCCATGTTTTCAGTTGTTGCTGAAGATGCTTGATTTCCCGAAGCTCTGGGATAGCTGGATGAACCTGCTGTTGAATGTGGATTTGGGAATTGTATTCCATTGTCCTGTCTCGTCCCATTCACTCCTGGAGAGCTGTGCTTTCAGCATGGAGAGGTGCCCATGAAGTGGTGGCTCAAGGAGCAGTGATGATAAATCTCCCTCTTTTCCAGCTCTCCTGGAACCGTCTTGGGCTCTTCTCCCTCCCTAAAATGCTGTTTCAGCTCTGTGTCCCCTCGTGGGAATCCTGACATGGATTTCCCTGCAGGCTCTTTGTGGGAGCCTGTCCTGCTTCCCCTGGCTCCTAAATCCATGGAGAAGAGGGTTTTTGGGAATGGTGCTGTGTTGAGCCTCCCATCCCGACTGTCCGAGTAGCTTTGTGTTCACTGGCAGTGTTACAAGCTTGTTTTATTGTTTGTTTTTTTAAAGGCTGCGTTAATTTATGTCCTGTGCCCTTTGCACAGCAGGGATCGTAAATTCCTGGGTCAGGGATGTGACCTTTGCCTGAGCCCCAGGGCAGCTTCGAGGTGGGATCAGAGTCTCTCACAGAGACACCTACATGGAAAGTTGGTCTTTCTCCCTTCTTTATTACCCATGGATTACTCTCAGTGTTGGCAAAGCCTGCCTTGTTCCTTTTGGGAATTTGCCTGGCTTTGCTTCTGGTGTGCACCAAGTCCTGCTGACAGCTCTCCTGTTAATTAATATTAGTGATTAAGTAGTAAATAACATTGACAGATCCAGTTACTGTCTACGTTGACTCCTTTATTTCTCTCTTTAAGCCAAAGAAATGGCCCTTTGGTCACTCAGAGGGTGGTTTGTCTGCGCCTTAAATCAGTATTTTGGGATTTGTTTCAATTCCTCCTTTTTCTTTCTGCTTTTCTGGTGCCAAGCAGTGAAGACCTGGAGTTAAATTCACGGGCAATGATGATGGGATATTGGGAAGGGATTGCTGGCTGGGAGGGTGGGCAGGCCCTGGCACAGGTTGGGCAGAGAAGCTGTGGCTGCCCCTGGATCCCTGGGAGTGTCCAAGGCCAGGTTGGAGCACCGTGGGCTGGTGGAAGGTGTCCCTGCCCATGGACATGGAACCAGATGGGCTTTCAGGTCCTTTCCCAGCCAAACCATCCCACGATTCTGTGACTCCACTCCGGTGTTTCATTAATGATGTCATTAAGGTTACCTGCAGCAGCACAGAAGCCCTGCCCTGTTTAAACTCAGCCTTCCATGCCCGTGCATACAACAAATATTTCCTCTTTATAAAATGCCAACACACTGACTTGTCCTTCGTGTTATTTTCCCCTAAATTCCGTGTTCCTCAGCTGTTCCCGAGCACTACGTTCCCAAATCCTAGCTGAGCAAAGCCACACGACGCTCGGCTCGGGCTGCCTCGGGGGGAGGCTCCTGTGCCCCGGGGGTTGTGTTTTGACTTGCCCAAGACCTCACCCTGGTTGCCCACTCCGCTTGGGCTGCACACATGGGTTTCTGTGGCCGCCTCTGTCTGACAGCAAACTCCCCCTGTGTTTTCGGGTGGAACTTTCAGCACGGGCTTATAATGAAGATTTCCTGCAGCTCTGCTGGAGAGGCTGTCTGGTGTAATAACAGCAGAGATAAATGGGAGTTAAAGCCCTCTTGGATGTTGTGGAGGCTCGTGCTGCCTTGCAGGGCCTTGGGGCCGACGAGTTAAAACCCATTCCTTGGGCACTTGGCACGAGTGGAAACCCATCCCAGGCGTTCTCTGCAACATGCTGTGCTTTAAAAACACTCTCAGTTGCTTATTAGTTTTTTAATTTAATTTTTGCCCTATTTTCTAAGCAGCCCAGGCTATTAATTCTTCAGAATTAGGAGGTGCTTTGGGAAGAGGAGTAATAACTGTGGATGTGGCTCCCAGGGATTTCCCTGCGGACACACTGAGCTGAGGGTTGGGGGTGGGATTTGTGTCCGCTGACAGGGATGGCAAGGAAAGGCAGGAATTCCTGCAGTTCCCTGTGGGATGGCAGGCTATGGGAGGATAATCCAGGCTGGCAGTCGCAGCGGGGTTTCCTTCAGTGGTGAGTTCTGCTTCCAGGTGAGGGGAGGACCTTCCTTCCCCATCCCTATGGGTTCATGTCCCGGGGGTGAGCGTTGTCATGGAATTTGTGTCCCAGGGTGGCTTTTGTGGGAATGAGGAAGCTTTGGGTAATCTGGCACCTTGGCATCGTGGTTGACTCTTGATTAACTCTGGCTCATTTTAATTGGATTGTGGATTTAATTTGTCACCTCTTGGCTTGGGGAAGAGCCAGCTGGGGCTGGAAGGGCTGAATGTGCTCGGGGTTGGCTTGGGCTTGGTTTTCCCAGCTTCCTCCACCTGGCCTTCTGGCTGGAGAAGTGTTGGAATCCCGGGATTGGGCTGAAAGGCCAAGAGTGTCCTGTGGGGATGCTCCTCTTGTTTCCCTCAGTGCTGATATCTCATCCCAGCGGGTGCTCCTGGATTCGAGTTGTGTTTTGTCATCAGAGTGGAGCTGCTGCTTTAGGTCAGGTGTGACCCCAGTGATAAAGGCTGTGCTTGGGGTCTGTGAGTGCAGGTGCTGTGACCTCTTTGGCTGCACTGTTCGGATGCAGGAACATTGGAGTGTGAGAGGTATTTACTGTCCTGTGCTCTGTGACAGAGTCCCAGCCTGGAACCTTGAAAGGNGCCCTGCAGCATCTCCGGCCCCTCCTCTGGGGTGTGTTCCATCCAACAGACCAACACCTTTCTTTAGGGTTTAGATCTTTCTCTGCCCTCTGCATCGGGCTGGTCCTGTGAAGATTTAGGGTTTTCTCTGGTGCCATCAAGTGGCAAAATCCAGAATCGTTACTTGGTCCCGAGGATTCCCAGGAAGGACGAGCAGAGGCTGCGATTGGGAAACAAGTGGCTTTGCTGGAGGTTCCAGTGAGACCCCTTGGGATGTGCCTTGAGTGGGAAGGGCTGGGCATGGGAATATCGGGAATAATACTGGTTTGTAAAAAAAAGAGACTGTGGATGATCTAAGGTGTTCAAAGAACATCCCGGATCCTGTACTTCTTGGTCCTTCCACTCCATGGAATTATCTTTACATATAAAAGTGCTTCTGGAAGAAGCCCATTTATTGCCCTTTCTATTCAGTTGCCAAGACCTGCATCCTGTACAGGGGGGTGAGGGAGGTGAAACCAGGCTTTTCACATTATACTTCCCACTCAGTGAATTTGGGGTTGCTGCTTCTCATGAGGAAAAGGATGTTTTGCAATCCCAGTCTCCTAATTTGATGCAAAGCAGTGTTTGGTGGTTGGGAGGATTATCAGCCAAAGGTCCCATTTCAGTGATGCTTTTGAGTTGGTCCTCCCTGATTTCTCCTTGCTCCAGGGAGCTGAAACAGCTGCCCAGATGTGCTGCTGCAGGTCCCAACTCAAGCAGCGGGGGTGATGTTTCAGCTCTTGGAAAGTGCCTGCTTTTCCCTTGGCAGCGTGGTCCTGCTGTTTGGATCAGGTCTGCCCTGGGCACAGTGCAGCCTTCCAGCCTGCTCGGTCACAAACACCACATTTGCATTCCAGATCCTGAGGGGGGCAGTTTTCCAGCAAAAAGGTAATAATCTGGAAAAATCCTCTCTTAGGTTTTTTTTAAGCCTGAACTGAGGAATTGGCTGAACTGTTTTAAGAGCTGTAAGGTGAGTGGCTTCAAAAGGGGAGGGGGAAGCACCTGGAAGGAGATACGGGTGTATAAGGCTTCAATACTATTTACATAGGGTATTTATTTATAACACAAAGCCAGAGAAGAGGATAAAGCTGGTGTAGGAGTCTCCCAGGGAGAACAGCAGGAGGTCCTTCAGGAGAGCCAGACCTTACGTGTGCAGTGAACTTTTTGGGTGGCATTTTGGACTCTGTGAGGGTTACTTGGAAACCACAGTCCTCAAAATGATGGTGGAAAACCCAAGGGACCTTAAAGATCCCCCAGTGCCACCCCCTGCCATGGGCAGGGACACCTTCCACCAGCCCAGGGTGCTCCAAGCCCCGTCCAACCTGGCCTTGGACACTGCCAGGGATCCAGGGCAGCTACAGCTTCTCTGGGAATTTCATGCCAGGGCCTGCCCACCCTCACAGGGAAGGTTTTGGCTCTTCATTCCCACTTGGCAGCCTGGGTTTTCCTCCTCCCACACCAAGGGAGATTTAGAGGTATAAATGTCAGCCCTGACCTCATCTGCTGGTTTCAAAATAACCTCATTAGCCCAAATCCCCTCCTGGCTCGAACTGCCTTGATGGGATCCTGGGATGGGACAGGTTTGATGTTCACCTTCCCTGTGAGTTTCCCCCTGCTGATTCCATGTGTTGTGTGACTCCATTCCCGAGGGCAGGGTGGCAGGACTGGGGGAATGTGGTGCTGTGTGGAGCAGGGAAGCAGAGTGTGCCTGGAGGGACATGCTCCTCTCTTTGGTCATCCACATCCCGCTGGCTGAGGAGCATTAGTTCTCATTCCATCAATTACTTAAGAGGATTTCTTGGACAAGTGACACTTTCCCTGATGATGAAATAGCTCCTTCAACCAGAGCACTTCTTGTTTTTTGAGGGCAGCATTTGGAAGCCAGCATGGCTCAGATGGCTTCAGTTTGCAGGCATTCCCATTCCTGCTTTCCTTGCATCCCATGGGAATGGGCTCACCTGCTGGGCTTCACTCTGTGCCCCCTTCCCTGGGTGTGGGTGCTGTGGCACAGCCAGGAGTGTTGGACCTCCCAAGGAGTCTGTGATAATGAAGTTCTGGGTGTCCTTCACCCCTGTGTTCCAAATATCCATCCACAGGCATGGACCTGCAAACTCTTAAACCACCACGGTCTGGGACACCAAACCCATCCTCTGACCAGTTCTGTGGCCCCAAATCAAATGGGATTAGTTTGTATGGCAGCTGAAATAAAAGAATGTTTTGGAGAAGAGAAGGCTCCAGGGACACCTGAGAGCCCCTTTTGGTGCCTAAAGGGGCTCCAGGAGAGCTGGAGAGGGACTGGGGACAAGGGCTGGAGGGACAGGACACAGGGAATGGCTTCCCAGTGCCAGAGGGCAGGGCTGGCTGGGATATTGGGAAGGAATTGCTGGCTGGGAGGGTGGGCAGGGCCAGGCACAGGTTGGGCAGAGAAGCTGTGGCTGCCCCTGGATCCCTGGGAGTGTCCAAGGCCAGGTTGGATGGGGCTTGGAGCGACCTGGGCTGGTGGAAGGTGTCCCTGCCCATGGCAGGGAGTGAAAGGTCCCTTCCAACCCAAACCGTTCCATGATTCTTTGAGTTACTTTCACACCAATTTGAAGGTGGAACCTCCTGCTTTGCACTTTCTAACTCTATTTCCAGCCACCAGAAGCAGCTTCCCTTTTCCCTCAGAAAGGTGTTTGCGATCAGAGAATCATGGAATGGTTTGGGTTGGAAGGGACCTTTCACCTCCTGCCATGGGCAGGGACACCTTCCACCAGCCCAGGTCGCTCCAAGCCCCATCCAACCTGGCCTTGGACACTCCCAGGGATCCAGGGGCAGCCACAGCTTCTCTGCCCAACCTGTGCCAGGGCCTGCCCACCCTCCCAGCCAGCAATCCCTTCCCAATATCCCACCCAGCCCTGCCCTCTGGCACTGGGAAGCCATTCCCTGTGTCCTGTCCCTCCAGGTCCTTTTAAATTCTTTCCATCCTTCTCAGCCCCTTCAGGTGTTTACAAAAATGGAACACTTACATTTTTGTCTCCCAAACTGCTCCTTTGCTTTAGGGAGCGGATCTGATCCTCCGGGAATGCCTTCCATCCCTGGGTGGGTGCTGTGGATGGCTCTGGGGGTTTGGGGACTGCAGGTGACACTGGTTTTTGACTCTCAGACTAAAGGAAAGTCCCAGCTGCAGCTCCCACAGCTCTGGGCAGGGATGGATACAGGATTTGGGTTATTTGTGTAGGTTGGTCTTGTATCTCTTGGTGTTTCTACTTGTCCAGCTTATTTCCCTTCATTTTCCAGCCTTTTTCTGGGCAGGAATAAGTTTTCAGTGCTGTGTTTTAGCAGCCAAATCCACTGTTTGGATTAAAAGCCCCTGCTCTGCCAGCCCCATCCCCTGCCTCCCAGTGAAGCTGCTGGAACGTTACACCCGGACCAAGCTCAGGCTGAGCCATCAGACAGGCAGGATTTGGGATAAATGGTCCGTGTTATCAGCTGCGGACAAATTCATCACTTGCTTGGCTCCACAAGTCCTCGCTTGGGTTTAATTGCCCAGCTTAGGCTGTAAATGAGAAGTGTTAGGTCTCAAATCTCAGCTTTGGCTTCGTTCAGCAGCGTGTTCTGGGTGGCTTTTCCTGCAGGTGGATGGGAAGGGAATGGGAATTTTCCTGCTGGTTCAGGGAACAGCTCTCGGTGTGTTCCCTCCATCACACCCATCACACCTTCAGCTGGGATCTGTCCAGTTTGCCTTGGAAGGGCTGCGTTTTCCTTGGCCTCTCCTTTGGTGTTCTGTTACTTTTGGATATCTGTGAGGACTTGAGACCTTTGCCCACAGAAATGAGCTCAGAGAGGTTTTTTCCTGCTCCTGCTGCCGTTTTGGGACTGTCCTTGGTGGGTTTTCCCTTCTTGGTCGGATCCCTTTCTTTCCGTGCCGTGTTTGCTTCCCATTGTCCCATGTCAGTGTTGCCAAACTCATCCCTTTGGTTGCCTTCAGGTTCCTGCAGGACCACCAGGCAGGTGGCCTGGGAAAGCCTTGTCCCCACCAGGGTACTGATGTTCCACCTGTATTTATAAAACCTTCTTTCAGCTCTTGACTCTGGAGCGTGTAATAAAAACTAGAAGCCCCCACACCTTGAAATAATAAATTAGGGCTTTCAAAGTCTCTCCCAGTTTGCTTTGTGGGTGCTTAGGAGTCATGTGCTGCATCCCAGGAGGATTTATCCAGCTGGGATTTGCTTATTCCCATCAGTTTGTGTTCTCTCTTGTCCTTTGCTTAGGGCATGGCCGTGCCAGGTGACGGAACACCCTTTGAGTGACCTTTGATTTGTCACCTCAGCCTGCCCAAATCCTCTAGTAATAACCTCCCAAAGAGAAAGGTGAGGCTTCCAAAGAGCAGAAAAAAAAAGAAATTGGTTAGGAAAAAAGAAAAAGCCAAGCTTGATGAGAGAAAAACTGGGATAATTAATTTTTTAAAATAGATTAAGGCAGCTAAGAGAGAAATGAGTGGGTCTGGGTGAAGTGCAGACCACGAGTAGTTTTAAAGGTGCTAAATATGATGAGCTGTGGGGGTTTCCTTCCTCAAGGACCTGCCCTGCTGGAGCCAGGGCAGGGCTCAGTGGTCCCTGGGGGCTCCTTTGGGCTCAGCATGTGGTTCTGAGACTTGGGGACCCTCCTTGGGGGTCTCTTTAACCCTGGTTTTTGTGATGCAGGGCTGGGACAGGAGCCGTGTTCTCTTTGCTCGTCCCCACGGGTGAACACCACCCTGGTGCCAACAAACCCTTTCTGGCCCTCGTTTCTATTGAAATGTTAAAAAACTGGGTTGTCCCAAGGTGTGGCTGAAGGTTTAGGAGGGCCCCACCAGCACCATCAACGCTGGGTGTTCTGAGACTCTCCTTTAAGGTTCTCTGAAGGAAAAGCTTGGAAATTCTTCTTAGAAATGTTAATAAATGTAGGAAATGGAGAGAGTGCCATTGTCTGGTGGGCGCCTTGGTGGTTGGGTGCTTCTTGGACCCTGAGCGTCCACAGCTGCCTGCATGGAGCAGATCCTGGTACCTCATCCAGAGACAGGGAATTCAGGGGGGAAAAGCAATCCCAGAGGCTCCTGAGATGTGGGTCAGGTGCCACTCAGGGCTGTGCTCTGGAGCAGCTTCACTGTAGTGCAGGAGGGGGTATTTGGGCTGAAATCTGTGCTCAGCTCAGTTCGAAGCCCAAACAAGCACAGAGCTCACTTCTCGCTGTGATTTCCTAAGAGAAGCTGAGAACAAATGTTAGTCCTCCCCAGGCCAGCCCAGCCAGGCCTGAGCTCCCTTCCCTGGCAGCTGTGGCTGTGTCACCTCCTCCCTTTCTGATGCAGTAATTCCTCATTTCTTCGCCGTGATTGAGGGAGTCACATCTGTGCTGGCAGCTCATCAGTCTTCTAAAAACCACAGGGTGGGCGCGTACCTCGCTCGAGACCAACCACAACGTCTCGCTGAGATGTTTGCACCTAAATATTAATGAATTCGCCTCGTTTTTCCTGGGCTGTCGCGCTACAGACCCCTGGGTGGGGTTTTTTGTCCCCAGAACTCTCAGGTAAAGGTTTGAATTGTCTTTGTACAGAATTGTTCACCAGCTGAGGAAAAAAGCCCAACTCACTGATAGGAATTATAATGAATTATTGGAAGTGAAGGAATGTCAGCTTGGAGGAAGGAGGGTGGGAATGTGACTCAGCTCCGTGGTGACAATTGCCATCAGATGAAGCTCCTGAGCAACTATTCCAGCTGGGAGCACATGAAGGAATTTCCCTGTGGCCAAAACCACTTGGTAAGGACTCATTCCTGCAGCTGGGCAATGGGAATGGATGGAAGCCTTGGAATGGCTTGGATACAGGGGATTTTGGGGTTGTTGCTGTGTCTCCGGGGTCACCCCATCACTGGTCTTGCACAAGGGCACTTCCACCTTTCGCTGAGCGGGTGGCAGCAGGAAAGGGTTGTCTTTTAATTGGTTTAATTAGTGCAAGGACAGTGTGTGCTCCTTCAGGAGCATGTCCAGAAAATAAGCGTTAGGGCAACTCGTCTGGGTGTTGTGATGGGCTTTGCCCTGGCCTGGGTCTGCTTTCCTGCTCACCTGGA
>VWZF01006951.1:237227-265886 GCA_013396755.1 Sclerurus mexicanus | reverse complement strand
AAATGATAAAATCGTTAAGGTTGGAAAAGCCCTTCAAGATCGAGTCCAACCATTCCCCACCACTGACCATGTCCCCAGGTGCCACCTCCATGTGGGTGTTAAATCCCTGCAGGGATGGGACCTCCAGCCCTGCCCTGGGCAGCTGTTCCAGGGATGGACAGCCCTTTCCAGGAAGGAATTCCCCCAATATCCAACCTAAACCTGCCCTGGTGCAACCTGAGGCTGTTCCCTCTGCTCCTGTCCCTATTTTTTGATACAAACCAGGTGCCCTTGGCCTTTTTTGGCCACTGGGGTAATGGGAATGATGAGATTATGGGAGAGAAGGAAGCTTTTATGGAAGGCTTAGCGTGGCAGAAGCAGCCTGGGATAGACCCTTGGTGTTTGCTCTGCTCTCCCATTGAGGGACCTGCTCAGCTCCGGCCGTGTCCGAGGGATGTGGCAGCTCCTGCTGCTCCAGCATCACGCTCCAGTTCCTCCTGCTCCATGCTGACGTGTTTTCCATGTTTCTTTGGAGGCTGGAGTAGCCGATGGCTCTGAGGTGGGTCAGAGGAGACCTGGCCTTGCTCTCTCCGGGAGAACTCATCTTAGGTGGCTTCCTGCGGTGGAGTTAAAGCTTCCTTGGCTTCCCTTGCTCCCAGGGGCCGGAACACTCTGCTGGCACAGCCAGGGCTTGTTGTGTGGCCGTGGGCATTTCACTTAACTCCTCCGTGCCTGTGTTTGCCAGGGTGTAAGATATCCATGATATTCCTCTCCAGGGGGAGCGGAGACAGGGTGGTGTAACATTTTCTGGTGGGAGAGAGCGTTTAAAGGTTACGTGGCTTGAGTTCTTGTTTCAGTGCATGCACACTTCCAGAAGCGTTCCGCTGGTCCCAAAACAAACCTGCAGATGTCCTGGGTGATATCGGGCTTCCAGGGATGCTCCAGGATGCACCTTTACGAGCGGGAAGCAAAGCTTCCAGGCTTTTGGTGTCATGAGGTCTCGTGGAAGGGTGGGCCGAGCTCCCCTGGAGGTGAGAAAGGGTTTCCAGTTGCTTTCGGGGCCTCTGCTGTCCAGCTTTCAGTTGTCTGAGCAGATTTGCCTCTTGCTGATTCCGTGCCTGGCCTGAGCCCTCGGGAAAGGCGCTGCTGGCGGAGCCTGCATCGCTCAGCGGCGTCACGGGCTTGGCTGGGGCTTCTCAATGTGCAGAGCTCAACTTGAGGCCTCCCAGATCCTGGGGCTGGCCCTGCTCTGGCCTTGCTTTGGCTGCCTGGGCGTTCCAAAGCGTGTCCCACGCTCCCTGGTGTGCTCTGGGCAGGCACACTCGGGGCACTTTGGCTGTGGGGACGTGGGGTGGTGGTGGTGACGCTCAAGGTCTGGTGGCCCGAAGGCTGCGGAAGTCCTGGGTTTGGTTTGCCGTGTCTCTTGGTGGCTCTGGGTTCCCTCATTCCGTGTGTGTCTGCTTCTTCCGAGCCCCTTCCGTGGGGCTCCATGTGCCACAAAGCGCTGGGGTGGCATTTCTGGAGGAGCTGGTGAGAAGACTTGGACATTCGCAGTGGTCCTGTGGGGTGAGGTGCTCCCAGGACTTGTGGCAGTGGTTGAATCACCCCCATATCTGACACGTGGCACGTGACCTTCTCAGTGTTCTGATCATCCTTGGTTTTGGTCTCCCTGGAATGTGCCTTCCTGGTGGTTTGGTGGGGACTTCGCTGGCCACTCCTCAGGTGCTGCCCCTGGGCAGAGTGGGCTGCTCTGTGTGTGCCAAGCTCTGCCCCAAGGGCAGCCCAAATGTCCCTCAGGGTCCCAGACTCCTGGTTTTCCCGTTGTCTGGACCTTGTCTCTAACCCAGAGCTGTCTGGACTCCCAAAATCTTTGCCCCAAAGCTCCTTTTGGGGTCGCACAAGTTCAGGGACGAAGCGTTTCTTGGTGTCTCCTCTTCATCATCCGTGTTCCCCTGCAGCTGGGGAGAACTTTGGGCACCTTTGCTGCTTGCTCAGCTTTCCTGAGGTCAGTTTGGTGTTGGAAAAGGTTGTTTCCTTCCAGCTCTTGGCCCGGTGCTGCCGTTCTGTTCAGTGTCTGGGGCACTGAGCTCTTGTCAGCACATCTTGCAGGGCGTTTGGGCTTGCTTTGTGCTGCTTTTTGAGAAACAGGAGCCTGGAAGAGAACTCGGAGCGTGTTCCAGCACTGGTGTTTGACCCCTTCCTACACTGCTAACCTTGTGGCCTTCTCAGAGGGTCCTCTGCAGCTTGGGTGCCCCTTGACCTGCAGGTGGGACTGTGAAGCTGGATGGCGGATCCACGGGGTGTCTGCTTCCAGGAAAAATACATTATGGGCCGGTGGCTGAGCAGAATTTCAGAAGGTTTTTTTTTTTCCTTTTTAATTTTTTGTGTTCTCTTAATTCATTTATAAGGTCCTCGTGGGCAGTTTACTTGGAATTCTGCCATCCAGCTCGGAGCAGGTCTTCCTTGTGCTGGAATCGCAAAGCCTTTGTGTAATTAAGATCAACTAGTGAAGGTGAAGACAAGCTCTCAGTCTTAAACTTGGTGTCAGTGAAGTGCCTGATGGAAAATCCCTTCCCAGTGTCCAAAGGCCTCCTGAGGTCTCGTTTTGCTCCTCTGTTCCAGCTCAGGCAGGATTTAGGGAATGATGTGCCAGGATAAACAAAGCTCCATCTTGTTGCTCCTTGTTGCTGCTCCTTCCAGAGGCAGGAATACTGGGAGAGGGATTCCAGAGCCAGGGATTTTAGTCATGTGTGTGAAGGAACTGCAGGAAACCTGCTATTTGTGACAATCCCAAAGGTGGGACGGGTTTTGGGGGTATCTCCCTGCTATTCCAATGGCTTCCCCGTGCCAGAGGGCAGGGCTGGGTGGGATATTGGGAAGGGATTGCTGGCTGGGAGGGTGTTGAGGCCCTGGCACAGGTTGGGCAGAGAAGCTGTGGCTGCCCCTGGATCCCTGGAAGTGTCCAAGGCCAGGTTGGAGCACCCTGGGGTGGTGGGAGATGTCCCTGCCCATGGCAGAGCATGGCACTGGATGGGCTTTAATGTCCCTCCCAACCCATCCCGTGTTCTTTAAGAGCAGGGCCTTTCGAGGCTGCTTTTTCTTCCTGTCCCATTAAACTGTTCCATCATTTCTAGAGGCAGAGCCATTGAAGCGCCAGCTGGGTTAGGAACACTTTCCCCTTCAACGTAAATTGGGGGGAATATTTGACTTTAACAGCTTCATTTCTCTCGGTCAATAAGAACATCAAAAATGATCTCTCTGGACTTGTGATCTGTTTCGTTATCACCTTAACAATTTCCTGGGCTCCTTGGAAAGCTGAAATGGTTTTCTTTGGGGTGTTTTTTGGAGCTGGAGAAGGAAAGAAAAGGTGAATGATGTCTCTTGGTGAAAATATTCCCAGGATCAAAGAAAATCTGTGGTTGAGTGGGACCTCTGGAGGTCATCTGGGCCTGCCCTTTGGGTGGGATTGTCTACAGCAGGTCATTCAGTGCTGTGTCTATTCTGGGTTGGGATGTCTTCAGGTGTGGAGACTCCACAGCCTCTTTGGCCAACAGGAACAGGCTCTTCCCCCAGAGGGTGGTGGGCACTGCCCAGGCTCCCCAGGGCAGTGGGCACGGCCCCGAGGCTGCCAGAGCTCCAGGAGGGTTTGGATGATGCTCTGGGGCACAGGGTGGGATTGGTGGGGTGTCTGTGCAGGGCCAGGGGTTGGACTGGATGGTCCTTGGGGGTCCCTTCCAGCTCAGGAGATTCGGGGATTCTTTGATCCCAGTGTTTCATTGCTCTCAGAGTGAGGACACTTTCCCTTTTTTTTTTTTTTTAATTTTATTTTTGGTTTCTTGCATTTAGTGGATTTTTTTTGTCTGTTCCTTTTGGTTCTATCACTGGGCACCAAGGAGAAGAATCTCTCTCTATCTTCTTCCCGTCCAACCCCTGTCAGATAATTCTGTACCCTGATAAAGAATTTCCGCCCCCTCCAGGCCGAGCAGTCCCAGCTGTCTCAGCCTTTCCTCGCAGGAGAGATGCTCCAAGTCCCTGTGTCATTCCGGTGGCCTTCCCTGGGCTCTCTCCACTGCTCTGCATCATCTTCATGGTGATCAATACTTGGTCAGCCGTGTCTGCTCCTTCCCAGTTCGGGTGAGCTGTGCTGTCTTCCAGGGCAAGGAGAAGACTCCTACATGGCAAGATGTATTTATGGATACTCGTGGATATCCATGTGCTGCAGCCTAAATTTTCACTCCTGCATTGAGCAAGACGTGCCCTTGGCCTGATCCTCTCAGACCCGTGGTGTGACTTGGGGATGGTCCTGCCCAGGGCCAGGAGTTGGACTCGATGATCCTTGTGGGCCCCTTCCAGCCCGGCACATCCCATGATGAACTTGGAAGGTCCTGGATGGAGATGTTGACTCTTCCCCTTCTTTTGGTGGTTTCTCCCAAAGGCTCTGGAGACACGGAGACAACAGTTGTGGTGCCTCCCTTCTGCTTTGGGTTTGGCTTCAGAGTGTGGGGATTTTATCCCATTAAGACTCTTTTTTTCCAAATTAAACAGCTCCTTGGGACCTTATTTTTTTTTTTTGAAGGAAATTACTCAAGTTGGATATTAGGAAAAGTTTCCTCACTGAAGGAGTGGTTGGACATTGGAACTGGCTCCTCAAGGAAGTGGTGGAGTCACTGTCCCTGGAAACGCTCAAAAACTGACTGGATGTGGCACTGGGTGGTGTGTTCTGGTGCGTGGGGGGATTTGGGCAGAGGTTGGACTTGATGGTCTTGGAGGCCTTTTCCAACCCCAATTATCCTGTGAAGCATTTAGTAATTAACTTACCTCTCAGTCTTCTTCTGAACAACCAGTGTAGGGAGATCTTTGGATGTCCAGATCTTTCCACGTCCGAGGTGTTTTGTCCAGCCTGGGATCTTCCATAGTTATTTCTTTGCCTGGGACTTGCCTTCTCAGTGCTCTGCTGTTGGTGATTCCTTCTCTGCTGAGTTTCCAAATCACAGAATCCCAGAACATGGAAGGGACCCCCAGGGATCCTGGAGTCCAACTCCTGGCCCTGCACAGGCCTATCCCCAGAGTAAAGGTGACAAGGTGACACTGTGGTGACTTCACATGCTTTGGCTTCCCCTCTGAACTTGGTGTTTCACTCGGGGTCAGAGTGAGAAGCAAGCAGAGAAGAGCAGATGGTTCTGCTGAGCTTCGTCCCGCGTTCCAAGTCCCACATCTGATGTGCATCTCCTCCGTCACCCCCCTTGTGTCCTCTCCCCCAGCCCATCCTGGACGTGCTGGGAAACCACTGTGGGCCCACCAGAAGGGAGATTAGAACATTTGTGGTGGCTCTGCAGCCACATCCTCCCATTCTTGTGGCTTTGCGTGTGCCGCCCGACGTCGACACTTGTCCTAACAATGGTCCACATGGTCCGAGTGTCCCCAAACGTGGAGCCAAGTGTGACCACGGTGCATCATTAGATCTCCTCCTTGGGTTCTTTTTTAGCCACTCTTGTTTACAGGCATCGTAAAGATGATTCATCTCTGTCCTAATGTTTACCAGCTTGGAGGGGATAAAATTTATCTCGCTTGGTTCCCGTCCTACACATGGCTCAAATCAAGTGTCCTTCCAGACTTGAAAGAGCTGGAGAGAGCCGGGGCTGCTGACGCATCGCTTTTGTTCTTGGGGGAATTGTTTCCATTGTCCTCCCAAAAAGAGGGGGGAAGTTGAAAGCTCTGCTCGTGGCCAGTTCTCCCCATCCTGGCCTCGGCTGGGGGCATTCGTGTTCCTTGGAGCTCCTCTGGCTTGGGATCGCTCCGGACATTTCCTGGCTCTTCTGGAGGCTGGACTTTAATTTGTTCAAGCTCTCCCTCTTGATGGCTTTTGAGCATCTGAGGTTCCCTCTTTAATAGGGGCATTATAACGGAGGCCTTCCGTTATATTTCCAGCTAGGGGTAATTATCCTTTGTTTCCTTCCGCATCTTGCCCGGCAGGGAATGGCTGCTTTCCAGCCTGGAGGTGGCCGTGGCTTTGGGGTGGCCACTAATAGATGGTCTAAAAGTGCTTTATTATTGTCATCAGGGAACTCTTCAGGAGGCTTTGGAATATTTTTGGAATACAGGTTTCCAGAGAAGCTGTGGCTGCCCCTGGATCCCTGGGAGTGTCCAAGGCCAGGTTGGATGGGGCTTGGAGCAACCTGGGCTGGTGGAAGGTGTCCCTGCCCATGGCAAGGGGTGGACTTGGATGGGCTTTAAGGCCCCTCCCAACCCAAACTGTTCTGTGATTGTGTGGTTTTAAAGACCTGATCTTGTACAGGTGGAGGAGATGGGAATTTGTGTGTCGCCATCAGTGGTTGTTGAGTTGAATTCTTTGAAATCCTTGTAAAGATCCAGAAGGGTTTGATGCCCGAGGTCAGAGACACCATTTCTTTCTGCTTCTGGCCTTAGAGGAGCATTGGTTAAGATCAGGTGGTTTCCAAAGAGCTTCAGCCCTTCTGTGGGGTGAACCTATGGAAAACAGGGCTTTGGGGACCTCCAGAAGGCACTTCCTCAACCTCCACCTGTCTGAGGAGACATTTGGTCTCTCCAGCAGCAAACGCAACCAAGCCCCTCTTCCCTGAGGTCTTTTTAAACCTACTCCGAGATAATCAAGTTGAAGGGTTTCCATGACATCCCTTGATGATCCCACTTGGATTTCAGCCACTCTTCCAGTTAGAAAACTTTGTCCAGTGTCTAACCCGATTTTTCTGGGCGTTTTAAGCCCATTTGCTGGTTTTCCTCTCTTGACAAGACACAAATATTTGTGTGGGAATGTGATTCTGGGTCTCTTCTGGTCATCATAAAATCCGTTACCTTTTAGTCCACCTTTCCTCCCTGAGGGTGGGGCTGTTCAAAGACCCTTCTGATGAACTTTTTGTGAAGCTTCATTGAAGGTCCCCCATCACGTGGTGCTGTGCATCACTGCAGTGTGTGATGTTGGCTGCGCAGGGTCTGGGGTGTGGTGGACCTGGAGAGATGAAATGATGGAGAGCTACAAGAGTGGAGTAAATGTCTTCTGCTGTTCTCAGTTTTCTCTTTGGGGAAGTTCTTGCATGTGGGTTCATCAAGCCACATGGGTTTTTGAGTGTGTCTCCTCCAGAACTTCTCTGCTTTTGGGCTCCTGACCTGAGTCTTCTCCAAGTAAACAGAAAGACACTTAATTGTTAAACCTCGCCAGGAAGGAACTCAGCCACAGAAACAGATGTTCCTGGTGCTGCTGGTGATGCCCTGATGGGTCTTGTCTGGTCTCCAGCTGCCTCTCCAGAAACCACTGGTCCTTGTGCCAGGCTGATACCTCAGAGGGCACCAGAGGTCTCTATTTCAGCAGCTGGAGCTTCCATGTTTCCTGATCTGGGACAGGCACAGGAGTGTTCAAGATCAGTTGTGAGGCTGTCAGTGAGGATGAGTCTCCTCTGACTCAGCCCGTGCTGGTGGGACAAGCTGGGCCTGAGGACTCTTGTCTCTTCCAGGAGTCCCCGTTGTGTCATTCCCGGCGGGAGCCACTTGGGTGGTTCCTCCTGATCTGGTTGGATTAAGCAGATCAAAGTCGTAAAGATGTTCAAAAGTAGCTTTGCAACCCGGTCTGGTGGAAGGTGGGCAGTGAGATGGTCCTCGGGGTGCCTTCCAGCCCGGAGTGGTTCTGGGAGAGGGGGACAGGCTGGGCAGAGGCACAGATGCCGTCCCTGGGCCCGGAGCAGGAGCTGGCAGGGAGCTCTTGGCCGAGCACAAACCCAGCTGCTGCTGCGAGTTGGGATCTTCCCAACACAATGAGTTGGCAGCCAAGAGCGGAGCTGTGCCACCCGTTCAACTTTTGCCTCCGAGTGAGACCTTGGGTTGACCTTGGCGCTCAACCGCACGCTTCCGCAAGGGGAAGGAGCTGGAAGCTGGTGCTGCTGAGGCCAGGATGGGGTGCCAGGGAGAGAGGCTGCCGCTGTCCTCCTGAAAACCATGGATGAGCAACGTCCTCGGTCCTGGAAGTTGCCAGTCCTCCCGCTGTCAGTCGGGCTGGGTTTCGGGTGGTTTTACGCCGCCGCATGTTCAGTATCGTGCGCGTCCCGAGGATTTGTTGTGCCTCTGTTGGGTGTTGTGACAACATTTTTTCGCAGCAGAAAGGAGGGTGTGCGAGACTTAGAGCCAAGAATGCGCCAGAAAAAGAGTCAGCTCGGTGAAACAATTCAAAAGACAACAAGACGAGCTTTGTTCGCAGGGAAGGAACTTTTATTGGGCAATAACGCAGCAAGCAGAGATGTTAAAACTGTGCTGTGATAATTGAACATGCTTTTAGAGATGGGGGGGAGTTCTCTGCAGTTGGTCAAAATGATGCTTCCTTCAGCTCTGGGGCCCCCAACGTGAGGAGGACGTGGAGCTGCTGGAGAGATTCCAGAGGAGGGGCCGGAGATGCTGCAGGGCTGGAGCCCCTCTGCTCTGGAGCCAGGCTGGGAGAGCTGGGGGGTTCCCTGGAAGGGAGTTCCACCTGGGCAGTGGTGGATGTGGCACCTGGGACATGGTCTAGTGGTGGACACGGTGGTGCTGAGTTGATCAGACTCGATGATCTTAGAGGTCTTTTCCAGCGTAGATGACCCCATGTTTCTATAGCAGAGGATTCTTCCATGGCTTTGTGCTCTCTGAGTCTTCCCCAGCCCCTTCCCTGCAAATCCAAACCCAGTTCCTTTGGCTCTTCCTGGCCAGGAAACGATGTGTTGGGGCTGGTGTGGAGTTTGTGGTCTCTCCTGCGTCCCCCCTGACCCTGCTGGACTCGTGCTCCCCATCCCAACCTTTCCTTGGAGCGCCACCATGCCCTTGCCTCTGCTGACCTTCATCCTCCGTGACTTCTGGAAACCCTTCCAGTGTCCCGAGGTCTTTGGCTGCCGCCTTTCCCGGGGCTCGTGACTCCCTTGGCTCTGGTGGTTCCGACCTCCTTCCAAAGTGCAGTTTGCATTACATTTTCCGATTTGCTCCTCAAACCGCTGAGGAAAACCAGGCTCCGAACAAATCCATGTGGAAATCCATGTTGAAAAGCTGCTTCTGGATGAGGCCACTGACAAGGACCGTGGGGCTCTGGGTGGTTTTTGAGGAGAGGATGTGTGTGGGTTTTGGGAATTCTCTGGGCAACGTTCCTTACGGAGCACCTCTGGAAGCGCCCACGGGGGCCATGCCAGGACCTGGCTGGGATCAAGGTGTTCCCAGTTAGGAAAGCAGGGTTATCCTGGCAAAAAGTAAAGCACTGTGGTGCTCTTCAGCACCTCTGCTCTGTTTTCTGCCCCAGGACCTTGGGAACTCGATGTAATCCCGGTATTTTTTGGAATTTTGCGGTGGTTGGGATGGTTTCTGTTGTAAACTGAGAATAGGATGGTGGGGCAAAGCTGTGTGTGCAAGGGCTGTGGGTCTAGGCAGGCCAAATCCACGTGGGAATGCTTTTAAATGGGAATAGCACAAAATATTTGTGATTAAAGGTTTTATACTCTTCCAGAAAGGAAAGAGAAGTGGCTTTTTCTCTTATTTTTGCTGCAGATTAAGCCTGTGTGGGTGATAGGACAAGGCAGGCTTAACTTCTGGGCCTAAATTCTGTTGAATTAGGGTAATGAAAACAAAAAGGGAACTTTGCCCTTGAGTTTTCCACCCAAGTGGGATGTGTTTGGAATAGAAGGAGCTGAGGCTGTGTCCTAAGTGGATAAACCTTGGAAGCAGGAGCCTTAAACTCTCGACGGCTTGATATTAATCTTAAAACTTTCTTTCCATGGAGCTGTTGCCCCACTCTTGAAATTCTTCTCCTTTCTTTGCAGTGCTCAGTAGTGAATTTGTTTATCCCAAAAGTTAGGCTGAGATTAAACAAACTGCTAATGCTTTCATGTCGCTTAATGAGAAGAAAATGTTTCGGGGGGATTCAAACCACTACAGAAGTTTTAAAGGGAAAAAATAAAACTCAAGTGCACAAGAGGCTCAGGAATTTGTTCCACTTATTAATTGAAAACAAAAGCAAGTCACTTGTGTTCTGCTGTCCCCAGATTGTCCTCCTTGCATTGTTCCAGACCTCTTTCATTCCGCCCCCGGAGATCTCCCTCCTCTGGCTTTGCAGCTGAACTTGTTTAGGTTCCTTCTGAGCCTCCTCCTGGAGGCAGCTCTGGTTGGGAATCAAGTTGCAGGGTCAGCCCTGTGGCTTGGCCATCTCCAGGTCTGCCTGGGGCCCTCTGCTTGACCAGGTCATGGAATGGGTGGGGCTGGAAGGGACCTTAAAACCAGTCCAATCTCCTGCCATGGGCAGGGACACCTTCCACCAGCCCAGGGCGCTCCAACCTGGCCTTGGACACTCCCAGGGATCCAGGGGCAGCCACAGCTTCTCTGCCCAACCTGTGCCAGGGCCTGCCCACCCTCCCAGCCAACAATTCCTGCCCAATATCCCACCTAAACCCCCCTTCAGCTTAAATCCCGTCCCCCTTGTTGAGCAGCAGATGTGGGAAGGACCTGCAAAGCAAGTTCCAAGATATTCCGAGCATTAATTTATTATTAATTTATTCCTCTGCAATAGCCCAAAGCTCCTCTGGCAGCTTTCCAGCCTGGAAGTGGTGCCTGGGTAGGACCTGCCAGCCTGGAACAGTCCCATGAAGTGTCCAAAGCATGGCTGGAGAGGGTTTAGTTGTGTGTGGTGACAACACTCGCCAACAAGCCCAGAGAAGCTGTGGCTGCCCCTGGATCCCTGGGAGTGTCCAAGGCCAGGTTGGACAGGGCTTGGAGCACCCTGGGCTGGTGGAAGGTGTCCCTGCCCATGGCAGGGATGGCACTGGATGATCTTTAAGATCCCTTCCAACCCAAAATGTTCTGTGACTGTGTCCTCCTGCCCCTGACCATGCTTGAAGGAGATCGCTATCCCTTTCAGTTTTCTCTTGGCTCTATCCCCCAAACCTCTGCTCTTTCCCCATTTTTGCTCTTGTGGATGAAGAAGCGGCCGAGAGGGCAGTGGAGAATCCAGTGGCACGTGGGGGCTGAGCACAGGGAGGCCAGGGAGGCTCTGAGATGTGGGGGGAGGATGAAGGTGTGAAACGTTCCCCATGGACACATTGTGCTTGTTCTCCCTCTGTGCCACCAGGGAAATGGCGAAGGCACCTGTGGATCCTTGGGAGGGACAGCTGAGGGCACTTGGGTTGTGGTGCTGGAGAAGAGCAGACAGGTCAGACTTCACCAGGGTCGGCAACTCCATCTCTGCTCTGGGGGACCAGGGACAGCACCCAGGGCATGGCTGGAGCTGTGCCAGGGCAGGGGCAGGTGGGATCTCAGCAAAAGGCTCTTCCCCCAGAGGGTGGTGGGCACTGCCCAGGCTCCCCAGGGCAGTGGGCACGGCCCCGAGGCTGCCAGAGCTCCAGGAGGGTTTGGATGATGCTCTGGGGCACAGGGTGGGATTGGTGGGGTGTCTGTGCAGGGCTGGGTGTGGGTCCCTTCCAAGTGGGGCTGTTCCGTGGTTTTATGTCCCATGGCACAGCTGGATGTTTGGCTCTGGCTTCCCTCCTTGTAGCGGGTTGGATGCTCGGTGTGCGCGACCTTTTCCTGCCCCTCTTTTGGGGGCTAAACTTTGCAGGAACTCCAGGCTGCAGATGGGAACTCCTGATGCATTTGTGGCTTTCCTGGAAAGATTTTTCCACTTGACCTTTTTAGAAAAAAAAAAAGAAAAAGAAAAAAAAGTTGATTTTGAATGAATGCAGAAATTGTGAAACTTAACAATGCAATCCAAGAAATTTGGAAGTCATTCTCAATGCTTTAGTGAGCGCTCTTCAGAAGCACAGAGCAGTGAGCAGAGCCTTCAGTGGGAGAGTCACAGCCTGCCCTGAGAGGAGCAGATAAGGGTGTGTGGGACATACCCTTTTTTCTCAGACTTTTTTAATCAAAAGCCTTTTTGTGGAGGAGCTTTTTGACCAGCCATTTTTTATAGCAAAGTGAACAACCCCCCCCCCCAAGCAGCCTGGAGGATCGTTTTCTCTAACCCTGTCCCAGCGTGTTGTTCCAAGCAAGAGGAGGAACAGCCCAGAGCAGTTCTGAGCTCTGTTTCCCTTCCCCTCACATTGTGCTGTCGGGATCACTGATGGGTCTTAAATGCTCCTGGGAGATGATTTTCCTCCCACGGGCTTTTTTGGTGCATCACCTTTAATGTCTTTTGGATGATCAGGTTCCCTGAGGATGCAGGTGAGGCTGTGGGAGCAGAGGGATGTGCGGAAGGAATGGGATGAGCGGAGCAGCTGGAGACACCTGTAGATCCAGAGTAAGGCAGTGGCTGTCCCAGATGTGCTGAGTCTGGAAAGGAGGAAATATTTAGGGAAGGTGCTCGTTTAGTGGGTCAAGTGAGAACCAGAGTTGGTCTTGAGAACGCTGGGAATTGCTGGGTAGGGAACGCAGCACGTTCATCCGGGATCTGGGATCACAAGGGTGACTTTCCAACACTGAGGTGCTCACCTGGCAGCTGAAGGAACAGCTGAGGAAGTTGGATGTTGACTAGAACCAAGGAACTGACGATGGTGATGGTGGAGTTTGGGACTTGAGGGGTGTTTTGAGATGATTCCAGGGAGAGGTTTGTTCTTTGTGCCAGAAACCAGGACTGGAACCAGTATGGAAGGTGATGGTGGAGTTTGGCAATTGAGGGGTGTTTTGAGATGGTTGGAAGGAAGATCTTTGTGCCATCAAACCGAGTCCTGGTGTTGTTTATGTGGAGTATTGGTGGCACCTTTTAGAAAAAAAGTGTGTTTCACCACACAATCTCTCAGTGTGTTTCAGTCCAGAACCAGAACCTGACATCCCTGGATGCCACAGCAGACACCCTGAAACTTGGGAGCACGTTGGGTCTGGCTTCGTCCCTGTTTATCCGTGTTTTTTTCCACCCCAAAGTTGGGCTAAGGAAGAATAATAAGGGATTTAATCATCCAAATGGATGTCTTAGATTTGCCATCTCCAAAGGGAGTTTTGCCTGGAGTTTGTAGAGTAATTTAGAGGGTTCCCTCCCGTCCTCCATGGGCAGATGTCGCTGGAAATGCTCCAGGTATTTCCTTTGAGTGCAAACACGTTGATTTGCACCCATACTCAGTGTTTTTAAAATTATTTACCCCTGAGAGCAAACCCAACTGCCCTGTTTTTCCATGGAATTCTCATCTTGGAGCTGAGAGTGCTGGGTTTGAGGAGACCCTGCAGCGAGGCCGTGCAGCACTAGATGGCACTCAGGCTCCAAATTTGGGATTTTCCCAGCCCAAACTCCGGGAAAACGTAAGGAAAATCCACCAGCACCACATTAGTGGTGCCTTTCATGGGCTCTGAGGAAGTTCCATCTCTTTTTTTCACCTTTAGCACCAACCAGCTTGGAGTGGAGAAGGCAACGTGGTCACCTTTGAGGTGTCCGGGTTGTTTTCCGATGAGTTTTAAGCAGGTTTATTGGCATTTATTTGGCATTTCTCATTTGCGTTTATTTGCCGTTTTTCTTGTTTGGCCACTGAGAATGTTTTACTGAGACTGATCAACTGAAATGGCCTGGGAAGGTTTGAAGGAATAATAATTGAGTTTTTTGCAGCTTTTAGCCCAATCTCGGGACTTTCTGGTGTTTCTTTGAGGGCTCTGTGGATTGCAGAGGTGGGATTCTCCCAAGCTCCTTGTGAGCACGGATTCCTCCCAGGGGTCTCAGCACTTGCTGCAGGAACGTGTCCGCTTGGATTCATGGAATTCTGATTCTTTCTGAAATGTTGCTGTGGTTAATAATTTTTAAAATGTCATTCTTAAGCTTGTTACAGCTCTGCCGTTCCCACCTTTTGCCTCTGATTGCTGCCTGGAGCTCGGGGTATAATTAATGTGGCCTCAATTTGTGACCCAGGCTGGGATTCCATAAAGCCCCCTGCATTCCTCATCCTTTAGGATTGGGAGGGAATTCTCGTTTAAAAGCCAACGCTCTCAAAGTGCTAAAACTTGACTCCATAGGAAATATCTGTGTTTGCTGTAAAGATCCAGGAAAACAACGCCCTGAAGTCCCACGTGGTTCCTCTGCTTTCCAAAGCAGCCTTTGCTTTGAGGGGTAGAACTTGTTGGGAATTTCCACCTTTGCATTTGGCCGGAAGCTGAAGGGGAGAGAAGCTTTAAATTGGACCTTGGGATGGAATTGCTGGCTGGGAGGGTGGGCAGGCTCTGGGATGAAATTCCCAGAGAAGCTGTGGCTGCCCCTGGATCCCTGGAAGTGTCCAAGGCCAGGTTGGAGCCGCCTGGGCTGGTGGGAGGTGTCCCTGCCCATGGCAGGGGGTGGCACTGGAGGGGCTTCAAAGCCTCTTCCAACTCAAACCATCCCATGATTCCATGATCTAGCACTCCCACAGATAACCCATTCCCTGGATATGGATATCCTGGACTGAGGTGTCCCCACCAATCTGGTCATTCTTCAGCTCTGTTGGCCTTTCATCAACAGGGAAAAATTTGGGATGGGAAGGGATTTTGGAGCTTTTCCCTTGAAGCCCAAAACACATCCAGGACATTGCCCGAGAAGGATTGCTGGATGTGGTGATGAGATGGTTGAGCTCAAAGACAGAGCACAAAGACTTCAGATCCATCAGTGGGTTGGCCTGTTCTTACCCCTCAGGGAACATCAAGGTGGTGGGAAAGGAAGGGTTTGGAATGGGAAACGCTTTCAGTCCTGAGTCTGGTGCCTGATCTCTGGAAATGAGAAGCAGATTTGTCCCTTTCAACATTTGTATTTTGGATGGTTCTGCTAAGTCGTGGCAGTAGCAGATCTTGGGATCTCGACCAACATTGGCATCTTCTCTCCAGGTCTGTGTATGATGGGGAAGAACACGGTCGGTTCATGGAGAAGCTGGAAGCGCGAATCCGGAACCACGACCGGGAGATCGAGAAGATGTGCAACTTCCACTACCAGGGCTTCGTGGATTCCATCACTGAGCTGCTCAAGGTCAGAGGAGAAGCTCAAAAACTGAAGGTAAGACAAAGCTTTGGTCTTGGGCACCTCATTTTGGGTGGTCCTGCTCGAGCAGGGGGCTGAGGCCGGGTGGCCCAACCTCAACTGCTCTGGATTTGGTGGAACCATGGGAATTTCTCCTTTAGTCTTGAGCTTCTCTCCTCTATCAAGAAGATAAACGGAATCCTTGTCAACTCATTCTTCCTGGAGCAATAGGTTGGTCACTCAAAATTTGGGCAAAGTGGACCAGGGTGGTGCATTGAAAACGTGAGAAATCTGAAAGTTAAGCCTGTTCTTCCTTAGGAAAAGCTCTTTTCCTGGGGGACCTTATCCCAGTTTCTTAAGGAAAGATCAGCTCGTGGCTTTTAAAGCTGTGCAGAAAGATGAGAGAAAAGTGGAACCGACCCAATTCTTGTGGGAAAAGCCCTTTGTGGGATCAGAACGTGGATAAGGGTGGGAAGGAAACTGGGCAGGTGTCTGAGGGGGAAAAGGACCAGGAGGTTGGAGGGAGCAGGTGGGCTTGGGCTTCGAGCCTGGCTTTGTGCCTCAAATAGAAGTATCCCACAGTTTGGGGAGTGTGAAACAGCACAGCAGTGACTTCACTGGTGGCACAGGTCAGAGGACCTTCCTCATGTTCCTCCAGGAGCCAGGACAGGGCAGGGAGAGGCTCCTGTGGCACCACGGTGTGACCTCGGGTGGAAACCAAAACCAACCCCCAGGAGAGTCCCTCAGTGAGCGAGGGCTGTGCCGTGTGGCACCCAAAAAGACTTGGTGGCTGAGTGGAGCCTGTCCTGTGGAGAAGGACCTTTCTGGTGTTCCAGGAGGAGGGGAAACCATTCAGTTACAGCTGAGCAGGGAAAAACATCTCAGGAAGGAGGGAAGAATCCTGATTTCAGTGCTTTCAGTGCATCTATTAACCCTTTTCAAGCCACCCCTGGCATTTCCTAACAGGTTTCCACCTTCTCTTACACAAGTGTCTCCCAGAAACAGCCTGGTCTTCTCAGGAGCACCTTCCTGGGGGACCTGGGGGTTGTCCTGACGAGCATTCATCCAGCGGCATGAGGCCATTGGAAATACCATGGAATAAGTCTCTCTTTTTCTTTTCCTTTTGTTTTCTGAGCCCTTGTTTGGAGCCAGAAGTGCCACATTGTTTGTTTGCAGAGGCTCGGTGCTGGTTCCCATTCCGCAAACAGCTCCTTTGTTGGTGGCTCGCTGGGAAGTCCATCCCTGTCCCCTCAGGAGCTCCCTTGATTTCCATGCCTATGTGATCCATAAAACAGCACATGGGGAAAACATACCCAGGAACTCCTTTGTGAGGGTTTCCTCGGGGAATCGGCCGTGGACGGAGTGGTGAGAGTGGGGTTTGTTCCAGCTCTCCATCCTCCATTCGACGCGGGGCTGTTTCCCAGCAGTGCTGGCCCTGGGACAGACGTCAGCCAGGCGGGCAGCGCTGGGATGTTTCTTCACTCGTGTGCTCCTGCTTTTGGGGGGGTTTGGGGGCATTTCCGTGTGCTGAAATGTCACTGGTGTTGTTTTAGGAGGGTGCAGGCTGGGCGTGAGCTGGATGGCTTCTGCTGTTCCCGTGTCACACGGCCCTGGGGGTGGAAGGTTGTGTTTTGGGGGCCCCCAAATGAACTAGAACTTAATCAGGGCTTAATTGCTGTGGTTTCTGTCCTGTTTTTCACCCTGAGGAGACCTGGCACTGAATTGGGAATTTTATCTCTTTGAGCGTGAGCTCGAGGTGGCCAAGAAGGCCAAGGGCATCCTGGCTGGTGACAAAAATGTGTCCACAGCCCAGGGCAGTGCCCGTCCCTGTGCTGGCACTGCTGGGGCACCTCCAGCCCTGGGGGCAGCTCTGGGACCCCCAGCCAGGAGAGACCCCGAGGGGCTGGAGCGTGTGCAGGGAAGGGAAGGGAGCTGGGAAGGGGCTGGAGCAGCAGGAGGGGCTGAGGGAGCTGGGGGGGCTCAGCCTGGAGAAAAGGAGGCTCAGGGGGGACCTTGTGGCTCTGCAAGTCCCTGCCAGGAGGGGGGAGCCGGGGGGGGTCGGGCTCTGCTCCCAGGGAACAGGGACAGGAGCAGAGGGAACGGCCTCAGGTGGGACAGGGCAGGGACAGGGGGGAGAGTGGGAAACTCTGGTCACATGGCTGAAAAGTCTTTTGTCTTTTTTGACCTGTCAAGCATAAAAGGAATTATTCCTTCTTGCTTTCACTGAATCACAGGACTGTTCAGGATGGGAAGGCCCTTCAAGACCATCCAGTCCAACCATCCCCCAGCACTGCCAAGGCCACCACTGACCCATGTCCCCAAGTGCCATATCCACATGGACTTTTTAATTCCTTTAGGGATGGGGACTCCCCCCCTACCCTGGGCAGCTGTGCCAGGGCTGGACAGCCTTTTCCATGAGGAAATTATCCCTGATATCCAACCTGAACCTCCCCTGGTGCATCTTGAGACCATTTCTCCTTGTCCTGTCCCTGTTCCCTGGGAGCAGAGCCAGACCCCCCCCCCCAGCTCCCCGCTCCTGGCAGGGACTTGCAGAGCCACAAGGTCCCCCAGTAAGGTTTTTGTCACAGTCTTCTCCAGGTGGTCGGACTGCTCTTCTCTGGTCCTGTCCTCTGTAAGCCAGGAAGCCCCAATCCATCGCATGGGATTGTGCTTTCTAGGCATCTCATTTTCCCCTTCCTGCTTTGAAGCCCTTCCAGGGGCTGGGATTGGGGATTTTTTGGTGCTGTTGCTGTCTCTGAGCTGGGACAGACAATTGGTCACCAGTGCAATGGTGCTGAAGGGCTGGTGGTGGAGGGTCCAAGGGTGATGAAGGGTTTGGAGCATCTCTGGGAGCAGGACAGGCTGAGGGAGCTGGGGCTGTTCAGTCTCCAGAGGGGACACCGAGAGGGAACCTTCCCATGCCCATCAGAGCCTGCAGGGAGGGGGCAGAGCATGGACCAGGCCAGCAAATGGGACAAGAGGGATGGGCAGGAACTGACGCCCAACGAGTGCCACCTGGACATGGGGAAGAACTCAGTGTAAATTGTCCAGAGAGACTGTGGAGTTTCCTCACTGGAGATATTCCAGAAGCCTCTGGACACAACCCTGTGCCACGTGCTCTGGGATGGCCCTGCTGGAGCAGCTGACCCTCTGTGGTCCCTCCCAACCTGACCCATCGTGGAATTCTTTGAAGTGAAGAGTTGGGGGCAGGAGAAGACGAGCAGGGAGCAGTTTTTATTGCTTGGTGCGTTGAGATGAAGGCAGGTCTCATTAACCTGAGCAGCTGGGCCTGGAGCTCAGGGAATTTCACCTGTGCATAACCAAGCGGGAATTCCGTGCCCTAGGATGTGGAGATGGTCTCCAAGCCAGCAGGGGAGTGGGGTACTGGGGGAGGACAGCTGAGGTGGTGGATCAGGAGCCCAGATGGGGAAGTTCAGGAGCTGCCAGTTTGAAGGGTCGCTCCACAGTCACCCTCCCTTCCTCTGGGACTCGGTGCCAGGTGGATGTTGGACAGGGATGGAGCCGGCACATCCCTGCAGGGTCACCCCGGTGCCCTTGGCATCCATTCCCTTTGCTCCTCCCCGTCATCGCTGTGACTCCGAGTGGTCTCAGAGTGCCATTAGAGCCCCCAAATCCCTCTCCACGTTCCGCGTGCGCAGGGCTGAAGTACCGACCGGAGCATCCCGTAAGCCCCTTGTGTGATCCTGGTGTCTCGTCCTCCCCGTGGTGCCACCTGTCGTCTGGCCCCCCTCGCCGGGAGTCTGTCTTGGATTACCGGGGCTCCTCCGCTTGGCTGCGGAGAGGCTGTGTAAATAATCGGCTCTTCTTCTCGTGGAGACTTGAAGAACAAACCCAAACACAACTTGCCGCCCCCTGAAAACTCGGAGCGTGCAGGGACAGACGAGAGCCCGACTTTCCTCCTCGAGCTGGGATTGCTGTGTAATTTTAATAGAAGACGAGTAGAGCCTCGGCATTATTTGAGGAGCAGTTTTAAATTACCCTACACGGATTCCTTTTTCCTGGTGGGATTTTCAGGATATAAGCAAATAAAATAATCTTTGGACGAGATGCCGCGCTCCCGCTCGTAAAATCTCAATACATCATAAAGGAAATGAGCAGTTTTTGCAGAGGGCACCGAGCCAGGAGGGCTGAAGCTACTGCAGGAGGGGAGAGATGTGCTGCAGATGCTGCCGAGAAAGCGTTTGGGGGAAATCATGGCAGGACTCCTCTCTCTGGCATCATGGGAAGCTTAAAAACCAGCGTGGTCACTGTTAAAATGGAAGGCAGCTTTGGGGTTTGGTGGCTCTGCTCCGTTGAGGCAGCGCAGAGCTTTGGTGGGAGATGATGTGGTGCGGGTTGGGTTGGTGTGGGAAATCCAGCAGGGAAGAAAAGGGAGCCTGGATCAGGTTGGTAAATACTAAGAGAAAGGTCCCCTCCTGTCTCAGCTGGTTGCCTTGTGGTGGGCTCACAAGGGAAGGAGATCATGGAATCATCAAGGTAGGAAAGACCTTGAAGGTCATCAAGTCCCAACCATCAATCCCCCACCATTGAACTGTGTCCCCAAGGGCCACATCCACAAGTGTTTTTTGAACACTTCCAGGGATGGGCACTCCACCAGTGCCCTGGGCAGCTGTGCCAGGGTCTGACCACCCTGATATCCCACCTGCCCCTGCCCTGTCCCGCCTGAGCCCGTTCCCTCTGCTCCTGTCCCTGTTCCCTGGGAGCAGAGCCCGACCCCCCCCGGCTCCCCCCTCCTGGCAGGGACTTGCAGAGCCACAAGGTCCCCCCTGAGCCTCCTTTTCTCCAGGCTGAGCCCCCCCAGCTCCCTCAGCCCCTCCTGCTGCTCCAGCCCCTTCCCAGCTCCCTTCCCTTCCCTGCACACGCTCCAGCCCCTCCATGTCCTTCCTGGACATAGACCCAGCACTGAAGGAGCCTCAGCAGTGCCAGCCTAGGGGAGGAGTCACCTCCGTGCTCCTGCTTCCACACTCTTCCTTTGCTCTGCCCCATCCATGTTCTGATGGATCATTGGAGAGCTCCACATGACATTCCTGCACTGCTGTTCAGTCCAGGAGAACTTCAGCTGGTTTCCATAATTATTGGAGAGGAACCAAAGATCTCAGGTTGGTTGGTGTGGGCTCACACTCCTGAATGTCCTTTAGAGCTCCATGCCAGTCTGTGCTCTTGTCCAAACTCTGGATAAGGTTTTGCTTCTGGAATGAGCAGAACTCCCCAAACGCAGCAGGAATTAGTTCATAAAACATGACAAAGCTGATGGAAATCCAGGAGCAGCTCCCACCTTACGGTGAGCCCGAGGAAAACTCACCTCCAGGAGGTAGAGATGAGCTTGGAAATGAATGTTTCCAACTTCAGTGGCTGTGAAAGGAATATTCTGTGGAAAGAAAGTATTTTATGGCTTGTTGGTCTCAGCCTGGTGGGAGGCACCTGAACCCTGAGCAGTCCTGCTGGATTCCCTGGGGAATTGGCTGCTTTTGCCGGACACCTGGAGCTGGGCGCGTTTGCTTGGAAGTTGGAGTAGTTTTTAGGAGATGGTATCTCTGTTTATAAACCTTCTGCTGTCTGGACTTGAGTGAGTTTTCAGGAGAATTCCCAAATTCTTCTTCCCACTTGTTGGCCAAATAATGGCTGAACTGCCCATTTTCCCTCCTGAGGAGTCCCAAAATCCACTTTGTTCTCCTGTGGGTCTTCACCGAGCCACTCCATGCCTGGAGCTGGGAAGGGCTGGGCTGGTGGACTTTTCCTGGTCCAGGGAACCTTCAAGTTTGAAAAGTGGGAATTTTTTCAGCTGTGATTCCCAGCTTGGCAGGATAATACAGGAAAATGGGGTAGGGAAGGAAATACAGACCTTTTTTTATACCAGATATATTAAAAAAACCCCTCTTTCTACCAGCCAGGAGAAGGGAAGGGAGCCAGTGGAAGCTGCATCTGAAGATCTAAAAGAAACTTTGATAGGTGTTTAGATAAATATAAATAATTATTTATAGGTAAACCCCATGTTTAGAAGTTCTTTCTCAATGTGTTACCAAGGAGTTAAAACCTAATTGTGGTTTATTTGGTGTTGGGAAGGGCCCTTAATTCCTTCACCACTCGGGTGAAGTGGCTTTTAGGATGAGAATCCATGTGAGGCTCTGGTGGAAGGTTGGCTCCATGGAAGCTGCAGGATTTTGAGGCTTCCCTGCCACCTCAACTCCTGTCACTTTTTGCTTTTCTCCATTGGCAGGGAGGAAAATCCTGGGGTTTACTGTGTGTTAAATGATCCATGGAATAACTTTTCCCACGGAATTGGGGGCTGTGTGAGGAGTGGTGGTGTTCCTGCAGGGTTTGTTTCCATGGGAGAACGTTGTCCTGGTTTATTGATGTGCTTTTCTTTGTCCCCAACGTTCCCGCAGAATCAAGTGACGGACACCAACCGAAAGCTGCAGAACGAAGGGAAAGAAGTAAGTGATTCATCCATGGAATCATGGAATGCTTGGGGTGGGAAGGGACCGTGGGCAGGGACACCTTCCACCAGCCCAGGTTGCTTCACACCCTGTCCAACCTGGCCTTTTATCCTTGTTTTTTCCCTGTCCTCATCCACAGGTTCTTCTGTTGGAGCCTGAGCATTTAAAATTCCTCATTATTTTGTGATGGTGAGAACCCCCTTTGGAATGAGCAGCCACATCCTGCCTTTGAGCACTAGGAAAAAGACACTTGGTGAGGGAGTAGGGAAGAAATGACCAAAATGGGAAGGAGAAACAATTTTTTGGGAATTCACAGGGCGTGCTTCGAGGCTGGTTGTTGAAATGAAGGGAATGTTTCTGCTGCCTGTGCCTGTTCCAGCAGCTCCATGGGCTCCTGGGTTATCAGAGCAGGCTTTGTGGTCAACCTCCAGTTGGGGTGGTCATGGCAAGTGTTTGTTGCCCCTAATGGGATGTTTTTCTCCCTTCCCAAAGCTGATCCTTGCCATGGAGGAGCTGAAGCAGTGCCGGCTGCAGCAGAGGAACATCTCGGCGACGGTGGATAAACTCACGCTGTGTCTCCCCGGTGAGGAACCTCCGGCTGCTCCTGACTTGTGGAGCTGCTTGTTTGAATTCCCAGCCCTTTGCTCTGTGCTCAAGCCTTCTGTGTTTTCCTTCTCCCTGCAGTCCTGGAGATGTACAGCAAACTGAGGGAGCAGATGAAGTCCAAGAGGTAAATTCTGGGTGGATTTTCCGGTGTTCTCTTGGAAGAGTCAAAGCGGTTGTTTGGTGCTGGGAGGATTCGAGAGGTTCTCAGAGCTTCAGAATGAGCCTTTCCTCTGGTTTTTGGCCGGTTCTCCTCATGGTCCTGCTCATCCTCTGGGAATTGGGATGGCAGTGGGCTCACTTTTTGTGTTAGGTTTTGGAATGAAGTGGATATTCCTTGTTTTTTATGGAAGCTTCCCATTGCTGTGCATGCAGTCAGTGCATGCTCTTCACTGAATTTTAGGCTGTGAATGCCATGATACAAATCCTTATACAACCTGAGAGATTCCAATGGATATGGATGGAATCCAAACACCTGGGATCATCAGGATGGTGGAAATCGGGGGGAAATGTGATTTTGCAGTGGAAATAACTCTTTAATAAAGTTGAGCTGAGCTCCAAGGGCTTGGTGCCTCCGAAGCCACGAGCTGTAAATCCAGGCTACAACACATCCTGGGATATTTGCAGGGCTGGAATCCTGGGGGATGGTTTGTTCAAGCAGCACAGGTGACTCAGGGAGGGCTTTGGCCAAGTGGTTTTGGGGTGTTGGCAGAAGAGCGAGGCACGTGTGGGGTGGGGGCTGGAGCTGAACAACCTTCTGCAGGGAATAATGCACGAGCTGCTGCATTCCCTCACCCTGCACAGCCTTTCCAGGCTCTGCTTCCAAGAATTCCATCTCCCTCCCCGCCCTTGGATTGATTCATTCCGAATCAAGTGGAAGCTGAAAGCCACATTGAAGGAATATCTGAACCTTTGGCTGGTTTTTTTCCTCCCCTTCTTTTTTGGCTGCATTTGATGGCTTCGTTCACCAAATGCAGCACAATATAATAATTTTATATTAATTATAATAATTTTGTATCAGCACCCGGTGTCGCTTATAAATCACCTCAGGATGGCAGACACGGGTTGGGGTTTGGGTGCCCAGTCCCAGAGGAATAACAGGGTTTGTATTTGGGGTGAATCAACTCTCCCAGGTTTCGTACTCCCGAGGCTAAAAGGATGAGTTGGGTGATGTTATAAACCAGAGGCAGAGTCTGAGCTGCAGGTGGGGAATGAGGAAGGGTCTGATCCCAGAGCAGTGACAGGAACCAGCAGAAGGGATGGAGAGAAAGGTCTTCTCCCCCGTTGCCCAGAGTTTAAGGAAGGGGCAGAAAGAGCTTTTCTCCCATGGCTGAGACAAGTGTGGAAAATGATGAGGAACCTCAAAATCTCTGTCTCCAGAGATCCCTCCTGGTTCTGCAGAACTCTGCAGGGGTCGGGCTCTTTATTTGCCCCTGGGTCACTGGGTATATCCAGGTGGTCTCCAAGCAGTAAGGAATTGAATCAGAAAATCCCAGAGTGGTCTGGGTTGGAAGGGACCTTAAAGCCCATCCAGTCCCACCCCCTGCCATGGGCAGGGACACCTTCCACCAGCCCAGGGTGCTCCAAGCCCCGTCCAACCTGGCCTTGGACACTCCCAGGGATCCAGGGGCAGCCACAGCTTCTCTGCCCAACCTGTGCCAGGGCCTGCCCACCCTCCCAGCCAGCAATTCCTTCCCAGTATCCCCTCTAAATCTCCATTTTTCCACTGGGGAACAGTTCCTTGTCCTATCACTCCAGTTCCTGATGCAGATTCCCTGTCTGGCTTCCTTGTAGGGCTGAGATGTTTCATGAGGATGCTCATGAATTCCGTGGGACTTCTTCCTTCTGCTTGGAGCTGAGAAGCCTCTGTAGAGCTGCTTCCTCAAGCAGAACCTGGTTCTTTCCAGAAGCAAACCCCACCAAAAGCTACCTGTGACCCTGTTTATCCAAACTGTGCTCCCCCAGTGCAGAGCTGGGAAGGAGGTGACCCCTCTGGGAGCAGATCAGAGGTGTCACCGGGCGTGACCTGCACCTAAACAATGCCCTAACATGAAAAATAAATCCCAAACCAGGGAGTTTTCTTTTCCTCTGGGTTAATTTCTGGCTTTCCCTGCTCTCCAGAGCCCTCTGATTTTGGTGCAAATGAGTTTTCATTCCTTTCCAGTGTAAACACCAGCCGGGTCCTGGAGTTGATCCCTTTGCCTTCTGCTCCTGGAGCAGGACAGGCCCCACTGTGGCTGGAATAATCCCCTGTGGAGCTGCCTGGGCTCCAGGCAGGAATTATTTAGTGTGGGAATCCGAGTGTCAGGTTGTTTTCAGTGGTGCAAATACATTTTTTGTGCCCGAAGGCCGTTTCTGCCCCCAGAATTCAAGGTGCAAGTGGCAGGTGATCCAGCGACCAGGATTAACCAGAACTGACCTTAATTCACCCTCGAGGGGCTGGTCTTAAATAGGGATTTATAAACCCCGTTAATGCTTCCTAAATGGCTCCCTAAATGGTTTTTGTTGCCTTTGACCAGATTTGTGCTCAGAACAGGGGGATGATGGTCTAGAATGTTGTATGTCCATTCAGGGTCATTCCATACAGCAGTAAATCGGCAAATCCTGTGGTTTCTTCCTTCCCAAAGGGAAAAGGTGGGAGGGAATTAGAGAAGAATTGTTTTCTTAGATTAATTCCCCATTTAAAATCGTGTGTTTGGATATAAAACTTTCAATTAGAGAGATATTGATTTCTTAGATAAACTTCCCATTTAGAATCGTGTGCTGGGATGTAAAACTTCCAGTTGGAGAGAAATTGTTTTCTTGGATAAAATTCCCATTTAAAATCGTGCATTGGGATATAAAATTTCCTTTTATGCAGAAAGGGAGGATAAAATTCAAGGCCATTGGACGTGACCAAAATATAAAGGAACTTGTTGTCCAAAGAGGGAGCAACATTTGGGTTCCTGCATTCTGGAATTTGTAAGATGTGTTTGTTTCAGAGTGGGGTGTTCTTTTGGACGTGGTGAAGGTCACGTACCCCGTGGTAGCAGAGCAGTTCCTGGAGAGGCAGGAGCTCTGTGGGAAAGGTCGAACCCCTAACCTGGGGTTTGAGTCCAGATTTTCCCCTCTGTCTAAAAAACCCAAAACTTTGGGTGGGAAGTGTTTTTAATGGTGTTTGGGAGGACTGAATGGTTGGGAGGAAGGTGGGATCAGACTTGTGGTGTCCAAGGAAAGAGCTGAGCTCTCATGGCCGAGGTCTTCCCAACACAAGAAGGGTCTGTGTCAGGCCAGATCTGCTGGGAATTGCTGTGTTGGACGCTGGTTTATGAGTCTGGGGGATTTCATGGGATATTCCCAGCTCCATGAGTTTTTCACCTGGCCCTCAGGGTTGCCAGCCTGTGGAAGGTGTCCCTGCCCACAGCAGGAGGTTGGAGCTGGATGGTCCAACCCAAACCATTCTGAAGTGACAGAGCTGACGTTCTCAGTTATAGTGGCTGATTTACAGATATTCCACCTTTTTTGAGGGCAGATAGGATGGAAGTGGCCCCACACGTGCCTCCCTTGCTCTCCCCAGGCACTACCCTGCCCTGAAGACCCTGGAGCACCTGGAGCACACGTACCTGCCCCAGGTGAGCCACTACCGCTTCTGCAAGATCATGGTGGACAACATCCCCAAGCTGCGGGAGGAGATCAAGGAGGTGTCCATGTCAGACCTCAAGGATTTCCTGGAGAGCATCCGCAAGCACTCGGACAAGATCGGAGAGACGGCCATGAAACAGGTAGGACCTGTTTGCGTGCACACACCGTGGGAGGGGGGTGGTGGTTCCCTCTTCTTAAAGCTCTGCCAACACAGTACATTGAATTTTGGGGTCATTTTGTTGCCGGGTGAAGCCGCGATCCTTCCTTCTGTGGTTGCCCTTGGCGTTTTTATCCCGATTTTACGTTGTTGAAAAGTGGTTTTCTCGTTGGATTTTTCCGGAGGCTCTTGGTAACTAACCTGGAGTCTGGGAGGTGGAACTCCTCTCTCCTCTTAGCACCATCTGTGTGGCTGGTGGGAGCTGGAAGGGCTGGGGACACCAGCGTTGATTCCCAGGTGTGCTCTCCTCTCCCAGGAGCTCACACGCTGCAACTCCGTTGCTTTTGCACCTTAAACTGAGTTTTAAGCCCTGGCTAAACCTGGCTTGGGGCCGCATCGCCTTTGCCTGCTGAACTGACCGTCCCTGCGTGGGTGTTCCATCAGAACTGCCTCTTCCCACTGCTGTTTAATGTTCCAGCTTGGAATTTCGGCGTGGTTTCTCTGATCCCAGCCGGGCAGCAAAGCTCCCAGCGGCTCCTGAAACGGGGCTTTGCTGCTCTGCTGGAATCCAAACCCACTGTCGGTGCAGTGTGAGCCCGTACGAGCAGTAAAATACCCCCCGGCAGGGATGGGTGGTGGCACATGTTGATTTGTGGGAAGGACTCTTGCCATGGTTTTCCAGGAGGTGATAAGATGGTCCTGTCAGATTTACAAGTTCAATTTTCTGTCCTAGAAACCCTGTCCTCGACCATTTCTATTAATTGATTTAATTTCCTGTATTCCTGAGGCCGTGTTGTCTTCTCAGCCGCTTCCTGGTGTTTTGGGAGAGCAAAGTGTGTGTGGTAGAGGTGTGGGGAGATGCCAGTTTGCACCTGAGAGTTCAGCAGACCTTTTTATTCTGATCAAACTCATCTTTCTGGATGTGCAGAAGACACTCCATGACCTGGACGTGGCGTGGTGGAGCCACAGTGGCCATGGCTGGGAGGGCTCCAGGGCTTGGATCCACCTGATGGACCAGAATGGTTTATAAAAACACGCTATTTTTGGTCATTGTGGCAGGCAGAGCTTTTTGGAAGGCTCTTGGTTTGGTGATCTTGGCTCTTGGTTGGGCTTGGTGGCCTTGGAGGTGTTTTCCAACGTCAGTGACTCTGTGGTTGCCGTGATGGAAAGGAACAGGAGATTCATTGTGTGGTGCTCAGTTAATGCAGCAAATGCACCCTTTAAATGAATAGCTTTAAATTCTCTGGGGGATATTCCAACTATAGACACATCAGAGGATGGAGATGTTGTGTGGTCCTGTGGTTTCCAGTTTTGTGCTCGTGGTGCTGGGAAGGACATTCCAACCTTCTGGCCCCGATGGATTTGATGGATGAGGAGGGACCTCCATGTCCAACCACGTTTCTGCGGCTGTTTAGGAGACCAATTTTTAAAAAAACCCCACCATTTCAAATACCTTTCTGGTTTCTTCTGCCTGGAGATGCTTCTGCAGAGTTGTGTTTCCATCCCTTTCAAAGCTATGGTGGACTTCTGCCTGCTCTTCTCATCCCTCCTGCTCCTGGGGGAGCTCACACCCTGCCTGGAGCTCCATCTCTTGCTCCAAAGAAATCTTGTGGGCTCTCCTGGTGTTTCCTCACCACTTGTGACTTTTCCTCCCCCTCACAGCATCTGCCACCTGCAAACCAGGAGAGGACCAGGGGGTTGGTGGGGACGGGGCTGCTCCTGCCCTGCCCCAGT
This sequence comes from Sclerurus mexicanus, assembly GCA_013396755.1. Lineage (NCBI taxonomy): Eukaryota > Metazoa > Chordata > Aves > Passeriformes > Furnariidae > Sclerurus > Sclerurus mexicanus. The sequence goes on along the minus strand of VWZF01006951.1, from coordinate 238,408 downwards.
ACAGGAACTGGGGGCTGTGAGTGAAACCAGCTGGAAATGGGGGGAGGGAAAGTTGGGTCTTCATCCTGTAGGTGATGGACCTGTGGAGCAACTCGAGCAGTTTTCATGGAATTGTGGAATGGTTTGGATTGGGAGGGACATTAAAGTCCACCCAGTCCCACCCCTGCCATGGGCAGGGACACCTTCCACCAGCCCAGGGTGCTCCAAGCCCCATCCAACCTGGCCTTGGACACTCCCAGGGATCCAGGGGCAGCCACAGCTTCTCTGCCCAACCTGTGCCAGGGCCTGCCCACCCTCCCAGGGGAGAATTCCTTCCCAATATCCCACCCAAATCTCTCCTTTTACAGTGGAAAGCCATTCCCTGTATCCTGTCCTTCCATCCCTTGTCCCAGGTCCCTCTCCAACCCCTTGTCTTTAATTTGCCTACAGGGAATGTTACCTCCTCAGTGTCCCCCAGATCCCCCTTTCCTGCTGGTTTATGAGGGCGACGTGCAACCTTGGAAAGGGCTTTTCTTGTCCCTCTGTGGGAGCAGGATCATCTCCCAGTTGGACTCCAGGGCTGCCCTGGGAAGGAAGGTCAACTGGCCACTTCCACTTGCAAATCCGAGTTGGAACGATGCTGGAATTCGAGCAGGTTCATTCCTGGGAAAAGTGTCATGAGCTGCTCTGTGGATGAGATGGGGGAGCTGAAGGTTTTGGAGCCTCTCGCTGTGTGGGGTCCCTCCCGTGGCCGTGCCCGCTGCAGGGCAGGGGTTCCCCTCCCAGTATCCCCAGTATCACGTCCTGCGTGGCTGGGTCCTTTCCCTGGGTGTGCTGGCCGTGATGGAAAAGGGCCTGGAACGGGAGCCGAGCTGGCAGGAGGCCTGGAGAGTCAGGGAACTGCGATTGGCAGCTAAAGCCATTCGGTTTAAATTAGCATCATATAAATTCTTTTAAAATTGTTTGATTTCACCAGCGGGAATGGAAGAGGCCTTGATACAATGGGGAGAGGAAATCATGTTTTTGTAACATTACAAATCTGAGGCCGACGATGACAAGAGCTGAAAATTTCATTTTGTGATAATCAGAAGGATCTGTCTTGGAGCGCTCGGAGCCGTCGCCGCGTTCCTGGCCGGGAGTCAAGGATGGGGGAGCTGGATGGGAGAAGTGGAATGGGGGAAACTGGATAGGGGGGGATTGGG